>QANU01062782.1:645231-663254 GCA_003254905.1 Nissolia schottii
TGCACTGAGGTAAGATTTGATAGTGACATATATTGGCTAAAGCTGAAGGCACAAGGATTCACGCAGCAGAGGGCTTGTCCTGTAGCCCTGAAAACGACATGTCAAATAGCAAGGCCCAAGGAAGTCATGGGATCCTAGAAAACGGGAAGGAAGGTGAGAAAAGATAGAAATCAGATTAAAAAAGGGGGAGGATCAGGAGGAAACACACATGAAAGGAATAGAGAACACACACACTAAGCATAGAGACCCAAATAGAGAGATCCCGAGCTGGAGGACGTATCCGAAAACACCACCATCTCTTGCTCTCAAAACTCAACAGTTGAAGCCACCCACAACAAGGGCTTGAATTGGAGGACAATGTTGTTCACCCCTCATAATCCAACCCTCATAACTCCCATTTTTCCTTCCTTCCATTCCTTTTTCCTTCCTCAAGTCTCAAAACAAGCTTATGAACCCATAATCTCTCATCTTCTCGTCTTCATATTATGTTTTAAACCTGTTTATCAAAACGGTTTAAATCAATGTGTTATTATGGTAGCAGAAAGTGAGACAACAAATAAAAGTGATTGAAAGGTGGTGGCAGTGACCGCCGATATGGCAAAAGCTGCTGTTGCGGGCACCAGAGATGTGGTAAGAAAGGGGAGGTGTGGCAGAAAAGGAAAGGATTGGGAGAGGACAGAGGTAGGTGATGGTAAAATTGAGGATGCATTTAATCATACTTTTAAAATAATTTTTAACCACATTTTGAAAATGTGACTAAATATAAATGGACCACCATAATCTATCTAGTGCATCACACACCATATTTATCAGGTGCATCTAAGCCTTCACCAATCTTGTTTGATGAATAATGTGAATGACTAAACAATCGGATATCATGCATCCCTGGTACACTAACTGGGAAATTGCGGCATTTAGCATTTACTTTAAATTTTGCAAACAAATACGCCTTTGATTTTATCATTGAATGCCTCACTGGCTTTGGTGTCTTGTTCTAAAATCATTTTGGTGATGTTTTAGTAATGGATGCATGGAGTACCAAATACAAATACTTGAATAACAAATGCCCCATGTTGTTAAAAGTTGATATCTCTATCATTACTAACTACTGAGCATGAAACTGGGTACAGAGTACCTTCAAGATGCATGACTTTGGCAAAAAAGAAAATGACAAAAATTAATTTTCACTCACTGGCTAATTCATCCATTAAAGAAGCAAAAATCAGGCATGAGGCAAAGTTTTCTCTGTAGAACATTAGAATTACCACAAGTCTGAAATAGAAAGGAAGAAGAAAGATGGATCCCAGCAGCTTCTCTTCTTAAAGGAAGGTTCCAAATTTTCTTCACATGCTTTATTCATTACTACACTACCTTCAGCTGTTTCTTGTAACATAAAATCCCAAGTTTGGGAACTACTGTATGCGACTTTCCAGTTCCTGTGTAGTGTGTATCGGAGGAGACGATGTCTGCAATGAAGTAGCAATGCTTCTGACCTCGGCGATCATGGCAATCACATCATTTAGCCTATTAACGGCAGAGCCCACACCCTATGAACACAAAATACAGAAATCAATAACTTCCTACCAGAAGAAAGTAGGTTTATGATTGTTGTACAAAATGAAAATGGGAAGAAGTTTGATGAGAATCCATACCACACCAGCAGCCCCAGCTGTGATAGCCATAGGTGCCGTGACAGCGCTTAAGCCAGATGAACACATGACAGGAATCTTAACCGCTCGTGATATAGAATATGCTGCCGCCAAAGTTGGTGATGCCTGCATTGACCAGTCATGAGAAATTTGATAATTTTATAAAGGGTGTCACAATCAACCATCATTCACCAATGCAGCAATAGCAGCAACAGAGGAAGATACATCCACTGAATATATATTAGATTATATTTAGTTTCTTTTAGGGGTGAAAATGCTGCTTCTGTATGAACTTCTAAAGGAAAGGAAAAATAAATAAATTAACGAGCTATTTGGAATGTTGATGCTGGAGATGTTGATAAAATCAAGCATATAGATAGATACCAATGGCCATAAGCATGCCAAATTTTGAGTTCGCTAACATTAATTTATGTGGTGGAATGTCATAGATACAATCCATTTGGCTGTTTAATCAGTTTCTTTTTGCCTCTAACTAACACTCTTGAACTTTGCATTCTCCAACAGAAGTTGTAGGCAATAAGGAAAAGACAGGTAAAGCAAAACATAATTTTCTATTTTACCTTCTCAATCAAACCTAGAACACCAGACTTTGTAGGATTTGAACATTTTCCTCCCTCAGTTTGAATAATGTCCACACCTTCTTGTTCCAATAACTCTGCAAGCTTGACCTGTTAAAGGTTTTAGATTACTTTTATTTATATACACAGCTAAACATTGATAGCATATGCTATACAGTGCACTCTGAAACTCAAAATGCTGTTTGTAACCTGATCGGGGAGGCTTAGTGTGTGAGGCACAGTGACAGACAGGGTCGTGGATGGAAGTATCCTCCTAGTCTCCTTTGTTAGTCCTAGAATCTGCATAGAAATGTAATATATATCACGAAAAATATTTAAGTACGTGTTTCTGTTTATCAAGGGTGACAAATTCAAGAGTTTAGGTAACCTTGTGAAGTCTTATTCAATTATGAAAAAATATAGTTTGAAAAACATATCTTGGTAAATAAACACAATGCTCTCCTTACCTGCTGTGGAGTAAAAACGATTCCCTTCTCATAGAATGAATCATAGTTTCCAATTTCAACCTGTCAATGCCATTGATCAGCAAAAATCACAGAAGGTTTGTTTTATTATGTTCTATGGCTATGATAAATTCCAAGAGATGCATGTAGGATGAAGTTGTAACTGAAATTCGAAATAGGCAACAAGGTCAAACCATTAGTGCTCCTGCTTCAACTGCAGCTGGAAATGTTGCAGGATCTACCGATGAAACACAAACCTGCAAGAAGAAGGTCGAATCATAAATTGTTTGACAGAAGAAAAAAATTAGAGTGGTCAAGACATCTTTGTAAGTATGAATATACCGGAAGAGAAGTTAAGCTTATAGCCAGCTTCACCAACTCGGGGTCACATGCTATATCTACATGAGTTGCTCCTCCCTGTGAACACATGGTATTACAATACTTAAAGATTTATAGTCAAGTTTCATGCAATACCTATAGATTTATAGTTACGTTTCATGCAATTGCAAGAGGAGTAACAATCCCAAACACAAGGTTCTGTTGACTTGCGGAGTTGTTGGGTCATCTATCATACCAATGCATGGATTACACATTATGACTAATACTACATAATCTTCATAGTTGAAAAAACAGAGAATAAATGTTAGATTAGAGAAGTAATGAACCTTGTCTGCAGCAGTGACAACCGAGGCAACATTGTCTTTATCAAAATTGTGCAAGCCTGAGATAATCTTCAAAAGATGCACAAAAGTTTGTTAACATCCATAGAATAAATGCAACGAAAAAACACAATTAGGTTTTCAATCAATAACTACATAGGAGAAGCTAAATAGGTTAAAGAAAAAATATGTTGGATGAGATTGAGACTGTGCATCCAAAGTTTGGCCAAACTCATAGTTCATTGCAACTTGTTGATTTCTGTTAATTAATCTCATCAAAATCCTATTCTTTTTTACCGATCTCTTAACAATAGTTGTTTCTTTAATTCCCCCTCAACATGAGGGGTCTTGTGGAACATAGACAAACCTAGACGATCCTTTGAGATATAAAATTATTTAATTATCTGAACTCATTAATTTAAGCTTTTGGAAAATATAATTCTTGACATGATATCAAAATTTATATGACCAAGAGCCCTCACCCCTTAATATTGTTATCCATGAAGAAAATACACAAAATGAGAACATAGAGGAAAAAAAAAAAAGCAGGACAAATGGCCTTTGCTTTTTTTACCTTGAGAGCTCTGCTTTCATGGAAATCCTTCAAAACAGATTCTTTGGTGGATGATAGTAGAGCTTTGGTGCTAAAGCAGACTCTTCTTTTCAAAGTTAGATGACACTGCCTTGAAGTGGCACCCAATAGAGGATTTTGGTTTGGCTTTAGAAAGGCATGAGAAGAAGAGAGTGGCATGCATGTTAAGGAATGCATGTCTATCCTTAATGCTGTTTTCAGTGACAAGCAAAGTGAGGTTGGAGAAGTAAGGACTGAGGAGTAGAACAGATAAGATGATGATGATGATGATGATGCTGGTAGTTCATTAGATATATATTTTCTGTATAAAAGGGTCACCGATGTGGTAATTATAAATTGGGGCTGTGTGTATAGAAATGACAAGTCTGGTGGGCATTCCAAGAGGCAACTTGCACGTATGGCACATTGCGGTCAATTTAGTCATCGAAAAGCTGCACTTGTTAAGTTGTTACTTCCTCCCTCTAAAAATTAATTGTTACTTTTTTTTTACTTTTAAATATATTATTAATCTAATATATTTGGAGGTAAAATGTATTTAGATACGTTAGATTAATTATGTATTTAAAATTTAAAAATGACAATTAACATTAGACAAAAAGAATATATTTAAAGTTTTTAATGCATTAAATTCATTAAATGTGAAAAAAATTATATTTTCAATAAATTTTTTTATTTCTTAAAAGATGTTTTTAATAGATTTTTTTAATTTTTCAAATGTGAAAAAAATAAAAAAAAATGTTTTTAAGACACTTATTAACAAAACCTTTAGTCAGAAGTTGATATTAATATATTTAGCAATCTTATTTGATAAGATAATATATTAATTAAGATATTTAACTATCTTCTTTGTTAAAATATTATCTTCTCTATTAATATATTTGTCTATTTTATCTGTTAATATATTTACTTATCTTATCTTTTAAGTTTATTATAGTTATCTTTATCTTATTTTTAGCCTATAAATTGGCACATTATCGGTGCACTCAGAGAACACAACTATTAATAATATTATTATAAATTTTCTCTATTATTTCTCTTATAGTCTTTCTTATTCCCTTATCCCCCATTCACCCACGATACTTAACATGGTATCAAAGTCATGGTTTCCACCTTGAATCCTATTTCCACTTTCTTTACCTCATAATTTAGGTTCTTTTTTTTCTACTTTTCGCTCTCCACAAACATAGTCTCTTTATTGTCATCACTTATGTTCGCTGACTTACCAACTTTTGTTTGTGTACCTTGCCTACACCATCACATATTGTTGCCTCAGAACTTTGTTGCCTTTGTGAAGCCTACTTCTGTTGCATATTGTTACCTTCGTTGGTTCTGCCAAGCACATATTATTGCCTCCGTTGGTTCTGTCCAGCCCAAATCATTTCCTCCGCTGGATAAAATAATATCTTAACAAATAACATAGGTAAATATCTTAATAGTTATCATGAGCCTAGGTCAGTAATTAATAGCAAACGTTATGTGGAACCATTTGAACTAATTAACGAACCATTGGTACCAAATACAATAATATATGCCTCTAAGCAAAGTTATTGTTTATTAAATATATGCTAATTTAGACTCGATCATTGGAAACACTTTGCTAGGGCTGAAACCTTAGCTGCACCTTCCTCGCCTTGTGCGCCTCTGTTTTGCCGATGTTGTACGACCTCATTCTTCGTTTACCTATTGTGTCCAAACCTCGCTTTATGCGTTTTGTTTTGGTCATCGTTATGTGTTTTCTCTTCTGTTCTTTGTGTGTGCCGAGAGTCACCTCTTGTGGCTGCCATCTAAAGTTGTCCTCAAATGGCCTCCTCTCCTTCAATTGTCGGGATTTTCACTATAGTGAGTATCTGTGTGAAGACCTAACTCTCATAGGCACGTTGCAATGCTCCTAGCGCACTATAGCGACGCAAAGCAAGGAACATACTGTAGCGACATGGAACGAGCGAGGCGCTGTAGCGTACCCAGCGCACTACAGTGACACGGGAGTCAACAAAAACCCAAGTCATGACACCTTAGGCTAGGAGTAGGGTCTGTCTCTTCACCTATATATAGAGTTCCCCCCCACAGCTCTACAACTCGCTCAGAGCTTCAAATTCCTCCCTTAAGCGCAGAGTTTCTTGCTCATCTTCTTTCTCTTCTTTTTGTGAAGACACAACTCTTCACTTAGGGTAGGTAGTCAATCATTTTAGGGATGACATAGGGTAGTAGGCCCCGACGCCGCTACTTCGGTAGTGGTAGCGCTGTGGCGGTCCATGACCGTCGTCGCAATGTCAGATCGCCATAGCGGTGCCAATTCGTTATTGCAATGCCCTTCAATTATGTTTTATTAGTTTTTGATGGTGTGGTGCTTATTGGCCTTTCCAGGTACCAACGCTACACTGCTTGGAGCTTCTAGTGTCAGTGTTCCCCAATCTTAGGATTTTCCAGGTGAGTGGAGGTCCCAGTGCATCGACGGTGTGCCATATTAGTGGTCCATCAATTGATTCAGTTATGTTTATTATTATTATGATTATCATTACCTGCTCATTTAACATGCTTAATAAATGACATGCTAGGATAGAGACCTATGCGAATGTTATATGATACATGATGATATCTTTAGAATTGTTTAGGCTTAAATAACGGACCCCAATAAAAACTCCGGTTAAGGAAGGGTTCTAGCTAAGGGAAATTTTTGGCTAGAAAAAACTTGGTACTTAAGTTGTCCGTTGTGACGCACTTCTTTTTCCTGAGAATCTCTCTGAGCACAGGACCACAATCCTTAGTCAAGGACGAGTAACAAGACTAAAGCAACTAGCTAGGATGTTACCTTCCATAAATAGTAGGCTTAGTATCTAATAACTTCGGTAATCAGTCTAGCTCACCTAAAAGACTTTATAAACATAATACCTTAGGGTGGAGGACTCAGTTCAGTATATATATTCAGTAATGTATGGAGTCAGTGTCCCCACAGATTATATTCAGTAATGTATGGGGTCAACGTCCCCACAGTTCAAATTAAGTATTATATAGCTTTAGGGTATGCGTACGCTCAGAGATCTAGTATTTGGGTTCCAGAATACCCGGAACTACAAGGATTTATCCTGACGAAGCAAGGTCAAGCTCACACTCCCTTGAATTGATGATCAAAAGGCATATCTCCTTGCGCCCCTCCATCGAAGGCGGGCACACACTGCAGGCAGAAATAGATCTACTTTCAGTAGTTACTTTCTAACTTTGCTTTCATGTACCTTATTTATTGTTCAACTATATATGTACATTGCATGCAGTATTTGTTATGTGAATGGTACCGAGGTACCCACCACTGAGTTGACAACTCATACATGTGTCATGTTATTTTTAAGATACAGTAGAGGAAAGTGAGAACGTCCCTCTCGTCTAGTAGCAGCGAGGTCCAGCGTCTGTGGTAAGCTCTGCTTTGTAGTGGGGTCTACCAAGGTTTATATTTATTAGATATGCTCCAGATCACTTAGGCATGATTCCCATTTCCGCATACATGTATTAGTACGTTAGCATTTATTTCCAGGTAAATGTAATTCAGAGATTTTATTAAATTTTATTTATAAGACTTGTCATTTATTTATATTTATAAAATAAGTTATTTATTCTATCATGCATAAACGTTAGTATGCCACGTTAGAGCTTCCGTAGGGACAGTAGTTGTCACGCCCCAACTTAAGACGTGACCACAGATAGGGCTACTGCCCTACAGAAGTTTTTACATGGCATACTAACATTTCATGCAATGAATAACTTTATGTTATAAAATAACTAATTTTATAATAATAGTTGATTTCTTACATAATATGATAACTGAGTTTACATGAAATTCTGAAAATGTTGTTCTAAAAATATAACTAAAGACATAAATGCTAAATGGGGGACCCTGCCTTAGATATCTGGAGCATATCTACTAACAACCCTAGTAGAACCCATTGCGAAGCAGAGCTTACCACTAACGCTAGATCCCCGCTTCTACTGGATGAGGGGGACATTCTCACTGTCCTCTACTATATCTGAAAAATATCATTAACAAAGGGGTGAGTTTGTCATTTCGGTAGTGGGTACCTCGATACCATAAAAATAACATACACTGCATATAAACCTGGTATATAGATATACATATAGCTGAATGATAAGCATACATATAGAAAATTAAAGTAAAGCTGCACCGCTCAGCAAAGCCCTAAAGCCGCTGAGCGGCCCTCGAAGAATTTGGCCTATAAATAGAGGCCCCAGGGCAGCATTGGACTATACTTCTCTATCTTCAGAAAAAGCAATTCCTCACCCCCCCACAGAACCATTTCTTTCTCTCTAAATTCTCTATAATCTTAGAGTTGTAATAGTTTTGTTTCAAACAACAAAAAGGAGGCCAGGTTAGAAGCCAAGGGAGATCGAGAAGCACGACGGTCCTTGTCATGGCGGCTTGAGAACGTGTCATGGTGAGTGATCCTTACCTTGCCTCTATGATCCTCTCTTGTAAAATGATTGTGTAATCTCTTGTTGTTGGGATTGTGATTAATGCTATAGCATAATTGTATCCGTGCTACTTTGTGTATGAATGAAGCTATCTATTTCTTTGACTTTCATGAATTGGTTTTGTACTTAATGTCAGCTATAATTCAGCTAATTAAATGTTGTTTGTAACTTAATGTTGTGAGTGAAATCTGCATTATTAAGTGGGAAACAATTCAATGTTTAATATGGTTAACTAAGGCTTGAATATAAACCTAATTGTCGTGAGTGAAAACTACTTCAGTAAGGTTGAATTTAAACCATTTCATCTAATAAACTTCATTGCCAGAAATAGAAGTGAGATTATTAGTCACTTTAACATCTGAATTAATGTCGGTTTACTTTGTTAATTTGTGCAATAAATTGACAAACTAATAAGGCAAACCTAATCATCTTATCATGCTTGAAAACTATGTCTATGATAAGAACTGATGGCGAAAAATTAAGGGAAAGATAATTCATCTGCATTAAGTTATGAACACAAGAAACTATGCATGATTCAAACCCAACGAGCTTCTTAACCTACCTCTGATTTGTTGTCATTTTATCTTGTATTTATATATTCTTTCCTGTCTCTAATTTGCAATCAATTTCCAATTCATCTACTCTATTGTTTAATTAACAAATTCAAGAATGGCATTTACCAACTCCCTGTGGAGACGACTATACCTGACTATACTGAAATTGGATTCCTTGAGAATATAAAAGCTGTAAAGACGGATATATGAAAAATGATAAGAACACGAATAAACGCTGTTAACATGCCCCCGCGTAGGATGTCAGGAGCTCCTAGCATCCGTGCTCCTTAGTCATTAGTCATTTTTAGGTGAGTGGCTTTATTCATGCTCTATTTTCAGACCATGTATTTATTTTTAGAAATATTTTATTATGCATGTTTTTATGAAATCTTAGGAGGCGAAACTTATGATTTTCTATTGCTTACGAAATTAGTTATTTATTTAGAAATTTTCTTATTTATGAAAATAGTTATTTAATAAAGTCATTTATGAAAATATTTATGAAGCTATTTTAGAAAGTCATGAAAACTATTTTAGAACTACATGAATCATATATCTTTATTGCATTAAATATGTCATGTTGCATGTGCTTGAATGTTTACGAACAAGTTAAGTTACATTATGCTATCAATTAATGCGTTTATGTTATGATTTTTGTGTTATTTCATGTTATGTTATTTAAATTATTTTCATAGGAGTAGATCTAGGATTGAACTATAAATCAGCTACAACCTATGTTGACGTGGTATACCTTGTATGATTGTAACTAGGGCTGTCAAAGTGGGCCCGACCCGTTTACCCGGCCCGTTTATCCGGTTAAATGGACGGGCTTTACATGCAAAAAAATAGGCCCGTGAAAATTTGAAAAAAAAAATGGACCCGCCCGTTTAAGCCCAGCCCGTTTGGCCCGCGGGCTGGCCCGTTTACCCGTGAATTTTTAAATAATAATTTTTAAATAATTTTTTTTGAATTTTTTTTAATTTTTAAATATTTTTTAAAAAATAAATGGGCTAGCAGGCGGCCCGTTTAGGCCCGCGGACCGAGCATAAACGAGCCGGGCATGAAAAATATGCATATTTTTTGCCCGGCCCGTTTAAGCCCGCGAGCCTTAACGGGCCGGGCCTAAACGGGCCGGGCCCGCCCGTTTTGACACCCCTAATCGTAACTTATAATAGGATTCATGTAGAATTAGGGCAAGACTGTGAAGCCTGGACATAGGCAGCCCGTGAGACCCTGTGTCATATATCACATATAATGTATAATGTATCATGTCATGTAAATTAGGGCAAAATCATAAAGCCTAGACATTTCAAGAACAACTAAATCGTAATATTGTTCATATTTGTCTATCTAGGGAACTCCCAACTTATTTATATTTTCAAATGTTTTACGTACAATGTATCATAATTATATAACATTTTCACGGTTGATATTATATTATGTATTGCATCTGCATGTCATGTCTATGAAATGTTCCATGTCGTTGTAGGGGTGGTCATTCATTGACCGATGACTCACCTGTTATCAACCTTTTTTTAGATAGCTTTGACGAAGATTTTCCTCTGGTTTAATAGATTTCAGCAAATCAAATCTTGGGTGAGCTTCACATTGTCATGAAGTTATCTTAATTTATATTTTAGTTATATATTTAGTTTATTTTTATGTTAGTCAGTAAAGTGCCCTAGTGAATTATAGGCAGGGTGTTTCATTTTTTTAATTATTTAATTTCGTATTTTATGTAAGGATTTTATTTCATTTATGAAGTTTATTTATTTTAAAACGTTTTCTTATTATAAAATATTGTTCGTTTTCATAATTAACACGTTAATATGCTTTCGTAAGGGAACTAGTTCCTTGCGTGTTAATGACGATTTTTGGGATCGTGACAATTATGACCCCATCTGTATTTGGTTCGTTGCTTAAAATGAATACAACGAGGTAATGCTCATTTTGGTCATTGAAAGTGTAAGCTTGATTCACTTTGGTCCTTGAAAGTCAATATTTGACATTTTAATCCCTAAAATTTTAAGTTGTAGGTCAAATTAGTCCATCGGTTCATTATCATTACTGTATTGTGACATTTTTGTTGATTTATCACATTAAAAAGGACAATAACAACAATTGAGACTGAAAATAAGTTGTAGTTGCATTTGAAACTGCAAATGAGGTGTAGGTTCACTTGAAACTGCAAATGAGGTCGTCATAGTAGTTATGACGATAAATAAAGCTGCAATAACAACTAAGATTTGTAGCTCTAAGTTTTGTCATAACCATATTTTTGGCTTTAGTGTTGTTACACAGCTTTTGTTGTTATCACATTCTCATTTAATGCAAAAAATTAGTAAAAACATGACAATACAATAATGATAATGAATTGAGAAACTAATTTAACCTTCAACTTACAATTTTAAAGATTAAAAAGTCAAATTTTAAATTTTAATAACTAAAATGGCTCGAGCTTACACTCTCAGGGACCGAATGAATATTTTTCCAAATACAACTATCTATCTTTAGAAAAAGAAAAAATAGAAAGAAAAAGAGCAGAGTTATTCTTTGTTACTTCACGGAGGAAAAATAGATTTCCTCCGTATCACATGTTAGCCATTAATTTATCATTAAAAAAGCGAGGGCAAAAAAATCAAAGAAATGAGTTGACTCTTTGAATATAAAAGAATTTCACCTCAAGTAAGGGTTTAAAACTTGACTAAATCCAATTAAAATTAAAAAGCTATCTTAAAGAAAACAAAAAAATAATTGATCAAAAGTGAAATAAATCAGTTGAATTTGATTCTTATCTTTACTATATTATAAAAGCGTTGAGCGAGTATAATCACCCTTATCATAATTGAATATGAACCATTTTATCTCCCTCTTTATTTTTTAATAAAACTATTTATTTTTTAGTATAAAAAAATACCTATTTTCTAACAAAATTACTCAACTTTTTTTAAAAAAATTTTGTCATTCTATTTTCAAAAATTCATATTTTTGGTACCCTTGGAGTACCCAATTTTTCTAAGTACATTTTTATTTATTTATTTATTTATAATTATGGGATACATTGATGTTCTATAAACAGAATATTAAAGACTATTCTTATTCTCCACAAATGCACTATTTTAACATTGAAATTGTGTTATTGTTCTTATGAAAAGAAATATTATTGGACATAAATATTACTCTCTCTAGTCACTGTATTAGTCACTTTAACCTTTTTTATACGTTTAAAAATTAATATATTTAGACATACTTGTGTCTAGATAAATAAGTTTTTTAATATATCTAAAAAGTAAAAGTAATAAATAAAATAGACCGAAAAAAATTACTACATATAAAAATTGTGTCGTGATGAGCAAGAAAATCTGAATGACGAAATTTGATCAGTGCTTGATCTCATCTCGAAAAGCAACAAGATAAAATTGTTTTAGTGATAAGCGTTTGATCACACATTTTATTTTCTATCCAATACGTGTCTCATTCATTATCAATTATATTAGCAGCTTGGTATCGCTTAAGTGTAAGCAGTTATTCTCGCTGGGAGACTCACTCGCCATAGCCAGCTGCGCGACCCGGGTTGACCTGGATTAGTCAAGGCTAAGTCTTGGATACCGGACAGACAACGTAAAAAAAAATAAAAATTAAATTATACTATAGGTTAAAATAAAATAAAATAATTAATGATTCACCCAACTAAAGTGACAAATTCAAGTAGTTAATAGATTTGGACCTCCTTTAACAGGAGTTAATAGATGAATGCACCAACGGTTAACAAGCGCCAGCTATTTAGCCTTTGGCTGCTCATAAAGGGTAAATAAATGGGGGTAACGCTTACGCTCACGGGACTACGACTTGTCCAAAAGCCACTAATCAAAATTTGTTTACCTACGCAATTGCACTCTACTGCCACAAGAAACACGCTGGGTGTGTGGTTACGTAGAAACTTTCAGTAACTTGAAATGTACCAAAATGTATTATGTATTATTCTAACCCAAAACATATAATTTATAGTAGGAATTAGATCAGAGAGAAATGAAGTTGAATCAAAGGCAAGGGGAACGCTAACGCTAACCCCCTTGTTCTTTGAGGAGTGTAAACCGTCAAGGCACTAGATTTAAATCTAAGAAGGGGAAAAAAAAAAAAACTGAGAGTTTCCACTTCACATTCCCATTCAACACACAGACATCTTAATTTGCATCCAAAGCGGATTTGAATTGTAATAGCAACTGTATAAAAAATATAGCAGTAACTACAATTTTTAGGAACACAAAAACATAAAGCTAAATCGGTTCATGCATTTCCTGAAAAGGGATCCATCAAACAACAAAATTGAATAAGCTTGCTTCAATGTTCGCATTCAGTTAGAAAGGAGGAATTACAAAAATTGCTACAAAGTAATTTAATTACAGGAAATTATAAGAGAAGCAGATCGCAGAGGTAAAGCTTAAAAAAGAAATTCAAAAGTTGCAGCCACAACACATGTAGAAAAAGCAGAGGGTGAGGACGAGCACAAGCGCCTCAAACGCAGAAACAAGCTTGAAAACGACGTCGTCGACGAAGGAAACGGGCAAGGTAGTGATCCTCTTCCACTTGAAGGAAGAAAAAAGGAACTTCCACCTGAGAGACTCCTTCCGCAGCTTCTTGAACAGCCAACTCTTCTTGCCCCCCATCTGTTTGCTCTTTGCTTTTGTGATAACAGAGAGAGTAACGGGTTCTACTCCACTTTGGCGTTTTATTTAATTTGATTTCTTGTCCGTGCGCACAAGGTTTTGCGAAGGTGCTTCGTTGGAGAGAGAGAGAGATATGTGGAATATTATGTGTGTGAATTGTGATGGTGGTGCTTTGAATTGAGAGGTAGGTAGTGGACAGAGTGGAATGGAAACTGCTCCGCGTTTTGATGGAGTCTCCAGTCAAACGCAGCACGCACGACACAGCCGTCTATATTTCAATTATTACAAGTTTCAACTTGCTCGCTGGGATGAACAATTATTGGTTGCCAAATGGGGTCTTATATACATCCCTTGCGTCTTATATTAAAAAAAATACACAAAAACAATAAATATATGAGTTTACTTATTATTCACTTACTTACTTTTATTTAATTAAATTATTTTATATGCGTAATTTAAGCCATAGGTGATAGAATCAATTTTTTTTACTTATTCGATAAGATTTGATTAAACAATAATGTAATAAAAACTTTATAATATTAGCGTATAACAATTAAATCATAAATATAATGTATAAGTTTCACCACACTATTTTTATATCATTTTAATTTAAAATAATAAAATAAAAATGCATTTCAATGTATATTTTGTGAAATAATAGACTTGACGTTTACCTCAGTCATATCCTTCATGATTTCACATTTTTTTTCAAGATTTCGTATAATTGTGTGTTTAAGACTAGAACTTCATACATTTGATTACAAAATGATTGATTTATGTGCTAATCGGTGAAAATGAAAATACTGTAACGTATTCATATAGGAATTTTTTAAAATATTTAAAGTAACAAAAAATTAGATTCTTTTTTTAATATCTTCTTATAAAATGTAACGTTATTTTGATATATCAAAATTCAATTCTTGTGTGACTAGTTATAATTTAATTGGTCCATCATATATTACTTTCTTAATAAGTAAAAAAAGCTTCTGACGCGGATGCGCGTGTAATAAAGAAAATCGGTCTAATGGGATAATATTTTTTTTTTCAAAATTTTCAGCCAAAAGGGTTTACTTCTTCCGGTTCCTTTGCAGTTTGATTCCATTTTTCTTTTGTTTATGAAAGAGTTAGGACATCTACTCTAAGTAGAATTAAGTTTCTTCTTCTCGTTTTTTTCTCCTCCTCTGTTGCTTTGAATTTTCAGTCCACTTTCGTCTTCCATTCCCAAGAAATCACATGAGATCAAACCATGTAAAAAATATATATTAATGCAGCCGGATACAATAGAAATTAACTTTTAATGAAGATAATAAAGATAGCTAATATAACCAGAGGCGCATCTAGAAACAGCTGTCACAGGAAAATCACAAGTCACAACAATAAAGTTAGAAAAAGGCTTGGAGAATCAGTACCTTCTTAACATGTGGTTAGTCCTTAGGCCGCTGATTCACTGTAAATTTGTATAACTAAATGCAAAATATACCCACCAATTAAAGTAAAGAACGGAGAATATATTGAAATTAAGTGAAATGAAGTGGAAGTATTACAATATTTAATAACTAGTCTGTAATTAGTTAACGACTAAGCTTTATTTAGGAAGATTTGAGTTGGTATATATGCATTCACATTATTATTACGAGTAGGATTTATGAGTTCGCACAACTTCTGTTGTTTTTATTAAACACTGTACCCATTGTACATAATTATTTTAATATATATATGTTTTTACGGTCATTTATAATAAACTTGAATATACACAAGTAAGTAACATTTTTTAGAAAGATATGAGAGTAATTGTAAACAAAATATAGTAAAATTTATAGTTTTAATTATTAAAAAGCAATTAAGTAGTATTTATGTTAGTTGTTAGAAATTTTTAAAAATTTGAATTTTAAAAGATTAATATGTGAGATAATTGATTTCAAATTTTAGTTAGAAATTTTTTATATAATTGCTCAATCAATGTATATCATTTTGATAACCTTTCGCCTTTGCTTGGATAAAGAGAGAAAGTAGAAGGAAAGAAAATTAAAAAAAAATGACAATGAAAGAAAAAGAAAATGGAGAGAAGGAAAATAATAAGATATGATATAAACCCACCAATTTCACTCATATAGAGGTCATCTTCTACTAATTACCTCATGCTTCTTGAGTTTTCTCATCACCTAGCATGAAGAGAAAATATTTAAGTGGGACCCACCTCTTATATTTCCCATCTCTCATGTTTTGTTTGTCTGATCCAAACAAGAGAAAATGTCATGATCATCTCTACTTCTTTCTTCCCAACTTCTTTTTCTTCTTCTTTTCTCCCAATCCAAGCAAAGGGTTCAAGTAGTTGCGGGTGATAATCTCATAATCAACTATATATGTTAATGTATCAGTATATAATTAGAAGACAATGCAAAAACTCTTTTACATTATCAATGTATTCTAATTAAATTTATTTTATTTTTTAAATTTTGAATTATATTTATTTTAGATGTGAGAGAATATTAAAATATAAATTAGGAAATAAGTTTATAAAAATTAATTTTGGTGATAAATTTTCCCAAAAACAATGGTGAAAAAAATTTAGACATTTAGTTAATATAAATTAGGTGATGCTTTTAATTTTTATTTTTTAAATGCGTGACTCATCTCTACTTAATGTTTTGCTTGGATGTAGAGATTTTGAAGAGATAAAAATTGAGATGAAAGAAAATAGTAAAATTTTAGCATTTCCTCTTATTTAGATGTAAAGAGAAAATAGAAGAAAAAAAAATAGTGTGAACTCCAAAAAAAAAAATACTCTCCACAGTCGTAGAGAAAACTATGGAATAGTTAATAGAATTTTTTTTTAATCTAAAATGGCAATTTTCTATATTAATTTATTATTATTATTTATTTGAGTAAGGATTAAAGTTTTTTTTTATTCTTACAAAAAAAATATAATGCTTACAAAAAAAATCATTTAATATGATTTTTTTTTGTTTTTTTTCCTCTTCATTCAAGAGGAATGGACACTCCCATATTAAATTTGGTCATGTTTAATCAATAAAATTATTCTTTCTCTTTCTCTATTAATTATTTGAGAGAATAAAAAATTAAGGATAGAACTAAAAAATTAAGGATAGAACTAAAAAATTATTAATAATGATTTTTTAATATTTTTTTTGGGGTCTCAATTGGACCATCGACATCCAAACTCTATTACTAGGAACCTGACCTGACCTTCCCAGAACTCAAACACGAGATCCCGGGTTAAGGAGGCAAGATATTTACCACCTTGATTAACCCCACGTTGATGATTATTTAATAATTAACAATCCCTTTTTTCTTAACAGAAATTTATAAGTACATAATGTTTTTATTTTACATATTGTTCCTTCCATCTTTCTTATGTAACTTTGAAAAAAATACGGTTCATAATATATTTCATTCTCACGTATAAGTAAAGCATTTATGATTAACATTCTGATTTTATCATTGACACTATTCTAAGCACACAGAAATGTTGAAAATATTAATAAAATAAATTATTTAGTATTTTAAATTGATAAAGAATATTATAGTGAAAATATTTCACAATTAAGCCTTAGTTGTAGATTTATTGATTCTTATCTTATAGATAAAGCGATAGATAAAAAAAATGGAGGAGTAATATCTTTAATGTGTTGTGAAATGGTTATTTAATGTGATTGTCATATAAATGTATATAAATCACTTAAAATAAAAAAAATTAATAGTGCTAAATATTTTGGAGATAATTTTAATAATTTTAAAAGTTTGGGGACGAAATTAATGCAAATCATCAACTGACACTAAATTGATATTTTACTTTCAATGTAATAGATAAAATAGAATAAAATAGAATACTTGATTACTATTATCTTTTTTTCGTTTTAATTGTCATTTTCTATTTTTTAATATTTTAAAATATATGTCTATTTATAATATGTAGATATAATTATTTCTTTTTTTATTCACACTCCTAATTGTAGTGAAATATTTATTAATATAGTAGAGGTAAAGAGAATAATAATTATATTAAAAATAGAAAATTTATATATATATATATTTGCTAATTCATATTATTTTATATATTTATTAAGATATTTTTTATTTACCTTAATATTTATAGTGTTGAATTTTGTACAATTAAAATGAAATGGATGGAATAATAAAATGTTACTATAAATTACTAAAGAAATTTCTGAAGATTTTATAATTTGGGTCCTATGTAGGGCTACTTGTTCTAGCTTTTTGTATTGATTGGAATTTAGCGTCAAAGTGTGTTCGTTGTTGCCTTACCAATGCTACTTAAATTAACCTTCGAGCACATCATTTATTATTAGTTAGTGGTCATTGGCAGATATAAAGTGGATGTCAAGTACTCCTTTCATCC
>QANU01062782.1:665674-688193 GCA_003254905.1 Nissolia schottii
CATTAATAAAATGGATCGCTAACCTTACCGACATCTAGAGTAGCGAAAAAATCTCCTATTAATTTTATTCTTTGTTTATATTCATTGTATCAAATTCTCTATAAATACTAATTATAATAAGGAGCAGTAATCATAATAATCCAATCGTTCTGCACAAGCCTCTAAATTCTCCTTTAAACTACTAGCAAGTTTGTTCCTTTCTCTCCTACAATTTTCTATTGACCAAGGAAGAAGTCATGGTGAGTAGAAAAATTGAGATGAAGCTTGTGAAGAGCAAAAAGGCTAGGATGGTCACATTTTCCAAGCGTAGGAACGGAATTTTTAAGAAAGCAAATGAGTTGTCAATTCTTTGCGGTGTTCAACTTTGCATGCTTGTGTTTTCCCCTGGTGGTAAGCTCTTTGCATTTGGTCATCCAAATATTGATGTTGTGATTAATAAGTTCCTAAACCCTGGGTCTGAATCTGATAATAAGGGGCATGTTGGCCCTTCAAAATGTGGGAACTTTAAGAAATTCAAGAAGCAGCACGAGGAAGTGGTGCACAAGCTGCATGCGGAGAAGAACAAAGGGGAGACACTTGAGATTGCTCTCAACAAAGACAACCTCGGCAAAGGACAAATCCCCCTTGATGATCTCGATTTGGAGGGGCTTCAACAATTGAAGGGTTCTTTGAAAATGACCATGGATGCGATGGAGGTAGCATCGTCTTTGCTTCTTCTTGCTGAGAAACCTGTCTAAGGGACGATCCATTAGGTTGGTCAAGGTTGAAATTGAGGAATCTTCTAGGGTGTTCTGGTCATAAAACCGAACACTGTTGTAATGCTTATTTTGAAACATTTTAAAATATAAAAAGAAATATAAATCGTGGATCTAATTATTACTATTGAACAACAATAATTTTGATAGCCAAAATGGGTGAAGTTGGTTTATCTTTTGCCTAATTTTTATTTATTTATTTATTTATTTAGACTGACTTAATGGTTAGAGATTTGAGTAATATATATGAAATATTAAATTCAAACTTCACTGTAAACAATGTGATTTTTGAAGTAAAAAAAAAAAAAACATCTCCTCCTTCCCCGTTAATTGAGAGAGTTGAGATTTTGTGTTTAAGCTGTTGAAAAAAAAAGTTTAATACAAAATTCTTTTGCACGGTGGAAAATGGGTGGTGGAAGAAGGGAGTTTGTGACAGTGACAAGGTGGTGGAAGAAGAGGGCCAGGATGGGGGTGGAGGTTGCCCATAGAGTTTTGTTACGTCAAGGTTGAAAAGGAAATCTTATTTTACAATGGGTAAAATAATCGTTTTATATTTAAAGAAACACAAAAAATAAAAACTTGTAATAGCAGGTAATTTAGAGAAAACATTGAAATAGTACATCATCCATCAGAATACTTTAAAAGCTTCTCGAGTTGATTGAAGTCTTTGCCGCGTGTCAGACCAAATTGAAAAAACATACCAGTTATCTCATATCTAATGACAAGTAAGAAGAAAGAAAAGACCAGCGTTGATAAAAATTAACAAGATTATTCCTAATCACGATTTCAACCTAAATAATCTTGAATCCTTTTATTGGACATTATAATTCTGGGTTAGTATGTTTTAAATTTAGAATACAAAATAAGGAGAGATGATGACCGTTGGTGTATGTACTTACAAAGAAACTTTATAAGTCAAGTAAACACGACGTTTAAATATTGTATCTAGTATGAAGTTGTGTAACACCTAAAGTTGTAAACGAGTGTGCTTTTATGGGAGTCTTAGATATAGATCATGAGTTTGAATGGCGATCACGATTATCTCAAGATGGAGCTACCCATCTAATCTCATGGTTGTTACTATTCGGTTGCTACTCCTTATGCGAGTTTCTTGCAACATACCTAAGGGGAAGCTAAATAAGCTGGTTGCCTGACTTGAAGTGTTACTAACTGGCCTTGGACCATTGGGCTCTACACTCAAGTTGGGCTCATTAAACCCATGTTGGTTGGCCTAGTTTCTCCATTTGGGTCTAGTTTATTGGATTCAGGCTCGTAACAGGTTTAAAAGGAGAAAAGATTGTGTAATTATATATGAAAGATATACGGTGAGGCTAACTTGGTTCTGAGTATGTTTTGAATATCTTTAGTTTTTAATTCTAAAAATAACTCAATATCAATTTTTTAATAATTTATTTTATTTTTGATTTTGCAATTAGAGTCACTTGTAAACATGTCTTATTTTCTTAACCTAATGAAAAAGAGAGAGAGAGAAAGACCCTAATTATATAGAAAAAAAATTGTTATGCTTCCCTGCCCCCCTACTTCTGTCTCGCTGCAATTTTTATCGCCGTCGCAATTTCACATTGATTTCCTTCCTTGAATCCACATATAGGACATTCATCTTAGTGCATGTTTGGGAACCACTCCAAACAACTTTATTTTATAAAAAAAGTTGTTTTGGGAAAATGAAAGTTGTTTGCCAAACAAGGGAAATTAAGCAACAACTTTTTTTTGATAAAACTTAGTGTGTGTTTGAAAAAGTTGGACAAATAAATTTATTTCAATAATCGTTTATTTTAACAATTAGTTTTTTTACACCATCAATTATATGAGAATCATTTTATATTGAGATAATTCAACTTAAAAGTGGTTTTAAAATAATCTATTTTGTTTGAATTGTATTAAAAAAAAGTTTCTTTCGTACGATAGAATTACTAAAACGGGTATCAAATAATTATTTATAATATATAATATTTGATAGTCAAGATCAATTTGATAAAACATGAGAAAAATAATTTTTTTAATCAAGAAAAAAAACAATTTTTTTTTACATAATAATGTCCAGAATGTATCTATCACTTTTTTCCCCTCCAAAATAGTTTATATTCTCAAAAAAAAAAGTTGTTACTTAATTTTTTTCCTATTTTGCCAAACACAATAGATTTTTTTGAAACAACTTTTTTTCAAGAAAATAACTATTTTTGGTTGTTCCCTTAAGCTGTTTTTGGTGGGGGGGGGGGGAAGCTAAAGCTTTTGTTTTGGAGACTCTCAAAGAAAAGCTTTTTTCTTTTATATTAAAAAATATTTTTCACATGTTTTTACCAAATTAGCCATCATAGTTAAATATTATATAATATAAATAAATTATTTCATATATTTTTTTAGTAATTTATTGTACAAAAGCAATTATTTCCATACAACTCAAACAAAATAGGTTATCTTAAAACTAGTTTTCAACTTAAGTATTTAAACATAAATTGATTCTCACATAATCAATTATATTAAAAAAATGATTATAAAAATAAGCAATTACTAAAATAAGTTTAATTTTTCAGCTTTTACAAATACACACTTATACTTCTAAGAAACAATGTTCATCAAGTCTTATTTTCATGATGCTACTTAATGATGATCTTCTTAATTTGATTAAATTGTAAACGGATAATTATTGTTTTGGAAACAAAATGAATTTTGAATTATCATCTCCTTTCTTGTTCTTAATTTATTTGATTGAAAATTTAGTTAACGCGGTAGGGACAAAAAGGAAGGAGACAATAAATCACAATAATTTTTTTCGTGTCTGTCTAATTAGGGTCTTTCTCTTCTTCTTTTTTTCCTCGTTAGGATAGGGAAAAGAAAACATTTTGATTACCTGACTCTTATTGCAAAAATAAAAATAAAATAACTTTCCTTGCAATTATTAAAAAATTTACATGGAGTCACTTTTTTATTTGGGACTAAAAAATATTTGAGATTAAGTTAGCCGCCACTGTAAGATATATTTCATGTGTAAATTGCAACGAGATAAAAGTAGGGAGGTAGGCAGGGAAGCACAACAATTTTTTTGTATCTAATTAGGGTCTTTCTTTCTTTTTTTTCTCATTAGGTTAAGAAAATAAGACACATTGACAAGTGACTCTAATTACAAAATAAAAAATTTAATAACTCTAATTGTAATTATTAAAAAATTGACATGGGTTCATTTTTAGAATTAAAAATTAAAGATACGAAAGTCCAAAACATACTTAGAAGCAAGTTAGCTCTTACCAAAGATATACAAATTAAGAGATTCAATCTCTTTAGGTGATTGATTACCACAATTAGAGGTGAAATAGGCTAAACTCTCCGTCGAGGAGCTTTGGGCTTTGGCTTGCCATTTTTAAATTGAGGTAATAATTTTTTTTCAGATATATCATCATTAAATTTAAGTAATGAAAGAGAGATAAAATTAGATAATATATAGTAAATAAAAATGAACAATATATTAAATAAGGACAATTTTGTAAGAACAATAAATTTTTTCTTACTTAAATTTTTTAAATCATTTTCTTAATGCATGTACATAACTCAAATTACTATAAGAATTTAATTTTTATTTAGTGACAGTGTAAATTATTTTTATCTCTCACTCCTTTAAAAGTCATGTATATCAAAAGATCTAATTAAATGATAATATAAAAAATTTATGGTGTATATATCAATTACTCATCTTGTGTAAGTATTTACAAATATAAATGTAGAACACTAAATAAATCTAAAAACCCAACCTAAACCATGATAAAGTATGAAAAGAAAATCAATGGAGTGGCCAGCTTCATTGGTATGTTCCCAACTATAATGTAGTCATTAAGGCTTGCAATGTCATCAATCACCATGATATGCAACTATCCAACTCACTCCACCTTGTATGGAGCAATTTAGGCACCATTAATCATTATAATATTATAATATAAACATGAAAGAACGTGGTGGGTTTGTATTTGTACGACCAATAAGGCCTACCTTGCCTGTCTCAGTTCCAAAAACACCTAATACTAGTCATCATGGAGTAATTAAGAAGTTAATAAAAAAAATAGAGTATACAAATAATAATACTAATAATAATCAATTAGAGGAAGAAGTAGTTAATTATACGATACAAATGATTTTTAAAAAAATAGGAAAAGAGACATGTCATATTAGGAGAGTCAAAGCGCGAAGTCAAAGAGGGATCAGAGGAATCTTCTTTCTGCTTGATTTCATAAAGACCTAAAAAGGCGACATCGTGACAAAGCCAAAAAAAAAAAAAGGGAGAGAGAGAGAGAAGCGAAGAAAAGAGAACAATAACGCGTCTTTTCTCCACACAAACACAACCACAACCTCATTCATTCCCATTCTCTCTCTCTCTCTCTCCTCTCTCTGAGTTTTTCACAATTTGAGCTTATTTACCATTAATGCCCCTCCGTGAAATCAACGAAAACCAACGCACAGGGTTCGGGGCTGTGTCACGTGGTCGCTGTTTGTTGTTGCTGTGAATCTGCGATGGATAGAGATACGCAGATCTCAATCGAATCCCCTATGACGTGAAACGTTTCCCTCTATAGACTCGTTACGTTTTTGCCTTTCACTGATTCCAACGCGAATAGCGACAAAATAAAAGGAGACATGCCTGGGACGACGATGTCGGAGCTCGGAAGCGGCTACTGTTTTCCGCGGCTCATGCTCGGTGCCAATGTCGGTCTTGCTCTCGTTCACGGAGTGATTGCTTTCCTTGCGTTTTTTCAGGTTCGTTCTGTGCTCTTTGAACCCCCTTGGGGGCATTTGGAGGGTTATGAAATTGGTTCATGCATTTGCAATTTTTTTTTGGGGGTTTTGGTGTTGTGTCCAATTTAGGGATAAGGAATATGTAACCGGGGGGGGGGGGGTTGGGATACAATCCTTGTCTTGTGGTGGGTGATTGTTTGTGGAATGTGAAAATTTATGGAATTTGGGTGAATAAATTCACATTTTGAAACTTGCATTTTGAAGTTTCGATTGCTTAAGTCTCTATTATCATGCATTCCTTGAAGACTTAGCATCCCAATTGTGCATTTTTCCCCCTAAAGGCATGTTGTTTCTAATAGTGTTCAATTGACTACCCTCATAAGCACCATTTGAGCATGTAAGAATTAGCATAGGAAGCATGCTGTGTTGAGTAAGCAGTGGTTTCTGTTGGCATGGTTAATTTGCTTACTTTTAGTAACACTTGTACTCCACTTTTGTAATTGCAATTGATCAATATTACAGTTTGAGCTTGGGGTAGTGTCCCATAACATTGAGACATTAAGCTCCTCGTGCTGAAGTTCTTTGCCTTTACTTACTGTCTGTTTTTTATTAAACCCCTGGTGTTTCAGTTGTTTAGGATTCACATGCGAAATTCACAGTTTGGCTGGACTCGGCAAAAAGTAAGTGCATTTTCCAAGCTATTATGTGTGAGATTGCTACAGTAATCTGATCTTTTCTGACAGGATGAACCAATTTAAGTTGTAACAAGTGATAACCAATAAGTGAATGGCCACCACTTACTGATTAGTACTGAAGTCTTACTGCACATAGGCTATGGTAATGATGTTTGAATTATGTCCTTAGTCATTACTATACCCATTTCCAAGAATTGAGATGGTTTTCAGCTCAACATTCAATAGAGATTTAAGATATGATTCTGCGTTTTTATTGTAGATGCATGAGGATCACACACACACACACATGAGGATTATATATGTGTGTGTGTGTGTGTATGTGTGTGTTTTTTCCATGACATAAGCAACTATCTCTTAGTAATTTATACCCTTACGTTAGAATTCAAAGGCCCTCCTTTTCCATTTTTCTTTTTGTAAATTTTGCAGGGGCGTTTGAGGTGTTGTGTGTGTGTTTGTGTTTATTAGAATCTTAAATGTTATATGCAACAAATTCGGGTCAATGGTCACAAATGTACATGAACCTTTGGCATGGCTAATTTTATTGCTTCGCCTATAAAAGTAAAGGATAACCAGGGGGAGCTATATTGCAATGCGGGTAGGTTTTTGTATTCAGCATTAGAATATGCTGCTTCTCTTAGTCATACATTGAGTATTTTATAAATATATAATTGTTTAGTCGTTTAGTTTTCATGTCATTCATTGCTCTAGGTTTACTAGTTACTACTTGCTGCTAAACCAAATACCACCTTCTGTTTATATATATTAGCTTCTCACGAGATATAAGTATTATGGTTGCAGGTGTTTCATCTATTGATTGGCTCTTCTAATCTGGGTTAGTTGTATTTTACATTTGATGTTAAAGTCTATTCTTTATGTGCCTAACACATTATATTATTTATATTGTAGGTCATTATTGTTAACATGTTATCGTTTCCTCGTTTATTTTTTATTGTGAAGTTGAGCCTTTAGCATTTCATACTTTTCAACAATATATGAACACATCCTGGAATTTTATGTATTATTGTTTTTGTTATGACTGAATAGAATTGAATATAGATAGAATTTGTACACAACTCCACTAATTTCATCAGAAAATTTTTATAACTTTTCAATTGAAATTACATTCTTTAGTACTGAATTTGATGTTTTGTTTTACCTGAAGTTAGCTTTATACTTTCACAGTTTGACCTGTGTTAACTTTTGTTCTTCCCTTTCTACTATTGTATTTTGCCTTGTATTAATAGCTTGTTGGAGATGGTAATTTTTCTCGGCTTGCTTTACCAGAGTTTCACTGTAGTTAGGTTTAGGGTGTAAATGTAATGCCAGATATGCCTGATACTTCTGTTTTTCTTTAAACCATTTGAAATGTTACCAGAAGTATGATCCAAGTAAAACAGACATTAATACCTACGACTGTAAAACTTTGCAGTTCCAAAAAGTAGGGCTATTTTCTATCTAAACAAACACAGGGCTATTAACAGCACAATCTATACTTTGAGTTTGAATATATTTACTTATCAAGGATAGTATTCAGAAATTGATAGTCTTCAGGCGAGTAGTAGAGCTACAGATTTGGATTAAACAGTATATGAGTAACAGAGTAACATGTTTTTGTTCATAAGCTAGGTTCATATTTAGACAATTTTTTCATAAATTCATATTTTAGACAATTTATTGATAAATTCATATTTTGGATAATTTTTTATAAACTCGTAGTTTAGACAATGCACGTATGTAATAATAATGATATGATCTTAATATCTTATACTTATCGTAATTAATTTTTCTGTTTCGAATTTTAAATATTTGAATGTAGTAGTAATTATTAAGAAGACTAATTAACTGCGACCTTCTTTGACGAGTTGATTTTATCACATTAGATTATTTTATAACTTTATTGATGTTAATTCATTGTCATGCTTCATCACTGAAAACTTGGTGATTCCAGACATTCTTTTGGCCTTCCAATGTTGTTAAGGCTGATCTCATGTGTGGTTTGCCTGTCCATCTCAGCAATGAGGCTTCTTTTGCTTAAGTTTAGGTCTGAGAGCCTCATGTTAAATTACCCTGGTTCATGCATGTTATTTCTCTATGCGGAAGTTGTATTCCTTTGATAACTTCTTGACATTATCATGAAAAAATACATGCTTTGCTGAATGAGTTGTGAGCTGGCAACACTTCATATTTTTCCTCCATGTTTTCTCTTGATTCCATCTGAATTATTCAATTTGAAATTTAAAATTTCAGGTTACTTCATTTATTTGGTATTGACACTTGTTACTGCTTGCAAAGGATGGACATGCTGGTCACACTCTTGTGGTTTTTTCTTTATGGGTGTGCCTCATTCTTTACTGACTAGACATCTGTGACAAGTTTATGTTTTTGATTAAAATGTTTGAATTGTTGAAAATTGTTTTTGCAGCTTTCCCCAAAATACTAATTTTTGCAGCATTTCTTCTTCTTTTATCCTTCTGGTATGTAATCTTGCTTATTATTAAGATATTTGTATTTGCTTTACTTGAATATACATTTTGAATCACTAGCAGTGTTTGCTAGCAAAATTTTACATCTATAGCAAATACTCACAGTATCTATTCTGTGAGTTTTGCTGCCATCTATTTGACGTTATTCTAGTTTTCATTTTCTGCTCTTTTTTCATTTCCATCTTCGCACAACTGTAGTAGTGAATCATTGTTTACTTTATGGGAGCAAGATGCAATCCAGGCTGTGCTGCTTTATTATGTTGTGTGTGTGTGTGTATGTGTGTATTCACAAACAAGCATGCATTGTTGAAAATGACATTTGCATGTTCTGGTAGCCTCTAATCTAAGATTTTACATATTGTCAATTGTATTTGGTTTTCAAAGATTTGTCAAAATTTACACACGCACAAAAGAATTTCATTAGAAGAGAAGAGAATTACAAAAAATAAGAGAATAAGAGATCCTCTTTACAAAAACAAGAACAAAGCTAAAAACTATCAGTGGAGTAAAGCTTTCCAATCTGTCAAAATATTAGAGGGAAAATCCTTTAAAAAGATTGAGAGTTTTACACCAAATAGATGACACAAGCCTAATCTTATCCCACAAAACATGCTTGTATGAGTTTATGAGGGTCTCTGTCTTGGCAAGTTGAGACTGAGGGTCTAATTTCGTTTGCTGGCATGTTGTTTTTCAAACCACTTACTATTCTGTGTTAACTATTTATATTAAGTGGTTAAACTGGACTCGAAAATGCAAGCCTGGTTAAACTTAAATTTGAGAGCACATGAAGACACTCTTTTGCTAGTTAAGAAATTTGTGAATTCAAGGTGGCCGGGGTGTTGTATGTCCGCGGACAGCTTGACCCCCACTTCACCCCCTCTTCCATCATATATTTGGTCATCTAGCTGTACAAGTCATCTCTGTTGACAGCAACATGTAAATGCTATAATATATGGAATGTGAATTAAGAAGTAACTTTACAGATTTTACATTTATA
The DNA here is from genome assembly GCA_003254905.1 of Nissolia schottii. Lineage (NCBI taxonomy): Eukaryota > Viridiplantae > Streptophyta > Magnoliopsida > Fabales > Fabaceae > Nissolia > Nissolia schottii. Next base: position 675,348 of record QANU01062782.1, read on the forward strand.
TTATAATTTTAACCTATTGTGTTTTCATTTCTGCTAAATATGAACTACTTTCTATATTGCATTTTGGTTCCCTTTTGCAGGGTTGACCTTTGCCATCAGCCAGATGATGATGATGAATATGAAGGAAGTTTTGTTGAGGAAGCTTTACTAGAAAAGACTTCAAATGCAAATTTAGCAAACAGAGATAGCCATCGAAAGTGTTTTCCTGTTCGGTTTTCTCATATTGGAAATCGGCAAAAGATTGTGATTTTGGTATGGGATGCAATTACTTTTTCTTCTTAAGTTTCTTCTTGTGGCCTTACGATTTTTCTGGTATCATTTTACCAGCTTTTGACAGTCATATAATGATATACTTTACAAAGTATTTTCTTCAAATATAATATCTCGGATATGGTTCTCCAGGTTACGTTGCTAGTTTTCATCATCATGATGGCATTTGCTGTAGTAATCTGGGTTGGCCTAGGAAAGAATCCCATTGATTCTGGAGTTGCTGCTCGGGTATGGAAACAGTAATCTTAGTTTTGTTTTATAATCTATCATGCCATGCACTGCCCTTTGACTTTATTAGTGGCATAATGGTTCTGATTGACCTTTTATGTTAATCATGGTCACACTTTTTTTCTTCTTTGAATAGGATATAAATGGTGTTAAGTTTTCTTATTTAGAAAAATTATGAAACCTAAACTTAAGCTTACTAGGAGGTTGTATTTATTTTGAATTGACATAAAATTCTAGAGATATTGAAGGACCCTTTTAACCTAAGTCAATCTCTGTTCTTGGTTTAAGTTCTTCTATTGACTTATTTGCATTGTCTTCTTTTGAGGAGAAACTCTTATCCTCCCAACTCTATGGAACCATTTCTTTGACTTATTTTAACAATTTTCTTCGATTAATTTTTAAAAAAAACACCAGTGTGTGTGTGTGTGTGTGATAGAAGAAGAAATTTGTTTGGATAAGTCAGAGAAATGGTTGCAAAGAGTTGGGAGGATAAGAGGTTTCCTTAAATGAAGAAAAAGCAACAAGAGAAAAAGGAGCAAAGAAATTATCAATGAAACAAAGCTACCCAATCTCTTAACATGTCTGTAAGAGAAACCTTTGTAAAGGGTATGTGTGCTCGTGTCGCAAAACTCGTTTCTTTTGATATTTAGCGCAGGCCTTTTAGATAGAAATGTTGGCGTTTCTTCTAATTTTCTTGTCAGGAAAGAATGAGAAAATTTGGCCTGTGTTTGTAGGATGAACATGAAATTTTATGATGCTTTTTTAATATTTGGATGACTTGTATGGTATTGGATGGAGTAAATACTAATTTTAGTGACGCTTCCAGATCACTTGTGCCTACTTATAAGCATGATCTATGGAATTAGCCGAGCTTCATTGCTATTCAGATGCATGATGTTTTTTCTTTTAAATTTGAAAGTGATTATTCATAAACCATGCAGGTGTATTTAGATCTTTCTGCTATTGCCATGCTTTTGCTGGGAGGAGCATTGGCATGCTATGGTGAGAAACTGCTAATTGTTTTTCATTCTAAAGTTTAAGTACATTCGACTTTGATTCATCTCTTTTGGTTGAGTGCATGTACTACTGTGTGTACAGTGTAAACTTATTCGTGTTGAGCGATTCTTGAAGCTTATTTGGTTGATTATTTAGAAGAGCATATTTATTGTGAAATCAGATAGATTTTTAGATGCTAAATAATCCATGTGCTTGTTGCTCTACTATTTGTGTAACATTGCATTATGCAATTTCAAAATCTGTTTTCATAGTTTGGTTATATCTTCTATTTAGAAAAATTAGAATATTGAAGAAAAGATTTATAATCGAAATATGTAGTTAAAAAATACTTGCTTTTATGGTGACATGATAAGTTAATACTGTGTTCTTAATAAAATAACTGTTTGTTCTCTTTACTAATATGGACTTATAAAATAGCAATATTGGGTGAGTAATCAGATGATATCTAACATTATTGGCCAACCTTCTGTGGAGTTAATCATAAATAAACTTATACAGCATACAGTTCTTCTGACGTAATGTGTTTTTCCGGACTCCTGTAGCATTCCAGCATTATGCTTGGATTTTATAATTGTTGCATTGTAGCAAATAGCTGTACACACTGCATTAACATAGTAGACACACACACGTCATGCGTGCACCAACATATGAACCCATGGTCAACCTTCTCACCTAAATGAATATTGAATAGCATATCCTATATAAATTATACATTATGCATTTTATGTCTTCAAATTCTCTTCCCTCGTTATGTCACAACAAAGAATGTATCTAAAAGTTCAAATTCCCAATTTAGGAAAGATTGAATGAAAAAGATTCTAACCTTTCTGTAAAGTGCTTCACATAATTTGCTAGTCTTATCTAGAAATCAAAGAAAAAGGGATTTATTGGTGGGCTTGTGAGCTTCCAGCCTTCTGGACTACACAGCTGCCTGCAACCCACCAAGTTGCTGTCCATTCAGTGACAGACTATGATGTCTTGAATAATTTGATCCCCATTACAGGCCAAAAGCATGGGAAGAGTAACATATTAATGTTACATCTCAAGTCAGTCCTTAAGTCATGCTTATTCATTAACTCTAATTGTGCAAACTCAGGCTAATATTCGTAGTATAGTGGGCTTGAATACAAATGAAAGAGTAGTTATGGTTGAGAAAGTTTCCAGTTGCCAATAGAAATTCATCTATGAGACACTTTGGATGAATTTGTAATTTGAAAAAGTGTAGTGAGATGCCTGCTTTTGTAGAGAAAGTCTCTCACTTATAATTTTTGTATTATTCTTCTTACAGGAATTCTATTATGCTTGAAGATGAGCAAAGTGAGAGCTGAGAAACCTTCATCTGAAATGTGGAAGGTACTATGTCTCTGTTTCTGCTGGAGTTTAGACAACATATAACCTTTCTTTTTGAACTTTTTTACCTTTTATTTTTATTAAGGCATGGTGGGTAGCCGGTGGGTCCTTGCCCATGGCTACAAGCACTTTATGTACTGTTTCATCTGGTACATTCAGACCATATTGAGACATGCTGTAATGCATGTTTGCACATTAAATTTAAATAATAGATCATTGATGTATTCAATTTCTCAGGTTGCAGGTTTAACTATTGTGTCTGTACTATGCTTCACATCAAGTTCCTGTGTAGAACTTTTAACTGATATTCCTGTACGTATGAGTTAAATTGGCTGCAAGAGTTATATGTCCTTTTTCTTAACAAGGTTTAAGCTTTCCTGAACTTTCCAAATTGCAGATGTTGTATCACTGGCATCAGTGGCATCTGAATGAAGTTTACACTTCTCTTCTACTCGTTTTGTATTATTTTGTTGGTATGTGCTGTTAACGTAATTATCAGGGCTCATAGTTCAGTATCTGGAGTCTTTTATTCATGCCTTTTAACTGGGTGTACCATTGGTAATTGCTTTCTGAAGTGGTTTCATCTCCTGTATATCTGAAGCTTACACTTCTTACAGGTTCGTCAATACCGTCCACAGTGATACTGTGGGTAATGAGAGAATTACCTCATGCAGAAGCTTCTAACATACTGGAAGAATCAAATACATTAGCATTTGTTGCCGATAGTTCAGTTGCAATTCATCACCCTCAGCGCTGGACTACAGCAACTACCATGCAGAATCAGGTCCCTATATCATATATTTAAGCACGGTCTCTTTCACTTCCTTTCAGAATTCTTTCCGTATATTTTCCTCAATCAATTGAAAATAACTATTTTTATATGGATTTCTCAAGATTGTCTGTTTAAATTTTAGGATTCACAATATCATATCTGAATAGTGTGGATCACCGAAGGTGAATTTATATGATGGTCAAGCATAAACAGAAATAGTACATTCATTGCAGCCTACTATAAGGCCAATGAATTGGGTAAAAGGATCTGTTTAGTGAACCCGTAAGTATGGTTCATTTGCTAGCGCTTTTGTGTTGGTTTTCTTCTTTCACTTGTAGTAGTTATGCTCCTGATCTAGAGGACGACACTTTTCTATTGTTGCAGGTTTTTTTTTTTGGTACTCCTTTATTTTAGTTTTTGTTGTCATCATTCTATATCTTTAGTACACCTTGTCTTAGTTATGCTTCTGGATCTAGAGTATGACACTTCTCTCTTGGAGCTAGCTCCATTTAGGATAATTTAACTCTTTCCAATGCATTTCTTCTCCTTTGTTTTAGGCTAACCTACAGAAATAACTTTTAGTGATGTAAGCTCCGTCAACTTTGCAGGCATCAAGAGCGAGTCCCATATAATCATGTGCTAAAACAATTGGAATTTCTTCAGAGTTTTGTTCTTTAGAATGTAAGCGCTTTGCAAATATACCTTCATGTTCTGATGGAGTTTGGGCAGCCCATTGGAATTCCTTCAGAATGTTTAACCTTGGAGTGGAGATTAAAGAAAACAATGCTGGTGGATGCAAGCGCTCTGGGGTCTTAAGGTTTCCATTCCCACTGTATTTACATTCTAAATCTAAATGTACATAGCAGCAATTTGATATATGTAATTTTTTTCCTCCCTACTATACAAATTTTGGGGTGCTACTTTGCCAATGATGATGGGGGTATTTTTCCAGAGTTTGAGTTACTCGTCTGACGTGAACATAACTGTTGCAAAGTGAGCATGTTCATCTAACCTGGTTGCAAGCTGAATCAATTTCACGGTTCTTAGATCTTTTGTACCGAAGGTTTACTCAGGCCCTCTGGCTTACTTGATTCCTGCACTCAACTAACCCCAGTTCTTTTAAATGTGGTATGAGTGCCAGCGTAAGTTGTGACTCCCACCCTCAGAAGAGTTGGTTTCGTGAGTTATTAATGCTTATGCTTACACCTAGATGCATAAACAGATCCATTAACTTCCATGTTATACTAGTATCAATTATTTTCTTTTAAAAAAGTATGTAGCTTGACTCGGAAACCACAAACCAATAGCAAATACAATTTGTATTAATTAAACCTAATTAATCTGGATTGGTTTCGTGATCCATAATTGTTTGGAATCAGGGCAATGGCCCCCCTTCTTTTATATATATAAAGTGAACTTTGACTGGGTCTGTATTAGCTTTTATGCGCCTGGGCAAACGATAAAAGGAAAGGATCATAAAATATCCGCAAAGTTCAGAATTTCAGAACGCCAAGGGCTAAGCAGCTAGATGGATTGTGAATCACCGTGGGGCCCTAAAACTGCATGAAAGATGAATGGGCCATAGCACTGGAAAAAGTGCACGTTGGTGCGCCACTATCTAAACACCACAAAATTGAGGATCTTGTGGTTGGAAACGCTCAACCAATAAATGCATGACAATTGACAGGATCTGTTACTTCAGACGCATCACGCGTTAAACAACGGATGGCCACAAACAACGCATATATAAAGACAAGTTGAACTTGTTCAAACTACTATGTTACATAAAAAAAATTTTAAAAAGAAAATGTCGGTTCTTATGTATGCTTGATAAAAGTCCACAATATAAAGAAGCACGCTCATGCGCATGAAGTAAAAACGCGACTATGAAATAGCAGAATACAAGCATGAAGAGACCAAGTATTGAAGGAAAGGAGAGATCAATCACACAAATTTATAGTACATTAATGTGCACATATGCATAATAAAATTTTCGAGGAAAATAAAACTTAATGCCAATCCCCACTATCCAGGCAGAAAGTAAATAAACCAGTATCACTGCCAGACACAAATTAAGTACAGTTCTGACAGTAACTTCTCACACAGCCTAAACTAAAATGCCAGTGAAATTTATTGCTTCATGGGACCCTTTCCCATGAGGGAGCTAGGAAGGTGGGTGAGGCTGGAAAGGTTGCAAACGTTAACCAATGGAATTGAGGAAAAGGGAATTCAACTGTTGCCATGGTGCTTATGTGAAACTTGCATGTTGCGTGTTCATGGTCCAACTCCAAATTGTTCCACTTCAACCTTGAGAGACTTGAGATATTTAACAGCTTCATCTAAAACTGCAACAGCATCCATTTGGTTACCACCACCAGGCACAATCCTCCTCAGTATCTTCACCATTCTCTTCATCTCCTGGTGCTTCCTTTCGTCGTTGGGGTAACCGCTAGTCCCAGAAAAATTCTGCAAGATAGATGATGACCTCTTTGTTGATCTTGGGCAGTAACTGGAGCAAGTATCAGATATGCTTTCATAGTTTTCATGAGTTCTCGCTGTGCTGACTTCTTCATCATCCAAGTCTTGTAGTTCATCCACTTCTAAGCTCAACAGAGCATCTATGTCATTAGTATCCTCTTCGAAAGGAGATGACAACTCTCTTTCCACATGGTTCACTTTCTTCCTCTCAAAATCTTGAGTACAAGTAGCATTCACATTGAAACCAGGATGATTCAGTTTATAGGTCATTGCAGGATGGAACATAATCCTGCTTTGCTGATTTGTCTGATCAAATATAATGAAATTCTTAGGGCAAACCTCAGATGGCTGCAATTCAAATCTTCCAAAGGGATTCATCTGTCTCACACCTGGTGGCAAAACAGTATCAAAGGCAGGAGCAAGTGGAGCGCTCATATAATCAACTGCTTCATCTGCCATAGGAAGCGCTGCCTTCTCCGGGAGAAAATATTCATGAGTCTGCATTATTAAACTTGGTTTTCTCTCACTAAGCTCTGAGCAAGCAATGCTGATTTGGCCTTTGCAACTGGCAATTATTCTGTACTAAAGTTGGATGGAAATTTCTAAAGAAAAGTAAAGACTAGACAGTAGGTCCTAAGGAGAACCCATCTAACAAGTAATGGCAACTTCTTCAAATTAAAACTTCATCTCTTTTGCGGACTTCAATGATAGAATCCAGAATAAGGTAGTCCCTCCCTAAACCAATGTTACTCAACAGTCAATTCTAGACTACGTAACAGGTTTAAGAAGCTGACGGAAATACTCAGCCTGCAAAAGAAAATAGTGTAGAATCAACCAACAGCACATAATAACACAGGGAAAAAATAAAAATTGGTTTTGCTGTAATAGAGGCAATTAGGGAAGTTGATACTTGATAGAATTCAATACTTTACAATCTATAAGCAGCATAATTTATATAAGCAGAGAAAACTTCCATCCCATTCAAAAAACATGTACTTTCAAATAGTTATATCTTCAAAGCATGTTGCTTTGTACAGCCGTTGGCCATGACAAGATAATAGAGCTCAGCATTGAATGTTTTTAGAAACTAAAAAATGTATCCTCTTTTTCACAATAATCTACTAGTTCGCACAATATGCTAACACTACAAATTATGATATCTTCCAGACAAACATAAGAGGAATGATACAAAATGCTATTTGCTATTCAAACCCAAATATACTTCCCCATCACAAACCAGAATGGAGAAGAAGTATTTACCTGGAAAAGTAACATCAATTGGTTGTATGCAATGAAACCAACACACATCTTAATCTGCCCAACTTCCTTCACAGCTCGATATCTCTTTATTGTTAATGCAAAGTACATTCTCAATCCCCCCCAACTGTTTTGGTGATGAAAGAAAAAGAAACACTAATAAAAGGAGTTTGCTTACAACCTAATGGTACTTCACCTGCAGCAGCAAGAAACCACATTAGACCATCAGAGGAGGTAATGCAAAAGCAATATATGGCATAGAAAGAACAAAACATGAGGTAACATACAATGTTCACAAAAACTATGAAACTATAGCAGCTGTATTCAATGTATTGCTTCATATATACAGTAGTTATATAAAGTCAGAGAGGTTACTAAATGTTCTCCAGCAAGCAAAAACAAGTATACTCACTTCATCATTTCCGCTTCCCACACCAAGCAATAAGCATAGAGAAATAGGTCAATATAAATAAATTCTAATTAAATTTACATTTCTAACTTAGCATATATGACACGAATTACATTTAAAGATAATAATTTTTTCGTAAAATTTCTCACCTGAACGAATCAAATTACAGAATCACACGATAAAACACCACCAAGCGAACACAATTCCTATTGTAATGCACAAACAAGGAAACCCACGGCATCTTGATTTAGCTCAACTCCAGATGATGTGGAAATACAAACCCAAACCTCAGCCCTGGAAATATCAAAGTAAGGCTTCAATTGAAAGCAAAAAATAGCTATACACAGCATATAACAAACAGAAGTGAGGAAATAGCTCACTCCACTCATAAACAACCTAAGTCTAATCTCAAGCACAAAATCCATTACTTAAATCTCATTCCCATTTACTAAAATAAGCTTTTGCAGCAAATTACAAAGCAAAGCTCCAAACTTTGCAACAAAACTAGCCACAAGACCAAACAATCAGCAAGTCAATCTCAAAAAGGAAACCCTAGAAATCAGCAACCCAAAGCTCAGCAGAATCTTCTTCTTTTTTTTTTTTTGCAAAAAGAAAAGAAAAATAAATGTACTTTAGGAAATAGATCTTCAAACTGGAAACACGGCAGCACAAAAAACACTTTCCTTTTTCTTCTTGAAAATTTGATAATTTTGCATAGAACAATTAGCAAAAAAAAATAAATAAATCATTGTCAGAGCAAGACCTAAGAGCTATTGAAGAAGATCAAGATCAGAAACAGAGTTGAAGATGGATGTGATGAACAACAAAGCACAGATTTTTATTTTTTTATTTTTGGTTTTGTTTGGAGTCGGGGAGCAATTTTGGTTTCAAGATTTGATTTTTAAGGCAGAGAGAGCAGGTTCGGACAGAGAGATGAGTCAAACGTCGAGAATCTGAGCCGTTGGATGAGATCAAAATCGTTCTTGGAAATGCACTTCCGTTCATCGCGGGCGTGATGGCGACCGTTGGATTGGAGCACGCGTGAAGAGGGTGTGGGGCCCCTGAGGTTTGACAAATGCATGGAATAATGGAAATAAATACTTAACTCCAGTTAAGACTTTGGATAGCTAACCACGAGGGCCAGTTTATTAATTATTCCTCCTAACTCCGTTCATTTTCTTATAATTTTATATGTAACATTTGAACGTAATTTTTAAAATTAACAAAAAAAATTTTTTGGAATAATTAATTTATTTATATTATTGATGATTTAACTTTTAAATTATTTAATAATTTACTTTAATTTATTTAATTAGAAGTTATTGTCAATAATTTAGAATAATGTGGATGAGTGTATTTAGATTATCATATTTTAAATTATCCTTAAACTTATGTTTTAACCAAAATATCTCTAACGCTACCAATAAAAACACTCATCTCCCCCTATGATCTTCTCCTATCATCGTTGCCTCCTCCACCACAACTACCACTACTCACCACCTACCACCACCACACATTGCCACCACTACCACAATTGTCGCCATCACTACCAACATCACCTACCTACGTTGTTGCCACCACCATCACCCATATTTGTTATTGCTTCTACCACCATCACCACCACCATTTTTGTCGCTACCTCTACTATTATCACAATTGTAATTAGGAGTGTACACGTGTTAGACCATTTTCGCATTTTTTAGGTTGGGTGCTCGCCAGACCCGAGACTCGCTTGAGGCAGGTCAGTGGGTGGCCCCTCATATTTTGTTTTTTTTTAAACAAAAACTAAAAGTTTCATTTTTTTTAATTTAACATTTTTTAAAATAAAAATTTGTTTTTTAATTTAAAAAATATTTTTTTAATGCATAAAATAGGCTTAGGCCAAAAAATCCAATGACAAAAAAATGTTTTTTTAATAAATATAAAATAATAATAATAATAATAATACTTAAATAATAAAAAAGATAGATGGATCGCGCAGGTCGAGTCGAGTCGCACATGTCAAACCCAACACTCGATCCTATATACGCGATGGGTGCGTCGAGTTCGACGTGACCCAAAGGGGGTTAGGTTGGGTTTGGTCAGTGAGTTGGCGAGTTAACCCAACCCATGTTCAACCCTAACCGCAACACACTAACTAATTATAATTATTATGTTTATTTATTATATTATTATTTAATTTATTTTTTATTACTTTTCATTGTTATTTATTTTAAATTTTATTGTTATTTATTTTTATTTTATTATTATTTGGAGTGAATCATGGTAAAATGATAAAAAAAAAATTCTAAGTCTAGGGTGGCCACCGCTGAGAGCATTGACTAAGCTCATTCTCTGTAGAGTTCTTGAAGGGTCTTTAGTGCTGGCTACAAACTTTCTCCATACACATTGCAAAAAATTAAACTCTTGACTAGATGTTTAAGGAACTCATGGTTAGGTAAATGAGTATATTACCTAATAATCTTTTTGATACGTCAAATAATATAATGTAAATTTTCAGTTATATTATCTATGCATATCAAATATTGCAATGTAACATTCTCAACAATTTAAATTGTGATAACTTTTATGAAAGGTAATACAGATTACGAGAAATCTTTGAAGGCAATGTGTTAAACATTACCTAAAATCAATGTCTCTTAATACAAACCCAAATTTAGGTAGTAGAATAGTGAGTAAGCCTCGTTTGGTAAAAAATTTCAAAAGGAGTGTTCCTAATTTTTGTGTTTGATAAATCAAAAGGTTAAAAATGCTTTTGCTCTCGACTTTAAAAAGTTGTGGGTGCTATTAAGAGCATTCATAAGTAATTTTTTTTAATATGTATTTTCTAAAAATAAAAAAATTAATATAACCTTAAATTTTAATGATCATTATTATTATCTTTAATATTTATATTCCTTATAGTTATTTTATATAAAAAAATAACTTTATAACATATTTATTGAACATTGATAACTTTTACTTATTGAGAATTATTTTCAATTTTTTATTAAATAATATTATTATGACTTTTTTATGACAGTTTTTAAAGAGTTCATTAACTCTTTAAAAAGTTTTAACATTATCAATCTAAGCACAAATGGGTAATGTGTTTCAATCATGTGCTGTTTTAATTTAGCTATATTTTGAGTTATTGATGAATTCTTTTAAGTAAGTTTACAATTTTTTTTTGATAACGATAGATATGTCAGATATTTTGTCTACTTAGGTAAAGGTCAGACATTATGTTTGTGTTGAGAAAGTTGAACACAATTTTAAGCGCTTAGTATAATATAAGATCTAATATTAGGTTATGTAATCGAATAATAATAAAGTAATACTACACATTATTCACGTTTGGGCATATTAGTTATTATATTTACAAACACAGTAGAAGTTAAAATAAATAATACCTCACAAAATTAAAGTGTTGAACTATAAATAAAATGTAATACTATTTTTTGTTTATTCTATCAAATTTGTTCACCAACCGCAGACATTATAGTGACCATGCCAACTGGGGGAAAAAAGGCTGGGATGAAAAATAATATACAGCCAAACCTCCCTTGATTAGCACTATAACCTGACACATGATAGAAGGTGGGGGTCACAACAATTAATAATTTAGAAACAATTTGCTATTTTAAACGGATAGGTTGTGCTTGCAGTCGGGCCAGTGATGAATGATGACAAATTGACAATGAGGTATGAGTTAATTATAAAAACAGCAATCTCCATACCGATGGCTCTAGGTAAGAATTTCATAAAGTGAAAATTTCCACTTTACAAAGTAAAGTGAACGATCACACTATTAGATCATTAAAGTGAAAATGAGTCTCGTTTTGACTCCAATAATTTAATAGTGAGATATCTTACTTTACTCTCTAAAGTGAGAGATTTTACTTTAGAGAATCTAAATCCCTGTAATAGATATTCATATGCGAATGAAGCATGGATGGTCCATAGCTGTGTTAGGGCAAAATTCTAAAGCATACAATACCCTCCAAGGTGATTAAGATATTAATTTAAATATTAAAATCTTATGATATTAAAGAGATGAGTAGATTCTACTATTATTAATTAAAAGAAAAAATTCTATATTTTAATAGTGTTATAATTTCACATTTTATATTTATATTTTACTCTTCTAATGTTACACGTAAGGTATTAATTTCAATAACCTTGGTATCATATATTATTTTGTGCCCATGAACAATTAATTCTGCTGCAACAAAGTCAATATTTGACTAGTGAGGTAGCAGCATATTAATTTCTATCTTAATTAGCCACACAACAATTTTCAAATAAAAAATACTATATGATATTAGAGTGTTATACTAGATATATTTTAAATCACAAAATGAATAACGTTTAAGTTATAATGGTGAGAAGATCTACTATTTATAACTTAATGTTATTCATTATGTGATTTAAAATATATTCATATAAAAAATTTTGCTTTGAAAAAAGTCACACGTAAATTGCCATCCAAGTTGTTCCTACAAATTCAAAGAGCATTGACAATCTATCCACAATTCACGGCTGAAAATCCTCAGCTAAGCCTATGTTGGGAATATGTTGGGCTTGATCTTCTATCTCAATTGTGCTCAATGGGCATTAATCCAAACTCAAAAGTGCCTAAAATGGGATTCTGCTGCTGTTTCACAAAATGCCAAGCGTCTCTTTTTTGTTTGGCCTTTGACAATGTTTCATTGACTTTTCAATGTGGCAAAAAGATCCATCTCCAATTTCAGGTTGAAAAATGAAAAATAAAAAACAATGGCTTAGTTGTTAGCTTAGCGGAAATAGTGAGCTGGGGTAATGCAATTGAAATAGCGTTGCTTGCTTCAAATCTGATGGATTTATTTGTTAACTAATAAATGACAACGAGAATGATTGAAGATATATAGTTCATATACTCGTAAATAATAATACAAAATACGTAGTCTCAATTCTGAACCTTCTTGAGTATTGGGAGGTTCCATGTGATCTATTGATCTTGATACCTCACATAATCATCTGAAGATTCAATTGAATGGATGATTGAACGCTTTTAGAAGAATAAATTTCTTTATTTTTTTTTTTT
>QANU01062782.1:688226-715598 GCA_003254905.1 Nissolia schottii
CTTCCGCGATGTCCGGGGTCAGCGCGCAGATCACGGATAACTCCCCGCCTCCGCGATACCCGAAACCTCCTCCACCACCCCGGCTATATAATGAGCCTATACCCCAGGTACAAAGACATCACATAATCATTCACTATACTCCTTCGACCCTTGCTTACTTGAGCGTCGGAGTAATTGCAGGTACACACCGCAATTGCGAGTCCAGAGATCGATCGTGCCAAGGTCAGAGTTCTCATTCGGTTCCACAGTCTCAGGATTCAGAGTTTGTACCGAGGTAGATACTTCGGAACAATCATAATCCTTAATAGCCACAGTCTAAGTAAAGATGTTTCTCCCCCACTAATCATACTTGCACGTACCGTAACCTGAACATATAAATGTATAACAATAATAAGAAAATATACCTACATCAGAATTAATCGCAATAAACACAAAATAAATCCTGAACTAAATAATCACCACAAATTAAACGAATCACGTGATAAATAAATGGGCTTACTTGGGTCAGAGACAACAACAAGAGCAAAGCTTGTGAAGTAGCAGTTCCTAGTGTTCCTCCCTTCAAGTGCATATATAATACTGAATCATGACAAAAGAGGCATGGCTCATGAGTTGCTGCTTGGCTACACACCATGTTTTCATTATCTGTCCATTTCATGTACAAATTAAAATAAAAATATGACCTGGTTTCATGAAATTTCTATTGTAAGATGCTGCATTCATGAACTTTTGTGGCATATAATAACTTTGTGGCCTATTATTTGAACATAAATAGGCAACACACATTTTTCGATTTACTTCCACATCCCGCCTTCAAGCGGAGAACTTTTCTATTCATTTTTATTTTTATCACTTTAAACATATCTGAAACGTGTGCTTACACTATAGTTAAAATAAAATGAATTTATAAAATATTTATCAATAAATTTAGGTGATAAATTTTGTACCGATTTATGAGCAAACTTCAAATGTCCACCTGTAAAAAAGTCAATCAATCCAATGTCAATTAAGTCCTAACAAATTACTAGAAATATGACCAAAGTGAATTGAAATTTTCTGCAATATTAAAGCACTAATGAATTTTTGCCTAATTGAGAGTAAATTACTCTTGTATTGTGGGTAGTGGACTATAGATCATACGAAATAGAGAAGAATCATACATGTCTTATAAATAAACTTCCTATGGATATTGTTGGATGTTATAAACAGGTGATACCCATAATGTAAAAGAAATTGAGAAGTGACATTAAATGGACCCTATATATCCATGATATCAAACAAAACAAACAATGTGATATATATATATATATATATATATATATATATATATATATATANAGTCTTCGTCGATCAACTCGCGTGGCGTTGTGGTATACACCCATACAGTATAATAATACGTTGTACGAATATTAGTCATTAAATGCGTATAAATCATGGGTGTATGTACGGGTGTATCAATTATGGGTGTACATGGAGCATTTTTGTTTTGATACTAAACGCAATTCAAAAGAGAAGAGGAACCGTGTCCTCAAATTTACATATCAAGACAATTCCACTAGACGATGAGTGAGTTACAAATTCACTCCCCCTAGGCTTAGGCTCTAGTCGTATTGCACTTATTTTCCGTTCCCACCAATTATTTTTCCGTCCATCGTTGTTCTGAAATAGTGGGTCTTCTCAGTTCTTTGCAGACACATTACATTGCCGACTCATATATCCCAATCCAATCCCAATCCCAATCCCAATGCCTCACACTTCAAATCATTTTGGCATTATTTTGCGCAACTTGCAGCATTGCATGGCATTATCTATTACCAACTTATTCTTTTCGCACACAATATTCCGCAAACCGCGTTTGGCCAGAGTGGGTATGCCGCCGAAAGCAACTAACCCCTCCTAGACTATGATCATCTAAGTGAGCAATGTCATTTTTAATAAAGTCTTTTTTTTCCATATAAAATCGAACTTTTAATTAAATGCTTAAGGAACCAATCATCTATATATTGTGCTAGACTTTGTTAGTAATACTCCATTAACTATATTGCTTCTAACTGTATATAATTCGCAGTTTACACCAATAATAATGCACGAATGTAATTGACATTGTCATCTACGTAAAATTTAATATTTTTTAGATTGTTAATAGCTAATGCTAAACTGGTTTTTCCTAAGTCCTAATTAAACTATATATTAACCACAGAATCCGTAAACCCAACTCAGCAAGTTTGAAGAATTCAACCAAATTCGTAGTAAAATAACTGCACCAGTCCGCAGCTAGTATAGGAAGACTTCAAGGTTTTATTTTTATGTTATTGTAATCTTACATTTAAACTGATTTCTACATGTTAGTGAAAAAGGCTAACTATCCCAACCATCCTTACCTTAATTTTTCCAAAAAATAATTGTTATTTAAAAATATCTTTCTAGGTGTGAAATTGATATCTACAAAAGAGTGGAAAGTTCCCTTGATTCAAAAAAGCTGTGTTGAAATAACAGTTCTGTTTTCCAGAGGACCCACCAAAAAACGAGTTGTATTTCATGTTGTAATTGAGTTCTATGGATAGCTATGTTCCCCATTACCTAACTTCTTACTTCTCATCATTCAGTAGATTATGCAGACGTGTTTGTCATACCGGGATGACCTCAAGAATCAAGTCAAATTTAAGATACATAATCAACCTTCCTAGTCCAAACAATCGCGTTTTTGTCCTCACACATTAATAATAACTGCACATCAATAACTTCAGTACTATTTGACTTTGCAGCATACCATGTGAGCGGAGTCTGTCAAAAAATGTTGCCATGCTTTTCAACATTATAAAAGGCTTCATTTCATTCAGCTTTTAAATATATCACCACCATACTCCACAATGATATCATCTCCAAAGGTTAGCTTGACTACAGTCATAGCGCTTTCAGTTGTAGCCATACTTTCTTCATATGCAGAAACAATTCTTGATGTTGAAATTGAAGCCTTGAAGGCTTTCAAGAACTCCGTCACCCTTGACCCAAATGGGGCACTTGCTGACTGGGTTGACAGCCACCCTCACTGCAACTGGTCTGGCATTACATGTGACCCTTCTTCGAAACATGTCATCAATGTTTCTGTGGTTGCTCAGCGGCTCCAAGGAGAGGTTTCACCATTCCTGGGGAACATTTCAGGCCTTCAGGTTCTTGACTTAACTTCAAATTCATTTACAGGCCATATTCCTGTTCAGCTCAGTCTTTGCACCCAACTCACTCAGCTTATCCTTGTTGAAAACTCTCTCTCAGGACCTATCCCTCCTGAGTTAGGAAACTTGAAAAGCCTGCAGTATTTGGATTTAGGATTTAACTACTTGAATGGTAGCCTCCCTGAAAGCATATTCAACATCACCACTTTGTTGGGCATTGCTTTCAATTCCAACAATCTCACCGGCACAATCCCATCACACATGGGCAAGCTTCTTAACCTCACACAGATTATAGGATATGCGAATAACATTGTTGGGCCTATACCTCCTTCAATAGGTCAGTTGGGAGCTTTGCAGGCTCTCGACTTCAGCCAAAACCGATTGTCAGGGGTAATACCTAGAGAGATTGGAAACCTGACATATTTAGCACTCCTTGTCTTGTTCCAAAATTCATTGACTGGGAAAATCCCTTCACAACTTGGTCAGTGTAGCAACCTTTTGAACCTTGAGTTATATGACAATCGCTTGACCGGAAGCATTCCTCCTGAGCTAGGGAACTTAGTTCAGTTGGAAACTTTGCGGTTATATGGCAATAACTTGAACTCCACCATTCCATCTTCCATATTCCTGTTGAAATCACTGACACATTTAGGACTCTCAGAGAATAACTTGGAGGGGACAATTTCTCCTGAGATTGGATCTTTGAGTTCCTTACGAGTTCTAACCCTGCATCTGAACAAGTTTACCGGGCACATACCTTGGTCAATAACAAACTTGAGAAACTTGACATATCTAGCACTGAGCCAGAATCGCCTTTCAGGCGAAATTCCTTCAAACATTGGTGTGCTTCATAATTTGAAGATCCTAGTCTTGAACGACAACAATCTTCATGGACCCATTCCCCCTAGCATCACCAATTGCACTAATCTGGTGAATGTAAGTTTGTCTTTCAATGCATTCACTGGGAAAATTCCTGAGGGATTCTCAAGGTTCCCTAATCTTACTTTCCTGTCCCTTGCATCAAACAAAATGTCTGGGGAAATCCCAGATGACCTCTTCAACTGCTCGAGCCTTCGTACTTTAAGTCTGGGGGTAAACGATTTTACTGGAGTGATAAAACCTGGCATCCAGAACCTGTTTAATGTTAAGGCTCTGCAGCTGAATGCAAATTCCTTCACAGGACCAATACCGCCTGAGATTGGAAACTTGAATCAGCTCATCACTTTAACCCTTGCTGAAAATAGGTTTTCAGGCCCCATTCCACCAGAACTGTCCAAACTTTCTCTCCTTCAGGGGCTCTCCCTCCATGACAATGTATTAGAAGGTCCAATACCTGATAAACTCTCTGATATCAAACGACTAACTGACCTTTTGCTGCATCAAAACAAGTTGGTTGGTCCAATACCAGATTCTATCTCAAATCTTGAGACACTTTCATACCTAGACCTCCATGGCAACAAACTTAATGGGTCCATTCCAAGAAGCATGGCGAAGCTTAATCGGCTTTTAGTTTTGGATCTCTCTTACAACGACCTCACAGGATCAATTCCTGGAGATGCCATTGCACACTTCAAAGACATGCAGATGTATCTTAACCTATCTCACAACCACTTGGTCGGAAGGGTTCCGGATGAGCTGGGAATGTTGGAAATGGTACAAGCCATTGATATTTCAAACAATAATCTTTCAGGTGCCATTCCCAAGACACTTGCTGGGTGTAGAAATCTGTTCAATCTTGATTTTTCAGGAAACAATATTTCAGGTCCTATTCCTGCCGAAGCTTTCAGTCATATGGACTTGCTTCAAAGCTTAAACCTCTCAAGAAATCATTTGGAAGGTCAAATCCCTGAAATCTTGGCAGAGCTTGAGCATCTTAGTTCCCTCGATCTTTCTCAGAATAACTTGAAGGGAACTATTCCTCAGGGCTTTGCCAATCTCTCCAACCTGATGCATCTCAACCTTTCTTTCAATCAACTAGAAGGTCCTGCGCCTACGACTGGAATATTTGCACATATCAATGCATCTGATATGATGGGAAACCGGGATCTTTGTGGAACGAAATTCCTAAGGCCATGCAGAGAAGGTAACAATCATTCTCTATCCAAGAGGAGCATATATATTATTGCTGCAATTGGATCTCTCGCTGTACTTGCACTTCTAGTGCTTGTGATCTTGGTTCTCAATCGAGGCAACAGACTCTGCAATTCTAAGCAAAGTGAGAATAGTGAGAAACATGAACCAGATAACAATTTCAGTTCAGCATTGGCTCTTAAAAGATTCAATCCAAAGGAGTTAGAGAATGCCACTGGTTTTTTCAACACAGACAACATCATTGGTGCCAGCGGTTTGAGCACAGTTTACAAGGGTCAATTGGAAGACGGCAAGATTGTGGCCATAAAAAGACTGAATTTGCACCAATTCTCTGCAAACACTGACAAGATGTTCAAAACAGAAGCCAGCACCTTGAGCCAGCTGAGACATAGAAATTTGGTTAAGGTGCTTGGTTATGCATGGGAGAGTGGGAAAATGAAAGCCTTGGTTCTAGAGTACATGGAGAATGGGAATTTGGATAGGATCATACATGACAAAAGGGTGGATCAGTCTTGGTGGACGTTATCTGAAAGACTACGTGTTTTCATTTCCATTGCCAGTGGATTGGATTACTTGCACTCTGGTTATGGCTTTCCCATTGTGCACTGTGATTTGAAGCCTTCTAACATCCTTTTGGATAGAGACTGGGAGGCTCATGTCAGTGATTTTGGGACAGCTAGAATACTTGGTCTTCATCTGCAGGATGGCAATTCCCTTTCTTCATCAGCAGCTTTGCGAGGCACCGTTGGTTATTTGGCACCAGGTTTAAGCCTTTCCTAGCTTACTTATCTCTTGTTTATATTTATTTGTTGTTTGAATATAATGATTTAAGTTATGTAAGGTGTCACAATTAAGTATTTTCTTTTAAATGGTTTTTCACACTCTGACAAGATTGTTTTGTTTGATTCCCAGAAATTGCATACATAAGGAAAGTAACGCCTAAAGTGGACGTGTACAGCTTTGGGATCATTTTGATGGAGTTTCTAACGGGAATGAGGCCAACAGGGCTCTCAGAAGAGGATGGCTTGCCAATCAGCTTGCCTACAGCCGTGGAAAAAGCCCTTGCAAATGGAATGGAAGAGCTTGTTAACATTGTGAATCCTGCGTTGACCATGGATGTCACAAAAGGCCATGCCGATGTAGTGGCAGAGCTCTTCAAGCTATCCTTGTTCTGCACCCTCCCTAACCCTGATGATCGACCTAACATGAATGAGGTGTTATCTGCCCTTATGAAGCTTAAAATAGAATGATAGTCACAACTGAAGCACCTCTGGAGCTGCTTCCCCTTTGCTTCATTACTAGTGTCTAATAACGGCAAAGCCTGCCGGCGTCCATGTTAGTTTTCCAATATTCTAGCAACTGACAACAAATTAGCAGGGGACTTTCGTCTAATATCGCTGCTTCCTTGATGTTGAATGAAAAGTTATACTTAGGACGATATTTAAATTACAAAAATGCTCCATGTACACCCAATATCCATACACCGTACATACATCACCGTTTTACACGGTTTCGTATTTAGAAAATACGTAATTCCACGCACACTCCAATTGTAACATACGTAATGGTTTCTCAACCATAACGCAACAACATCTTCCATATCCACCTCTGAAACAAAAAAGCTAGCTCCATGGAATTCAAAATCTTCCATAACCACCTCTGAACCAAAACGCGAGCTCTATAGAAATCATAATCCTCCATGGAAATCAAAGTCGGGAGTGCAATTCCATAATCAAAGCATATACAATCGTAATCTTAGTTGTTTAGTGATCGAAAATGACAATACAGGAATCTGTGGCAATTTTTCGTCATTTTTGATGAATTCCATGGAGAGTTTTTGATTTGGTGACGTTGCTGTGAAATTACAGCGTTCTGAAGTTTTATAAACAGAAAATAAAATGTACAAACTTTATATGGGCATAAACGTAAACATTAAGTGGACATAAGTGCAAACATTATTCACAAGGCCGCAGAAATGTTTTTGTTGAGGGAGATGATGTGCATTTTGGCACATTCTTAACATTTCAACAAATAATCCATAAAACACTATAATTTTTTGACACAAATTGAATTTTTATTTACTATAATGATTAAATATTAGATTGTGTGATATAATCATTATTTGTGTGTCACAAATGCATAAAAATGCAGAATTTGGTATAGTACAAACTTTAAGTGGCCATATGTGCAAACATTAAGTGGGCGTATGCGCAAACATTATTCACAAACACAGAAAAATGTCTTTGTTTTTAGGTAGAAGGATGGACATTTTGACACATCCTCAACCTTTCAACAAATAATCCATAAAACATTATAAACATTTTTTTGACACGAATTGAATTTTTATTTATTATAATAATTAAATATTAGATGGTATGATATAATCATTATTTGTGCTTCACAAATGCATAAAAATGCAGAATCAGATATAGTGCAAACTTTAAGTAGGCATATGTGCAAACATTAAGTGGGCGTATGTGCAAACATTATCCACAAGTCACAGATCATATTCAACACAAGGCTTGCAACTCTAGCAAAATCTGTAAGTCATCAACAGTCGCATTAATATGGCACATACATTTTATTGGAAGTATTTACAAAAATGTGTATTGGTTATATGCAAAAAATCAAGCTTTGTCGTCTTTCTTTCTTCTTCTGTTGCTTTCTTTGGAGGAAGTTTGTGTAGAGCAAAGAGAGACGACGAGATTGAACGGAGAACGAAGTACGAGATCGAAGAGAACGAAGAGAGTGAAGAGACTGAGGGGAAGATGAACGGTTTCGCGTTTTTGGCAATCCTTATTTTTGGAAGCGTAAAGGTTTTTTATGAAGAGTGTGTCCACGCGCGCATGGTTGAGAGTGGGAGAGAGAGTGGCGCATACGGTTAGTTGATGGGACCCACTATATTATTATACAAGTGTGTATGTATGGTGTATCATTATTGGGTATACATGTAGCAAAACTGTTTAAATTAGGTAGTTTTTCGATAAATACTCCCTTCTGTTAATTTTGTCAATTCTTTTAAAATTAAATTCGTTAAATTTTGTTATCATTTTATGATTTATATAATCATAGCAAACTTTTTATTAGTTAAATCATTGAACGATACATCTTCTACAAATATTATATTAAAAAATATTAATTTATCATATTAGATCATATAACATATTAATATGCTATATTAAATTATAAAATGATAATAAAATTTCACGAATTTAATTTTAAAAATTGTCTAAAATAGACAAAATTTAGTAGAAGAATTTATCTCACGAGATGTGAAAAAACACTTTTAAATATATATATATATATATATATATATTTTTTTGTATATCAATTACTTCATGTATATATATGTACCTACTCCCATTTTTTTTCCTGCCTTTCACATATTCATAATTTGACTTATTTGATTAATGAGTTTGATTTGAATATTGTGTAAATATTTTTGTAGTGTGATTGGAGGAGTGCTGATTGTGTGTGGGCTGTATATGGTGCTGTGGAGTAAGAGCAAGGAAATGAAAAAGGAAATCCGTACTAAAGAGTCCTCCGAAGCTGTTCTTGTTGTTGTTATGTCCCCGCAATTAGATCATGATAAACGTAAACATCATGGCCAGAGTCAAACCATTACCACCGAAAATGTTTCTAATGATGATGATGATTGTTCGTCGGAAAATACACGTGCAGAACATGATCATATTCCTAACAAGGAGAAAGGAGAAGATCTGTTCACCTGATGTGTATATATATATATATAAATTAAAAATATAATCTATATATTAAGGTGCCAAGGCATATCCCACCGGTATTGCTATTAATTTAATTATAATTAATTAGATTTGTTTTTATGTGCTATCCTCTCTCTCTCTTTTTTTTTTTTTTTAAATATCTCCCTGTGTTATCTATAATCGTTTCGGGTTTATTTAAAACTGTTTACGGAGAAAAGATTTATGTTATCTGCGAGTATTAACGTCTCATCGAAGGGGATGTTTTTCATGAAACAGAGATATCCATCTCCACTAAGTGCTATATATTTTGTATGCTTGTTTTGGACTGAGACATCTCAATGAACAACCCATTATCGGCAAGTCGTGTAATTTCATTAATTCTATATGTGATGGACAAATTAAATTATATAAAAAAATTGATTGCTCATTACTATGATGAAAAAGGAAGTGCAGAAATGACCAATTTTTTTTTTTCAAAAAATCACAAGGTAGAGGACATCTTTCACGTTTAGGAATTCAAGTTAATTTTGTTTGATACAAGTAACACTAAGATTTGAACCTATAATATAAGATTTGAACCTATAATTCCATGTAAATTATCCAAGTTCCTTATTGCTAAACAAGTTCTAGTAGATTAAATTAAAGTTCATTTTGAGTTTAATTAATATTGTAGACATTTATTAAAAAAAATTGTCTAAAGAAAAAAAAATCCACTCACTATTTTTTTAATGAAAATTCTCACATAGAGAACAACTTGTCACCTTATATTTAATTTAGATATTGTTCTAACCAAGAAGAACCCCCCTCATCAAATACCCAGTTTTCCAAAATCTTAACCCTTACGAATCGAGATCCTCAAATCCTAACCATCCTTGATCCCGATTCTAATCAGCCACTAAAAGAAGAAGACACAATAGTAGAAATCGACACTCCTACCATTGTCTCCATCATCTCCTCTAGCTCCAACCATCGTACGCCGAAGCAAAAGAAGCTTTAGTAGCAACTTACCACAGGACCCCTCCTTGGCGAGCTGAGAGCATGCATTATCATTTTGGTAGGTGAAAACGTCATTTTTGTTGTAGCTATCATTGTTTTGGTGTGATGGAGATCGGGTTGAAGTGGTGGGGGCTGCGTTGGGGTGGAGTGGTGGGGGTGGGGTTGTCATGGTGGTGGTGAGAAGAGAGTGAAAGGGAGAAGAAGAAGAAGAAGAAGAAGTAGTAGAAGTAGAAGATAGAGGTAGAAGGGGTTGGGGTGGTGGGGCACCCTTCGTTCTGTTCTTTTAGTTTTTATTTTTTAATTATTAAAACAAAACAAAATCATTTTGGTGAGAAAAGGAGACAAAACAGAGAAGTTGACGGACACGTCATCATCTACTAACAATCTTACTAACAAAGAGATTAACATGAGAAACATTTAAAAATTTTAGGGCTAAGTTGACACTTCGTTTTGTCAAAGATCTAGATGTCACTGAACCCTTTTCTTTATTACCAAAATGTTTGCTCGGTTTTGCCAAACTAATTACCTAGGGGCTCCCAACTAGAATAACCTGTAAATTCTAGCAAATATGATAGCGAGACTGAGTGCTTGAATCAACCAGTATACTTTATCCCAGAGGCTCAAGGCACACGAACTATCCGGTCATGTGTTCCTCACTCCATCTTAACCTTTGAGATAGAGATCATTGATTGTGCATTCATTTTTAATTTTTTCAACTGAACACATGACCCCTTGACTCAATACCAAGGGAGATGTTAATTGAGCTACTAGCTCTTCACAAAATAATCATCCATTTTCTTGACAATAATAGCCTCAAAATTTGCAAGGATATATAGAATTGCACGGAAATTTGAAGAAGATGTGACATTGCACTCGAATTATAAGTAGATGTGGAATTGCATGAGAATTGCAAGAAAATATAGAATTGTACAAAAAATTTAAAGAAAATGTGACATTTGCACTTGAGTTGTAAGGAGGTGTGGAATTGCACAAGAATTGCAAGAAAATATAAAATTGCATGAAAATTTGAAGAAAACATGACATTGCACTTGAATTGTAAGAAGATGTGGAATTGCACAAAAATTTCAATGAAAGGTAGCATTGCACAAAAATTGAAAGGAAACGTGACATTGGACTCAAATTGTAAGAAGATGTAACATTGCACGAGAGTTGCAAGAAAATATTGTAAGATCATTTTTAATCTTATGATAATATGGTCCATGTAACTAATAGTAGTACTAACTCTAATAAAAGAAAATTAAGATGATGACAATTAATTCTATAAAAGATAATAGAGTTATTAGGGGGTATTTTGGTAAAACCGACCCTCCTCTCTCCCTTATAAATAAGATGACAGTAACTCAAAGAAAATAAGGATTCACAAAGGATTCAGAAATCATTAGGGTTTGAGGTCTGCCTTAGGAAAACACTCTTCTCACCATCCGAAGGACTTGAAATAATCAAAAGGAAGAGAGGGGAAAAGAATCAATCGATTCAACCACGATATGGCTCCGGGTATGTTGGTCTTATCCTTAATCTCATTTTACAGTGTGATAATTATGAATTCCAATATCCAAATTCAATGGTTGTTTCCTGAACTGGTTAATGGAAAAACACAATCCTTACAAATATAGCATTGCACTAGAATTTGAAAGAAACGTGATTTTTCGCGTTATTTGAAAAGAAGAGTAATATTGCACTAGAATAAAAATAAAATGTGACATTGCGCACGCATTGCAAGAAAAATAGTATTGCATGATGATTGCAAGGAATGTGGCATTACATAGTAATGGCAAGGAAACATTGTATTGCACGAAGATTGTAAGGAAATGTAACATTACATTGAGAGTGCAAGGAAGTGCGACAACATATCGAGATTGCAAATAACTGTGACATTGTACAAGAATTTTAAGAGAATGTGACACTGCAAGAGATTGCAACGAAATATTGTATTGCACGAGAATTAGAATGTTATACATATGTATATTAAAATATCGTGTATAAATGTTAAACACATGTTTCCATATTTTGATTATTTTTGAAAGGGTTACATTAAAAAGCAACCAATAATTTTAATGAAATATTATATTTATGAAATTTGTATCAGGCCTAACATAGACTCAATACTAATAATTACCCATTTGCTTGATAATAATAAACACAAAATTTGTCCAAAGGTTGGCAACCACGGAATATGTCAATTATCATCACATCGCTCAGTAATAGATATACTAATTTTAGCATGATCAATCTTCCATACTAATACCTAAAATCCTACAACACTCCATACGTCTTTCCTCCTTTGCTTCTGAAACCTCTTAATTTGCCTTGGCCTTCTTCCTTATTCTTCTTTGCTATTCATTATTGTTGCGCTGCGAGAAGATCCGATGCCTGCTGATTCCAACTGGGGTTCCTTCCTTCCCTATCGGTGCAAGGGTCAAATCCAGGAGGAAGAAAAATATAAGGAACAAAACTCTTTTAGAGATATGAAAGAGATATTACTTTATAACAAATAGTATTCTTTGTCCTTTTTTTCCTTTTAGACTGAAACTACATTAGCAGCTAGCACATTAATAATTGTGAAAAAACGAAGGGCATAAGCAATAATTTGTTGTCTCTAATCCTAATGGTGACGGTGCATATTGGATATGGCGCAGTTAACATGCTGTACATGCTCGCCATAAGTGACAGAATGAGCATGTAGATAGCTACTACTTATCAGCTCCTTTTCGCAGAAGCAACCACTATCCCTCTTGGTCTCATTTTTGATAGGTCAATTATCATTTCTTTTACTTCTCGTTACATTCTTTCTTTCTTTTTCCTTCTACCATCATTAATTATTTCAATGAATTTATGTAGGGGAAGTGGTTCACCATATCTCTTTTTGTTATGCAGGAAGAAGGCACCAAACATAACTCTCAAGGTGCTTTTTTTGGCATTTCTTTGCGGGTTATTTGGATATGTTGCCTCACATTATTATTCTTCACTTTTCATTTTTGTATGGTCCGTAAAAACCTTCTAATATAATAAATATTGATCAGATATAGTGTGTATGGGTCATATTGAATAATTTATGAGTGCACACTTTCACTTTGTCACTTTAAATTCATTTCAAAGAGATTATCACTTTCACTTTGAATAATTATTCTTATATTGCAAAAAGAATAATAAAAAAATTACTTTATCTGGTCCAAAATAAATGCTACTTTAACTTTTTGCACATATTCATATATCAACCCTGTTATTTGTATACTTAAAAATCAATTACCCAACAATCACTCAAACTGATAAACAAATATTGTCACTGAATGTTTTATACTTATTTTGTGTACATTAGTTTGATGTTGCTACAAAACAGAGAAATAAACATTGTCACTGAACATTTTACATACTCATGCATGCACGTGTTTAATATTATTCATTTTTTGCGTTTTATAATTTTTTTTGTTTAAATGACTATTTTTTATAGAAGTAATTTTTTTTCTTCATAAAGTACCTCCGCAATAGTATAAGGAGCTATAAATTTCAGGTCACGAGCGCCACTTTAATCAGAACCATGCCCCATACCATGATGGTGATGGGATTCGTAATTATTCAATTTCTCCGAATAATTCATTCATATTTAACAAAGCACAAATGGTTATGTAATGGTGCAGGGGAAGTTTGTATCAGAATCTTTACTTCGAGGGTTTGGCTTTGATGCCAGCAATATTTATGATGGCCTTGGCCAACCTTATTCCGGGCACAACCTTCATCATGGCCGTATCTTGCGGGTACTCCCACCAACACGCATTACGCTTATATTATTTTAAGCAATGATATATTGATAATTATTTGAAATAACTTTAAAATAATTATACTCATAAAGATGTTGAATCCGTTGTGTGTTTTACTATAGTGAACTTCACACATTTGTGACTGTATTGTCCTAAAATTGTATCGAGTGATCTTATCATTTCTCTTTTTTTTTTTTAATAAAATGTTAAGTGTACTTATGGGCATCATGTTCACACAGGCCACATTTAATTGCTTTAATTTTGTTTAATATTAAATGAATAATTTGTGGAAGCTAAAGCTACTTCGGACACTCCAAGTTTATAATGTTTTTTGATTTTGTATAGTTTGGAAAAACTAAATATGAGAGCAATTTCGGGAATGGCCAAGGTGGTAGGAACTGCAATTGGAATTGGTGGTGCAATGATACTGACATTTTATAAAGGGCCAGTAATTGATATTTGGTCTTCCAACATAAACCTTTTGAGTCCCCACGGTAACCAAAATGGGGTTTTTTTTTACAAATATATTGCTCCCCTTAGGTTTATTTTCCAAAATGTGGTCATTGGAGATAAATTACTGATGTATGGAAAACTGGTGCTGATTTTAGCCCCGATTTTTTTTTTTAAAGGGGTTGAAATCAGCCTAGGGACTGCCGATTTCAGCCCTGATTCCCATACATCCATAATTTATCCGCAGTAACCACATTTTGAAAAATAAAATTAAGGGAGGCAATATATATATAAAAACCCCCCAAAATGGGCGCACCACACCATCACATGTTGATGGCTCCGGTAATCAAGCGTTGGGTGTCACATATGCCTTGTTGGCCTTTTGCTCTAACTCTTTGTGGCTCATCATTCAGGTAAGCTATTATTTGTTAACTATATACATATATACATACATGTGTGTGTTTATATATATATATATATATATATATATAAACACACACACGACTTTGCTGCATGTACAACAAAAGGGACGACAACTCATTAAAAAAATAAAATATCTCACTCCTTTTTACATTTTTTCTCTTTAACCTCACTTTTCTTCCATGCGCGTGTAATCATCCACCAATTTTAAAAACATGATCCATGCACATTAAAAAATAAAGAAACCAACAAAATAATAAATAATTAACAAATCAACAACCTAACACAGAGAAACCAGCACGTTAAAACAATGAGAAATAATAAAAATAAACTAATATCAGTCACGCTGGTTTCTTTTCTGGGATATGTTAGTTTCTCTTACAAAAACATATTGGTTTCTTTTTGCAATGATGTTGGTTTCTTTTACGAGTATTATGTACACTTCATACCACTATTACATAACCTCTATAAACGAAACGCTCTAAAACAAAAAAAAAAATCAACATTCTAAAACAGATAAACCAACACTCTAAAACAGATAAATCAATATACCAAAACATTGATAAATAAAGAAAATAAATTAGTACTAGTAAATCAACATGTTAAATTAAACTAACATCTTAAAATGAAGAAATCAAAAGTATAAAGTAAATAAATTAATAGTATAAAACAGAGAAACTAACACAAAAACCAACATTTTAAAAAGAAGAAGATCGCGTACTCAAATTTGAAAAAGCTAATGCATATGAAGACAGGGGAGGAGAAAGAAGAAGAAGAAGAAGAAAAGTGAGTCTATGAGAGAAAGAGAAAGTGAAAGTAGGAGAGAGAGGAAATTTTATTTTAAAGTGAATTTTATTTTTTAGTGGATTGTCAATATTTGTTGTCCATACATAATGTTTACGTAGCATTACTGTCTCTATACATATAACTCTAGTAAGAAAAATTATTATATACGAGAATGAGAGAAGTAAATCTTGATTATTACTATTCCTTTCCAATCATGCAATATAGCAAAGATTGTCCCTTGCTGCATACTCCTACTTTTTCCTTCCCTCCCCTCTCTTGGGTTAAATGCAAATAAACTTATATATCAATCAGAAAATTGGATGGTTGCAACCAGGGAAATTACAAAGTACAGCATCTAACCATAATCACATAAGAAATAAGGCAAAAAAACTACGGGCTGCAATAAGGTCTGATTTATACATTTAATGGCACGACGACTCATCCTACCCTTGATCTATCTCCATCCTTTTCTCATTTTCAGGATACAATCGAATTCATTCACTCATACAGTTGGAGTATGTATAAATGTGAAATGAAAAACAGCAGGCTACTTTCAAGTTTAATTGCTCAATCATCCACCAAGTCATTACCACGTGCAGCTGTTCATATTAAAATCAACTATGAAGGAAGACAACGCTAAGTAATTGTAATTTCAACAAACTGATTGCATATAACAGTTTGAAAGAAGAATATCATAAAATAAAACAACAAAGCTAAAGGGTAATGGAAAAAAAAAAGAAAAGAAAAAGAAGCTTGGTTGCCTCAATTACTGGGAGGATCATTATGAAGGAATTCTTGAATGGTTAAAGGGAACTCCAATCCTCCAAATCCACCATCAGCACCCTCAGAAACAAAAGCAGCTTTCCCCAAAAGCAGGTGTGCCAATCTTAAAGGCTCAAGCTTCTTCCCCTCCCCGTCACCACCACCGCCATTCAGAAAGTGGTTGATCCACCCATCTAACCTCTGCACCTCCCTCCTACACTTTGGCCCCTCCACGCCAACAATCTTTGAATAAAACCCTCCTTCACAGTGGCAAGAATTACATCCACCACAATCCTCCTCCTCCCCCTCATTTTTCTCTGATAACCCCAAGAGCTGCATTAACCTCTCAATGTCATCCACTGCAGTTTCATCACCACCTTGGGCATTGTTTACAGTTCCAAGGTCGTGATCTGCAATACTAGTTTGAGGAGGGTCTTGCTGGGTTGGTGTGAGTCCATGGGGAATCGAGAGGAACGCTAGAGGAGGTTCACTGCTATCTTGGGCAGTGTAGTTCTGGCTGCAACAGGGTTGGTCCAGGTGAAGGAACATTGGTGAACAACTCATAGAAGCCAGAGAATCTCTTGATGCAGAGTTGCTTTCTTGTGCTTCAGATTCTGGTGGTAGCAGCGGCCGCGGTGTCTGCTCTAATTTTAGCCTCTTTTCAACCTAGGGCAACAAAATTCAGATTATAGAATCAAAATTAAAGCAAGATCTGTGAGGCATGATATTGGAATTGCAATTAAATCAAGCTAACACACCTGTTTCAGAGAGGAGAAGAAATTGGAATGCGAGGACAGTGATAACGGTCGCATGTTGTTGTCCATTTCTTTTTTTTCCGTTACTGATTATGCTATAGCTCACAAAATCAGGAGTCCAATTACCAATTCTCCATTAAACATTAAACATGAAATGTAACGCTTTGAGTGAGAGAACAGATCGATAATTGAAGAGAACAACAAAATGATGTAAAAAAAAAAGGTAATTAACATTAAGTTGGACCAAATAGATACACATGAAGAAACAACTTCACATTCTCTGAAGAAGTACTTTCCAATACATAAAATACTTCACCAAACACTCAAAACCAACCCTAATAAAAAGCCCACAAGTCAACATATCTTTTTTTCCCCTCTCAAAAACAACATTATCATTTCAACCCTCACTTTCCGGGGACGAAGTTGGTGGCATAGGCCCAGGCGTTGTTGTTGACTGGGTCAGCAAGGTGGTCAGCAAGGTTCTCCAATGGGCCCTTTCCGGTAACAATGGCCTGAACAAAGAACCCAAACATGGAGAACATGGCCAACCTGCCGTTCTTGATCTCCTTCACCTTGAGCTCAGCGAAGGCCTCTGGGTCATCAGCCAGGCCCAATGGGTCAAAGCTACCACCTGGGTAAAGTGGGTCAGTGACCTCACCCAAGGGTCCACCAGCAATACGGTAACCCTCGACTGCTCCCATAAGGATCACCTGGCAGGCCCAGATTGCCAAAATGCTCTGTGCGTGGATAAGGCTTGGGTTGCCCAAGTAGTCAAGCCCACCCTCGCTAAAGATCTGGGACCCAGCCTTGAACCACACTGCCTCACCGAATTTGACGCCGTTGCGGGACAAGAGCTCGGGGAACACGCAGCCCAATGCCCCCAACATGGCCCACCTACAGTGGATCACCTCTAGCTCACGATTCTTGGCAAATGTCTCTGGGTCAGCAGAAAGCCCGGCAGTGTCCCAGCCGTAGTCACCTGGGAATTCGCCAGTGAGGTAGGACGGGGGCTCACCGGAGAATGGGCCCAGGTACTTGACACGGTCTGGGCCGTACCATGGGCTTGAGGAGACCTGCTTGGTGACGGTCTTCCTCATGGAGACTCTCCCCACTCCGAGCTCAGGGGCCGATGGGGAGAGCTTCACGGGCTTCCCGGCCAGGGATGGGGAGGAGAGTGCCATGGTTGAGGCTGCCATTGTATGGGCTTTGAAACTATGCTGTAACTAATTACTATTTGGTGAGTGGTTTATTTGTTTGGTGACTTGGTGAAGGCGTGGGTGCGGGTGTATTTATATTGTGGTGTTCTTATCTTGGGGTATCTAAAGCTGAAATCTTATTGGGGGTTGGAGATTGTGGATCGAGCTGGAATTTTAGTGTCCGCTTGGCAACCTCTAATCCACTAATGGGTTGGATTTTCTTCTCATGTTTTGTGACCAATGTGGGGGTTACACGTAGGATTCCCAGTAGATAGATATGTGAATGAATTGATCCATCTAGATTCTTAGTTAATGCATATATTGTAGGAGAAGGTGAGGTGAACCTTTCATTTCAGTACAATTTCGTAGGAAGGAGATATTTTTTTGGGTCCACAGGGGTTGTCTGCCTTTTGTGCTGGGGCGATTGTGAACCACAAATTTTGAAATGACACTAACTGCAACGGACAGATGCTTTTGTTTTAAACCAAATATGTCAGCAAAAATGAAAAAATAAAGCCAGATTCTGGGAAGAGCTTGGTAATTAGTATAGGTTGATGGTTACAGAGGTCGATTTTACATGAACTGAAATATACATCTATCGTTAGTCGTAAGAATTACGTGATTTGTGATGGTCGTACTTGACCCAAACCATGCATCCCTTTTTTCGTTTGTATTAGTATTTTCTTGTGGTATATATCTTCAAAAAACATATCAAACAACTTACACCCCACGATCGACAAGATATTTCATTTCACGTGAGAGGCTGGGAAAAAAAAGGGTCAACTTATAATTTTAGGAGTTTTTTAAATAGCCATCCATCTGGTAATTTATTTATATATAAAAGTCGAATATACATTAATTATTTTATGGTACAGTATTCATTATATACATGTATGATTATTTTTGGTATTTTGTATTACAATTTTAAAGTAAGTATTACTTAATAATAGAAAATATACATAAATGAAGTTACAAGCATTTTTACAACAAAAAATTAGCAAGCCAACCAATCTAGGAGTGTACTATAAATATTATAGAAAATTTTCACCAATCTTATGTTAAGTGCTCGTGTTAAGAAATTATTATATGAGCACATATCTAAACTCATTTTTTACACTAACAATACAAATAAGTTTTACTAACTTTGTGTAAAATGTATTTAATGGTTTATAGGTCTCATCAATTTGTTTTTTAAGTATACTTAAATATGGGAAATTAGACTTAGCTTGTACAATGTTAAGGGAGTTTTTACTTTACAGTTGCTAGCTACTTGCATGAAGTTAGGCAAAAAAAATGAAAAAAAAAAAAACATGACAGAAAAAACTGTAAAATCGATTAACAACAAGAAAAGAAGAAACAGAAATGTAATTTTTTGGTATGGTTCAACTGCACAAGCATTCTCATCCACATGCACATTTTGTGGTCCTAATCTACTCTACGTGATATTTTTACCAGTGTCCCATTTACAGTCCATTTAGCAGATAAAGCCTATCCAAAATCTAAAGTGGCGATTTCTCATTGGAGGAAAGAAGTATTATATGATATTTCTTTAGATATATAATAATCTGTTGGTGAGAAAAAGAAGCAAAGAAACCAAAAAAAAGATAAGTGGTACGAGAAGAAAAGAACCATCTAGATTCAAATCCTTGCGCGTACAGTTTCAAGCCAATACAATAGAAAATCGATCAGATATTTATATACAAAAGATGCTGTACGAGTCACATCTTAGACAAATGGCAGATGAATTTTCTTGTCCATTGGATTTGTGTGCTGTGTGATGTGAATTCGTTACAAATTGATGAGCACGATTTGAATGTTGTGTAACTCAAATAATTTAATCTTAATTAACTTTTGGTTCAAAATATTAAGTGAAAATATTCCGTAAGTTGAGTATTACTGTTAGTAATATGGTGAAGTGCAATTTTATTGATAGTTTGAGGTGGAATGTATTCTCAAATTTCAAACAGTGCTTAATGTTAATTACCCTTATAATTATGCATTTTGTTCAATTTGGTAGTGATCTCTGCCTAACTGGGTAATTTCATCACATTTTATGTTACTTATAATATGGCGGGTAATCCGTCGCATTTATCCCATGTTAGTTAGTGCTTAGTAACTGCATGCTGCATTTTGCAGTGATGATGATTCTCGCTTACAGGTTAACACGCGCAGGCCCATGAAGAGCCATATCAGGCCCACGAAAATTAAGAGCCATACCACGTGCGAACTAAAAATTGGCTAAATCGTATGGTTTTCCTTTGTTCTTCTGCTTGCAGGTGAAGGCCATGGTGGGTACCATAGTTTTGGTGGCATGAGATGCAACACCATTTTGAGGAAAAAAAATCAACATAATTACAGATTTTGCCACTGTCCACCATTTTAACATTTTGCTTGTATGCCCTCCATTTTTCACATTTTCCATCAACCAGCCCCTGCCCAAACTGCCCAACCATTGTCTGCTGCTCACCATTTTTACTCTCCTCCCACTAGTCACCATTTTTGTTCTCCTTCCCCCACAGCCCAAGCTTCCTCATTTTCGTTCTCCCCTTCATCATCTCCTCACCCAACATCATCATCTCTCCAGAAAAGAGAGACCGAGCACGAGCCCCCAACCCAAATCGGCACCCATCCACCTCCTCTTCCCAATCTTCGTGCTCCTATTCTCCAGATCCATACACCCCAACTTCCCCAAATTCGTTTCCCTTTCTCCCAGCTACCCAACAGTAGCCCGATTTCATTATCCTTTCTCCCAGGTCACTAACCCACACAGCCAATTTCAAGTTTGCAATTTGTGAACTAAATTTTGCAGTCAGTTGTGTAATAGATTTTGCAAAAAGAAAAACAAAAGAGAGAGTTGGAATAGAACAAAATTACCATAGCTTGTTTCCCTGTGCTTTGTGAGTTGGAAATTTTAGTGGTGAACCCAGATAGTTCCCACGGTGGTACGGTGTTGGTGTTATGGTTGCTGTTGGTATCCTCACCGTCGGATGTGAGGTCAATTACTGGTTGAGTTTGATGCAAAGGATTCATGTCAAGGTAGTAGTGGATGCAGATGCAGTTTGTGGAAGGGGATGAAGGTTGGTCCCTTTAATAAGCAATGGTATATTACGCACAGACTCAAAAGTCCATCTTCATCTCTTTATTATAACATATGTAGCCAAGACACCGATGAAAATGATGTAAGAACTCATGCAAGTCAAAGTGGAATTAACATACTTTTTCAATAACGAATTAAACCTCTCACATCTTGAAGTTGTCCTCATCCCAACAAAAAACACCCCTCATATAAGAAGCGGCCCACATCTGTCTCTTCTCAAACATCTCAACAATCCACGGCTTCTCCTCAATGCCAAATTCTTCCACAATTGAAAACCACCTCTCACAAAACACGCTTTCCTTGTACTCCCGATACATGCACTCCTTGAACAATGCTGTGAATTCAGGATTGCAATGTTGCTCGTCGCATTCCTCATAAGGTGCCAAGCACATAATCTATGATGGGCTTCACTGCTTCCGGAAAAATCTTCTTAATCGCTTTTCTCATTGCTAAATCTCCATCTATTATGACCGACAAAGGTGCTTTACCTTTCATAGCTAATAGGAACTGCTCCAACAACCACACATATGTTTCCTCCGTCTCATTACAAACCAAAGTGGCAGCAAAGACTACTGTTTGGTGGTGATGATTTATGCCAGAAAATACAACTAGAGGACATTGATATTCGTTCTTCTTGTAGGTTGCATCAAAAGCCAATACATCACCAAACACTTCATAATCCATCTGGCTAATCCCATATGAACAAAATATTTGCGCAAGCTTCCATCTTCCTCATCTACCGCATCACTATAATACATACAAGGGTCATTTGAGGCCATCTCTTTTAGGAACTGTAATGCTGAAGTACCATCACCGACTATAGAACGCCTTCGCCCACCAAGTTCAGTGTACACGTCCTTCAATGAATAACCAACTTGATGGTAACCAGGAGCCTGACACGCCTTTGACCTAAATAACTAGCTTCGACAAATTCCACCTCTACATGAAGACAACATCTGCTCAACTTCAGTTTCGGCCATTCCCCTGTGTGATGGTAGGAATCCTACCAACAATGGATCTAAACATTTGTGATTATGATCATCCGAAAAATATGTGAAAACCCATCTCCCTGTCGCCACTTCCAAGTGTACTTGCATCACTGCCTTGCATCCACATCTCGTCTCCGGCTTTGCTTTCCTTTTTCGATCTTCCAAACGGTAGTGTTTCTCATCTCTAAAGCCTTCACAATAACATACAAAAGATTGCATCACTAACTGCCCTTGCATGTCCCTCTTCACCCTACTTTTCCTAGCACTAAATCCCCTGGTCTTGCCATAGTCGTAGTAGAACTCATAAGCTAATCCAACATCACCAAAATGATATCGCTATACTTCTTTTGCATGCAACATCGGGAACTCAATCACACCGATATCTTCCCATGAATCCACAACATATGAGTCACAATTACCCACTTCATCCATTTGTCTGTCAAACATAATGAAGTTCACAAAAGAAGTAGTACGGAGTTCTGAACTAAATGAACACACTCCAACAACAAAAAAATAAAAATGACGACAGATGAAAAACATAACAATTAACGAAACAAAAACATGCCCATTAATGCGGACAATCGAGTCAAAAAAAACAGCACCACACATGAGAAACTAAACACATATAGAGATGAAATTACATGGAACTAAAAGCCTTATCTTTCTACTCTACACTCCTTCCATAATCACAATGGTAATAATCAAAAGGCTTAACACACCACTTCAACGAAATTACTATGTTTCTAAATTACAGTTAACAAATTTGCACACCAATACAACACTATTTAATGATTCACTTCCCATTCTCCCCATTCTATAATCAACCCCCCAAAACTTTAACCAATTTTCATACTGGGCGGATGAATTATGATAATACATACAACGTAAACCTTAACACCCACTAAACTCCATGCTCACAACCAAAATTATAGGAAAAATTTTGAAGAAACAAACATACATCTTATAGGTACGCAGGTAGAAGGACTGACACATTAACAACAAACAAGCAATAACATATAGATCTACATAATGTAACATACAATTTTCTAGTGAGCCAAAATAAGATGGTGCTCGCACCTTCACAATCGCCGGAATGGATGTCTGAGGTTGGAGCGGAACCCAATTCGACCTGCAGGAAGATTTTTTCCCCTTCAATTTTGTCAACTGGAGCTCAACTCCGACTCCTTAACTGGGATTGTTGGGGAATTGTCAAACCAATAGGCGTGGGAACTGAGGTTTATATGGGAAAAACGAAATTGGGGAAAACGGAAATGGGAAACAGGAGAAGCTAATGAAATTGATTGTGTGGGTTAGTGACCTGGGAGAAGGGATAATGAAATCAGGCTACTGTTGGGTAGCTGGGAGAAAGGGAAACGAATTTGGGGAAGTTGGGGTGTATGGATCTGGAGAATAGGAGCACGAAGATTGGGAAGAAGAGGTGGATGGTGCCGATTTGGGTTGGGGGCCCGTCGTTGGTCTCTCTTTTCTGGAGAGGAGATGATGAAGGGGAGAACGAAAATGAGGAAGCTTGGGTCTGTGGGAAAGAGTAGAACGAAAATGGTGACTAGTGGGAGGAGAGAGAAAATGAACAATAGACAATGGTTGGGCATTTTGGGCAGCGGCTAGATGATGGAAAATGTGAAAAATGATAGATAGTGGCAAAATCTATAATTATGTTGATTTTTTTTTTTTTCCTCAAAATGGTGGTGTGCATCTCATGCCACCAATGCTATGGTACCCACCATAGCCCTCACCTCGCTTGCAAGCTACAAGTTTAGGAATTCTGATGCACCCAAAGAAAAGCAAAATTTGTGATATGCTTATGGAAGAATTAATTGGTATCATTAAAGAGGCATCAACATACTTCATGTCATGTGAGCTTTATATTGAAATATATGGGTTGGTTGCAAAATTAAATACTGACTGGCTTGCACTATATGTACGTACTAGTCATTGGAGTATATGATAATTAATGTGATGCATATTTAATATTCGGCTGTTTTAGATATCAAAACGAAAAACTNAAAGATGTTTTGGGTCTTTAAGAAATTTTGAATATTTGATTTAGGTCTGTAATTTTTTTTTTAAATTTATGGTTATTCTTCCAATATTTAAGCTTTTATTTTAACATATTAAAAATATTTAACGTGACTAACAAATTATCATTGATAAAACTTAACTAACAAATTATCTTGCCAATAATATTATGTGAATAAAATAAATTAAGTCAACCCATAATCAAGTCCAAACATATTCATAACTTCAAGATTGTGCCGGTGGGTACTAGCTGTGAGTGACTATTGACAGTAACGGGCTTGACTATGAAGGTTATGGGTGGGCTTTAGTGATGTTTTTGGGCTTCGTATCGTGTCCCTTGCATTGGGCCTTGTTAGCTCGATTTATGGGCTTTTCCTAGCTTTCAGCCCAACTATAGCAGGCTACAAAGTCCAAATTTCCATACCAAACTAGATTCCTATGTGTATTAGTCTGACTTATAATAATAATAAAATGAAAAATCAAAGACAAAACTCTCAATTTGGTCATGTCCAAAAAGCCTAGTTCAATTTGGTTCCTTAAGGAAAAAAAAATACATTTCATAGTCGATTGTTAGGAAGTATGGACACTTCGTAAGATTGTTGTGTCTTCGTGTTTGACACATTGCAGAAATTTGTGTCTTCGTTATTAACTTGCTATTTAACTAAAATTTGTTCCTAAATCACAACTTACATAACTCTAATCCAAGTCAAATAATAAGTTATGATTTAAATTTGGATCAAGTTATAACTCAAGAAAGTTGATTTTACTCCTATATCACTAATGATGACACTTTGTTAACCATAGAAATTGTTTTAAAAATAAAAAAATATTTTAATCAAATCCTAAAAATTTGTGGAAATATTGAAGCCAAAAATAAAAATCATAAAGTTTCAATCTTGTAACGAAACTATTGGGGGGAGAGAAATTGATTAAAATGAAATCCCGCCACTAGGGCACACTTTCTCTCCGTTTGGGGCTTTTCAGTTTTCCAAAGGTCGATCGCTTTCCGGGTCTGTGTCACTGTGCCACCTCTTTCCGTTTCCCTCACCGATTCCCGCTCTGGTTCTTCCTAACTTTGCCTCTCTCTCTGATTCAGATATCAATTGAACTTTTCATATTTTGTTTTCGTTCCTTTGCTCTATGTTCATTGTTTTCGTTGCCATCTTGTATCTCGTTTTTTCTCTTGCATTTCACTCTGAGAACTGAAGTTGGTTGAGTTCTTTAAAGCTTGAATCTCAAGTATAAAGATGATCAAACTTCTTCTTTTTAGTCACATTAATTTAGGGGTAAAATTGTTGCTATTATTTTATTTTATTTTGTAATTTGATTTGATATTCTGAACCCTACGCAGGTTTTGGGGAAAATTAGCAATTGATTTACCATGGCTAATAATCCATCCCAGCTTCTCCCATCAGGTTTTTACTCTTCTGATTCATTATCTCTCTGTAACTCAAATTTTGTGTATTTTTGGGTTTTAAGAGTATTTGTGCTGGAAAAATATTGCAGAGTTGATTGACCGCTGTATAGGTTCCAAAATATGGGTGATAATGAAAGGTGACAAGGAGCTTGTAGGTACTCTTAGAGGCTTTGATGTCTATGTCAACATGGTCCTTGAAGATGTTACTGAATAGTAAGGCCTCCTCTCGCACTTTTTCAGTTTTCATCCATGCTTATTGTGCCATTCTTCCTTGTATTCTATTATTTAGAATATCTGTATGTTTTGGTTGTTGCTTTGAAATACATGTATCTGTTGGGTAGGATGATTATTAAATGGAGTAGAAGAGGATCAGTTTCAAGCTTTGCAGTAATGCATTTTAGGTTTTAAGTCATCTTGGAAATGCTTTAAAGTGCTTGATGGTTTTTGATAAACTTTTGTGTCATTATTCATTGCTTTCTATAATTTAAATATTGTTTGCTGAAGTTTCCTGAACTAGTGATTGAGTTGTTTTTCTTTCTCGGTTTCTTATGTTCTTGCATTCGTGTTTCTTGTGTAGAATCAGAAATTGTATCCTTATAGATTTAGCTTTCTCAGTGGGATCTTTCTCTTTGGTTTTAGTTTCTGAAGTATCAGATGTAAATTTGCTTGTGAGGCAACTTTATGTTATTTCTGATTTAGCAGCTTGATTGTTTGAACTGTACTTTCAGAGGACCTTCTTAATAGCATGGCTTTTGTGTGTGCATAATTTATATCTGCATTTCGTTCTGCTTGATTTGTATGTTATGTTCTAGTCTTCATGCACATGAGGATGCGTTGGGCACATGATAAATTGATTTGGTTCATTGCCTTTATATTCATTCAACAGTGAGATCACTGCTGAAGGCAGACGGATAACAAAGCTTGATCAAATCTTACTCAATGGAAACAACATTGCCATTGTAAGTTGTTTCTTTGACCTAAAATCTGTGGTAGTTGTTAATAAATCATTTGATTCGCCACTGCATATTGGCAATAACCTCACATGTCCTTTTGTTGGCCTGCATCATGCTTTGTGTCATATTGGTACTAACAATTATCTGGTGTAATGCAGTTGGTGCCCGGTGGTTCACCTGATCCAGAATGAACGGGGTTACTTGGTTAGCCTTTTTAGACTTTTTATGTTGTCTTAAAACTATGTTGCTCTAGGCACATGATTCCTATATTTTAGCAAGGCTTCTGAGGCTATCTTGATTCTTTTCTTCCAATCATTTTGTTTTTAG
This sequence comes from Nissolia schottii, assembly GCA_003254905.1. Classification (NCBI taxonomy): domain Eukaryota; kingdom Viridiplantae; phylum Streptophyta; class Magnoliopsida; order Fabales; family Fabaceae; genus Nissolia; species Nissolia schottii. The sequence goes on from QANU01062782.1 coordinate 715,174, forward strand.
GATATGGTTGTAGTGTAATGCCTGCTCAACTTTATCATCATGGTGAACTGTGGATTGTTCGATCTTGGATGTAACAAGTAGCCACTGATTATAACACTTAATTGTGCGCCTCTATATTCCTTTTTCTTTGTACATGCTCCGGATGTTGCTAATTTCATTACTGTCAACTTTCACTCTTATCTGCTGGGAACTGATTGTGAACAAATTGAACTTATCTTTCTTGCGTCCCCTTTTTTTGATACAAAAATTACGATTCACATGTTATAAAAAGATGAAGCATGTTATTACTGTAACAATATTGGCCATCCTTGCTGAAAACCGAGGTACCTATTCCATTTTTTCCCCTTGGTTTTATAGGTATGACTACCATTTTTGTTTTCCTTTCCATTTTGGGTTACAGAGGAAAAAAGGGGGGGGGGGGGGGG
>QANU01062782.1:717074-902464 GCA_003254905.1 Nissolia schottii
ATTTTTATTTAATTTTTGAACAGTTAAAATAATTAACATAGACGACTTCAATTGATATTTAAGCCAATTACCCAATTATTTTTATAACAAGATTAGGCATTTAAAATCAATTATTAGTCAAAATATTTGTAATAATTAACTCTAATATAGACTCTCTAGTCACAATCTAGCCCAACCTAAATCTATGCCCAACTTGCCCAAGCCTCACCAAACCTAACAGCACACATTCAACCCAACTTACAACCAATCCAATTCAACCCACATCTAACCCAATTTAAATCACATCACACATATCTCACATACATGATCCAACCAAAATCACACCTAATCTGGCTAAACCTGCATCAAATCCATACCTAGCCCAACCCAAGCCTCCAAACCTAACTCAAGCCACATGCAACCAAACTCAACTTCCAACCCAACTCAACTCGTATTCAACACAACTTACATTAAACCCAAGTCACATCCAACTTCAACTAACATTCAATCCAACAAACCCTATATCAAGTCCAATCCACATCTAATCTAACCCAACTCATGTCCAACCCATCAAACTCAACCAACATTTTCAACCCGCATTCAACCTAACCTATATCAAACTTAATTCACATCAAACTCAACCCAACTCACATCAAGTGGGCCTCCATGTCATGGGTCGGGTTGAGTTTTTGGGTTATGCCATGTGGCATCCCACGTGGCGTGCCGCGTCAGCACTTGAGGCGTCCACGTTAGCGCAGTTAACTCTCATCCATCTCCAGGGACTAAAACCAAACTTTTAAATTTCACAGGGACTAAAACTTTTATATAGGGACTAAAACAAAACTATTAAATTCTACAAGAACTAAAAACATAATTAACCCTAAAATTAATTATTACATTTTATCTAATGATTATTGATTATTCAACAATTTTGTTCATGTTACAACCTGACCATGCTAGTTGTAGAAGTTCAAAAGGATATATATATATATATATATATATATATTGCAAATTTTTGTGGTACGAATTTTTATTTAATTTTTGAACAGTTAAAATAATTAACATAGACGACTTCAATTGATATTTAAGCCAATTACCCAATTATTTTTATAACAAGATTAGGCATTTAAAATCAATTATTAGTCAAAATATTTGTAATAATTAACTCTAATATAGACTCTCTAGTCACAATCTAGCCCAACCTAAATCTATGCCCAACTTGCCCAAGCCTCACCAAACCTAACAGCACACATTCAACCCAACTTACAACCAATCCAATTCAACCCACATCTAACCCAATTTAAATCACATCACACATATCTCACATACATGATCCAACCAAAATCACACCTAATGTGGCTAAACCTGCATCAAATCCATACCTAGCCCAACCCAAGCCTCCAAACCTAACTCAAGCCACATGCAACCAAACTCAACTTCCAACCCAACTCAACTCGTATTCAACACAACTTACATTAAACCCAAGTCACATCCAACTTCAACTAACATTCAATCCAACAAACCCTATATCAAGTCCAATCCACATCTAATCTAACCCAACTCATGTCCAACCCATCAAACTCAACCAACATTTTCAACCCGCATTCAACCTAACCTATATCAAACTTAATTCACATCAAACTCAACCCAACTCACATCGAACTCAGCTCACATCTAATCCAACCCAACTTAACTCAACCCACATTCAACCCAACTGACATCCAACTCGGCTCATCTCGACCTATCTCACATCTAATTCAACCCGCACCCAACCCAACCCACATCAAAGCCAACTCAACCTGCATTCAACATAACCCACATCAAACCCAACTCATATCAAACCCAACCTAACTCAACCTATATCAAACTTAACCCAACATGCATCAAACCCAAATTACATCCAATCCAACCCTACCCAACCCACATTTAACTTAACCCACACCCGACTTAACCCACATCAAACCCAACCCAATTCAACCTACATTTAACACAACCCACATAAAACCCAACTTACATTCAACCTGCATCAAACTCAACCCACATCTAACTCGCATCAAACTCAACACAACCCAACCCGCATTAAACCCAACTTACACCCAACCCAACTCAACCCACATAAAACCCAAATTACATCCAACTCGCATCAAACTCAACATAACTCAATCTGTATTCAACCTAATCCACACCCAACCCAACTCAATTTACATCCAACACAAACCATACCAAAACGAACTCAAATAGAATATTCAACATTTTGAATAGTAGATAATAATGAATCCCCCTTGTCCTCACCGCAGGTCTTCTGATATGTTGATTTTGAAGGATGATTGAGGAGATGTAATGATATCAAAGGTTTTCGGTTTCCAAAATGATTTTAATGATGATTAGCCAACGAAAAATCAATTATTGTTGCCATTATTTATTCGAATGTCATTGCGCTGATTATGGACTTTCACGAATATGAAGTTGATAATTTTAACTACATCAATTCTGTTTTGTCAGATGTTGAGATGAATAACAGCTGCTATGAGCATATCTTGTAACTCATCAAATGTATCAAACGAAGGAACATTGTGATTACACCGATTTAAAACAACAGATAACAAGCTTGCATGTGGGTTACATATCTCCGTTGTACACAGGAAGCGAACCAAGAGGAACACCACATAACTACCGGATGGTGAATGCCACAAGCTGCGAATATATTTTATTTATTAAATATTTTGCTTACACTATACATTCTTGAGTAAAAACTAAATTGTAACGCTTTACATGCATGACCTTTGTATACTGTTGAAATAAATAAAAATAAAAGAGGAGGAAATAATAGAAAAAAGAATAGCAAAATTTAGCATGGTATAGTAAAGTTGAAATGTCACCTAGAATTCATCAAGTATGAGAAAGGTTGCTTCTGTGATCAAACTGAAGGAGATCCGGTCAGATGAAAAAGGAGTAACCAGTTGATGATGATGCATGAAACTTCAAACCTAGCAGCGTAGTTTCAGGCCATGTCTCTCATTCATAAATCACAACATTCCTATTTTATGTGCGTTCTCAATCTGATATGTTCTTGCATGGAATGTACACTGCATGAGATAAATCGCGCTGCTCAAGCAGTAAATCTGAGGTCTCATCAATATGTAGAAACCCCGTGAAATTGAGCAGATAGCACAGGAAAGCCTCCTGTTATTCAATTAAGCACGTTTTGTTGCTTTTGCTCTAGCCACAGACTTCAAGTAGAGTTCCTCGTATTGAGCTGATGAAGTGTCCCAGCTGAAATCTATATTCATGTCCTTCTGAACAAGCTGCTTCCAACCTTCAGGATTGTTCATGTAGAGGTTAAATGCACGTTCCAAAGCTCCGTTTAAACCCTGTCAAAAATGTATAGTTAGAGTCGTGGCCAAAACAATTAACAGTATTGATATTGTTTCTCAAGTACTAATGGTTTGGTCAGCAACTAGCTACAATCATGTTGCAGGTTTGAGACGGTACTCCTTCCATTTCAGTAACGAACAGCATTAAATATTGTTTCTCAAGTAGACAAGTAAATTGGAAGGGGAGGAGGCAGGGTAAGAGGTAAAACAGGTGAAGTAAAATCTATGGTATATGGCTTTCCCTAACCGACTAACACAAGACAGAATCAGTGACCTAGGACTGTAATAACATTTGATATTTACTGCTTTACCTGCTCATCAGCATTTAAAAATGTAAATCCATTTTGAAACTGGGAAGGTATTGTATCATCATCAACGTCAAAAACACTACAAAATGAGACGTAATTAGTTGAAGTTAATCAATGGGAAAACAAGCAATATGCTTTCATGTTGTCACATCATGCATGCGATGCTAACCTGTCATTTAGGCCACCAGTTTTTCTGACAATTGGTATCGAGCCATATCTCATTGATATCATCTGCAGGAAAAAAAAATTAAGATACTGTGAAAATGAAAAAAAAGAAGTGGGGAACTGAGAGAGACTACTCGGACTGGTAATACACTATAAGGTTTATAATGTTAACAATATGCATTCAAGTTTCAACCAAAATGAACTAGGTCCTTCATGAGAGAGGGAAGAAAAATGTTTATGTAGATTTTACCTTGTTCATGAGTTTTACTTTTAATGAGAGAGGCTGAGGGTTTTCAACCCCTCACTGGCCTCCATTTTATGATTTCCCCCCAAATTCGGTGTTTTATTTTTTTCAATCAAGCTTTAAAAACTTGAGAGGCTTCTAATTTTACAATATTGTGCCACACATCAAACATGTATCCTAACATTTTCCCAAATCTGAATCTAGCTCTTCCCTTGTGTCCGCCCTTAACTCACTTCTATGATCATCTCAATTGAGCTGTTTTTTCTTTCTCACCTCCCTTTATTTCTTGTAAGTGTAGAAAACAGATTTTGGCACACAGATTGAGTTTCACAGAATGAAAATCAGTTACTAGTTCAGTAAAAAATCATACAAGCCTCTATAGCCATGAGACAGTTTTCTAGGATTTTTTTTTTATAGAAGAAAACTATTAAGATGAAGAGAAAGAATTACAAATTTTCTATGAAATGCTAAAAGAACTTTTACCATGAAGATACATATATCATGAAAAGAATGTAGCATAGATTTCCTTTAATCATGATATTCTACAATATCAATAAGTAATTTCCTACAATTTTATTACCTTCTAAATTCATGAACAACTACTTTGACCATACCTGTGTTAGGCCACAAGGTTCAAAGATAGACGGAATGATGAACATGTCAGAGGCAGCAAAAATGGCATGGGAGAGAGATTCGTCATACTTCAATATCAACCTTATGTGATCATGATTCTGAAAGTGGTCGGCAATGCCCTCAAATTCTCTCTAGAGAAGAGAAAACTAGTAATCAGTTTACAGAAAATAGCAAAATGAATTGGCCGTCAAATTAAAATAAATGTTTTTTTGATAAAAATAAATAAAAATAAAATTTCAACCTTACCAACCAATTTCAACAGCATTTATTTTTGAAAGAAAAATTTTCATGAATCGTCCCTTTCACATAACCATCTGGCTTTTTTCTCTCACACCCACATAAATTTACAATAGCAGTACGAGTGTTATTAGACATACATATATAATTAGTTTTGAAGATAGTTTTTTACTCTGCAAATGAGTGACTTGGGATCCTCTGCGATTATCTTCACTGAAACATATGCCAATGTACATCAACAAACATTTTTTTTCCCTCTTCCTGAGATTGAATTCCACCATACTGTGGTGATGTGATGTATGTGACATTTAGTCACTTTCATCTCATTCTATACCGTCTGGGAGGTCTCCTTTCTAAAATGAATTAAGATACCTCTAAATTCAACTAGAAGGAAAGAAAATATGACCTGAATATGTGGCACTGGACTTGAACCAAGAAGAACAAATTGTCCTCCGAGCTCCAATGTTCGATATATTGCATGCCTAATAAGATGAACACCTTTTTGTGGAACCAATCTTGTTATGCAGCCAACCTATCAAGGAGAGAATTAAAAATAAAAAATACAATTATTAAAGCATTTCTAAAAATCACTCCTGAATGATTATTTCTCGTCAATAACCATCTCTCAAAAGTTATAGAGGTGATTGAACAGTTTTTATATTTAACATGTTCCCTCATGCAAGATCCCATTGGGATTGGAGTGTCTCAAGTGTACAAGCCAACCTTATACCTTGTGCTGAAATTTGACTTCTTTTTTTTTTTTTTTTAAGAAGAATAGGGGCAACCAGAATCAAACTCTAACCACTTGCTCAAAGAGGCTTTGAAACCACGTCAATAACCATTTCTCCCAAAAGCTTAAGCAATTCGCTAGAGGTAATTGAATGAATTTTATATTTAAAATTTATTAAATGAGTAACAGAAAAATTGAAATTTCAAGATAGAGTATCATTTCCCCACATGCATGAAAGGAAAGGCAGCAAGTGGCACCATAAAGCAAAATCTTAAGGACATTAGTTTATAAGTCAGTCACTGTAATAAAGCCTAATCAAATACAGGTACTTATATTAAATAAAACTGCACACCAACACTAGCTAGAAAAATAAGTAGATGAAATGCAATTAGTTCTCGTAAAATCCAAGCATTAATCAAATACTATAGCTTTAGATGGCAGTCATGTGCCTATTTGGTATAGAACTAATACCTACTCCAATTTGTTTTTGTAGTAGCACGGACAAAATTTACAATTCGTGACTTGCAAATTTTGCCTTTTATCATTAAATCATGCCATTGCGACATTGTAACAGAGTTACTCAGACATGAAAGACAGCAGGCAATAGGTTAGACTAAAAACTGGATATCTTTAGTTTTGTATAAAAATTCTTGAAAATTGAAACCAAATTTCTGTTGTATGAAGCTATTATTATCCACAAGGAATCCAATTGTGATATCTACAAAATAAAGACATGCACAGAAACCAAATTTCTACTGAAGAAAAAATAAGTAATCCCTCTCATCTGTGTATCACTAAACACCTTTTGTTGATAAAACTCCAGAAGATTGAGTATTGGTACCTCCATTCAAATGTTTCATAAAACCACACAAGTGCAATTAGCGGCCACATAGTTATCATCCCTCAAAAAAAGAAATAGGAGTGAACTATGATGTATGTAAGGAATAAATTCTCATCTGAAATTAGGATATATAATTACCAATGGTCTCCTAACATCTGCAGATGAAAGACCTATATTCCTTCTTAAGGCTGCCTTGTTCTCTGCTTTCCCTTGAAGATCATTTGCATTGTACTGAACTTCAAGAAATGTGTCAGTAGCAGGATTCCATGCGTCAGTGTCAATACCATTAAGAATCCCAATGAACTTTTTGGAATGGGATGAGAGAGTTGAATGGAGGCCTTTTCCTCCCTGCATTTTGTACAAGAGTATCATTCATGAGAACAACTTTTATGACTGACACTCTAAGAAGAGTGCTTCTGCACTAGTTTAAGCTTTAAAAACAGAGAACCTGCTAACAGCTTAATTTACTCTGACAAAGCTAAACTGTAACTGCAATAGTCTAAAAATTATTATCCTTTTAAGTAAATGCATTAGTCAAACATGAAGATCAACTCACTCCTTCCAGCCTATGTTAATATGCAAATCAAATTAGATATCAATGTCCCCTCCTATTACATACATAACATTGAACGTCACATAGCTGGTATAAAGGCATAAGCAAGAGTCTTCACTTATTATTAGAAGCAAAGCCCTTGTTTATTCTTACCACAAACCAAATCTCCAATAAGCTTTAGTTAGGTGAAGAATATGAATAGTTTAATGTTTATAAGTTTATAACTCATCACCCCACATGAAAGCCATTTGGGCTTAAAGCACAAGCCAACTCAAACCTTAAACAGGACCTTTTTTTGGATAAGAAAACCCTGTGCAGGAATTATAATTTAATTAGAAGTATTAGGGTGGCATGGATCAAACTCTTGACCACTTGATCATAGAAGCTCAAATTTGTCAAGGATCAGCTCTCCTTAAAGCTTTTAGGTGGAGTCATGTAAATGTTTTTATATCTCTAACAATCCTTTTATGGAACCATCTTTTTACTGCACAAAGGAGAGTGAAATCAAAGCAGTTATGGGACAAGATGTTATTCCCAGTCAATCTTATGCTTATGCCAACATGAGTTTTTGCCTTTCTTTTTGGGTATTGATTAAAAAAAGTATATTTTGACAAAACAGAAAATACCTAACATGCACAAGAACAAAATGAACCATACCTCAGCAGTTCTCACTTCTTGGGCGTAAGTAGGTGACACAGTGGTCACAATGTTTGAGAAAACAACTCCACCCTGGCCATTGGAAGGTAAAACTATTACTTAAATTTGCTAATATATAGAACCATAGACAACCTTCTATTATTATACCTTGACAGCATTGACTCTATCATGCGCTGAGTTGTCCTGCATTCTATCTGGTCTGTTTAACTGGTGGGCATCAAGACCACACGATTCCAGTTCTGAAGCAGCTGCAGTCCCTTGATACTCAAAGTTGTGGCATGTAAAACATATCCTAGCCGAATTTAATCCTTTCGGGGCATATATATCCCAATATAGAGGAGCCTACCAAAGGAACACGAATTTTAATCTATGTTATGCAATGGGCAAAAGTTTTCTACATGCCGAGAAAGAATATGAAAGCTCATACAACAAATGCTGTCTGCCAATCATGGCAATGAATGATATCTGGCTTCTTTCCAGCTTGAAGAAGAAATTCCAGAGCTGCACGGCTAAAAAATGAAAAGCGTCTGAAATCATCATGCTCTCCATAGAAGTTTCCTCTCCAAAAGAACTTATCAGGATGCTGGGGCTCAATGAAATAAACAGGAAGGCCTGCATGGTTAAAGTTAAGTTACTACACCATATAAAGTGGTAAAGACATCTAATTAAAATGGAAACATTTAATTGTTAACCTTCAATAGTGCCAACCCAGATTTTATTTTTGTATAACTGACCATCAAAGTATGACTCTATCACCGCATCCAAACCCTGAAAGAATAATCAAATTATCAAACTGTTCAAGATACGAGTTTAGTTCTTTTCTCAATAGAAGAGCATACCCTTAAGTCACCAATGCGGTCATATTGTATACAGTCATATTTGGGAAGAACAATTTCGACAAGGTGTCCTTTCTTTTGTAATGCTTTACCTAGACCACTGATAACATCCCCCAAACCACCAACCTGTTACAGAAATAACTCAATCAAATTATTAATTTCCAAGCAGCAAGCACAGAACAGCGGAAAGCAAAGGATCTGGCTTCATTCCAGGAGAGAAAAAAATGAATAGTGAATTAATTAAACAACAGAGAACTTCTTAATCATACTAAATTTAAGATGACAGTTGACCGAACACTCCTACTAATTCCAGCGAGACAAAGAAAAAAAGGCTGCAGTGATGACAAAAGAACAATCCCATCCAAGTGTAAATGCAGTTACAGAATCTGTTCGTTTCTTCAAAGGAATCTTCCAGACGATCATCAACCTTACATCTGGGATAGGGTTTAGACTTTAGTGGTTGATGAAACATCATTAACAAATATTAAGTCCACACAGACCAAATATGCTACATGAATCTAAAAACTTCCAACCCATCCAAAGTACCCTGGCCATTCTCATACCAAACCAAAACCCCCAAGCATGTATCAACAAAACCTCTCCCTAGGTCTGCTGGCAAATCCACTGTGATTCAAAGATATAAAACAACCTATCACTCAAATACACCATGAACCCACACAATGTAAAAATTAATGAAGTCAGAATATTTGGGAATTAATAATTCAGGAACTAATATCTTGCGTTGCAGGATAATGAAGGGTGCTTCAATGATCCACACGCACTTTAATAATAAAATATAGCATCACTGCCACAGATACAAAGCAAGTATATAAGAAAAACTCTCCCCATGCTGACTAAGAGATACAGGTCTGGGATAATTAAAGCACTTACCTATCCACTGAATGCAGAATTAATAATAATATTCCCAATAAAAAGGCTGCTTAATGGACAAGACTCCCTCCTAGTGGGGTCCCCACAAACGAAGAGGACGTTTATAGGATTTGAATCCGTGACCTCTTAAATCAAAAAGGCTACAACCTTACTGTTACATCAAGATTCACCCTCTATTAATATTCCCAATACACCAAGAAAAATTAATCTTAAGAACATAAATATCCAACCCCAATGTCTGCACTCCAGAAGACAGATGACCCTTTACTCAATTAGATGGCCAAGTGTTCCAAAAGCTTAATAGCAAAGTCAACTGCATAATATTCAGTTTTATGCACTCAAATTCATGTCATGACAGTGTCTAGTCATTTTCATACTAGTGCCACCGAATCTATAGATAATGAACCAACCATAGTCAAGTCTAAATTAGTATGAACTGAATAAGTTCACAAATCATGGTAAGAAAAGGATAAAGAAAATCACAATTGAAAACCTGGGATCTTGCAATTAGAACAACTCTTATTCTAAATGGGTAACAAAGATATAAGCTAACAACAAATTCTTAACTGCATGTAACTATTTCCATACGAGTTTCAACAATGCAAGAAGTGAGAGAGAGAGAGAGAGTGTGTGGGTGTGTGTGTGTGTGTGAGAGAGAGAGAGAGAGAGAGAGAGAGAAGACACTTCATTTTGATGATTCGTGACAGTTCGTTTCAATAAAGATCTTGCATCCAGTACTCCCCTATTGAAATAGAGAAAGATGCTCCTGGTATGATTTTGAAAGATTCTGGAAGGTGTAATAGCATGTGAAGACCACATTGTAGGGGAGAGGGAAAAGACCAGACTAAAACATAGAAAAAAAAACACATGGATAAGATAAAATGAGTTCATCAGGATAAAATGTAGGGATAAGGATGCAATTATTTCACCTTAGCAACTGGCGCCATCTCTGCTGCAATATGAACCACATACAATCCTGGACTAGAGATAAAAAATAAGAGATACATAAGACAATAGATGGTATATATAAATTGTAATTTTACAATTGAAAGTTAATACCTTGTTGCAGATGACGTAAGCCCGACAAATGCAGAAATAGCCTCATGTTCACTCTGTCCTTTGCAAGCCATATATATATCACTAATACGTCTGTCTCTCTTCCACACCTTTTCTCTCAAAAGTTTTGCATCATCTGCTGATATTTTCTTTTCGAGTGACCAACCATCAATCATAAGCAACAATCGACTCCAGAACTCCCATGGCATATCTTCCACTGGTTCATTCAGTGCCCGTCTCTTGCTTTCTTCTTTCAGAGTATCAAGTGTGTCTTGAAATTCCTTCACTGACTCTTGATACAGCTGAACATAAGAGTTTATCTCTTCATCTGACTTTTGAAGACGGTCCTCCAATAATTTTATCTTTTGCTGCATTAGTTCATTATATTTCTGTAATTTATCTGATGACAACTTATAAATATTTGCTTCTTCTAGGGATGCTTCCAATTTATCAACCTTCCTTCGAAGATCCTGGTTTTGTTGCAACACTACAATAGCTTGATCAGCTTGTTTGGTTGCTTTATCTAGCAACAATTGCAGACTTTCAACCTTGTCCCATAAATCCTTGCATTCAACTCTTAGTGTAGACAGTTTTGACACGTCTTCTTGAGATACAGATAATTTTGATTCCAAGTCCTTTAGAGAAGATTCCAAAGATGACCGTTCATTTTCCAATACCACTAAGCGCTCATCTGTATTCTTGACATCGTTAAGCTGAGTTTTAAATGATTCTATGGCATTTTTCAATGAGGCATTTTCTTCCCTCAATGAACTAAGCTCCTCAGTAAGTGAATGAATACTATCATTATGAATATGACTCATAGAATATTCATCACTCAAAACTCCCTTTTGATAGTCATGCAATTCAATATCTTTTCCTTCAGTACTGCCCCCCTTAGCCAAGTCATTACGCAGTTTCTCTAACTGGTCCTCCAAGAGTTCCACACGTATCTTTTCCTGGGTCGCCACTTTAATCCGTGCATCAGTCTCAGCCAACCTCATCTCTAAGGCATTAATTTCCCCTTGTAATGCTTCCTTTTCGGCAAGAATCTTCTCAAGATCTTGAAGTGCACGGACTCTAGCTTGATTTAAAAGAAGGATGTCTGCAAGAAGAATATGTAATTCTTAATAGTAGGTGACAAGACATTGAATAAAAAATAAGGGTATGAAAACTAAATCCATAAGCAAAAGAGAATGAAATCTTACTTTGCTCTGCATTTCTTATCATGGCAAGCAAATGCTCGAGTTGACCACCAGATAACTGTTCAGCCTGCTGTTCTCCATTTATGTTTATGGCCTATTTCATAGTTAAATAATTAGTTGGCCAACCGTTTAACCTCTTAAATTTTCTTTTCCATGGAAACACGATGACTTTATCCAGACTCTTACTGAAAATACCATGCAAGAAATTTTCTGACCAGTAATGTGGCTTGATAAATGACTCATGTCTAAAATTTTGCAGAAAGGTCCACATCTAACTAAGAATAAAATGGAGATTCATGATATAGGCACCATATTGTAATGATTGATGTGCAAGAAAATATTAAGATCACCTATTGGGAAAGATAAGGGTAACTTATAATGGGAGAATTTGTTTATATTGGCTCTGGTTCTCTTCAGTATTTAGCTCATGTCCTAATGTATTTTCCTCTTTGCTCTCCAAAAAAATTTGTTTTTCCAGTAAAAAAAAAGGTCTTAACAATGGCATTTATAAGCATTCAAGTTAGGTGGCCAGTGGGTCTGTACCTATAAACATGCTACAATTCAGACAAAGAAAAATTAATTGGAAAATACACAGGTTGCATTTTTAGAGAAGCCACATATAATACATTCTCAATTTCAATTTGTATCTCTAGTTAGTTAAAGGTGATACCAAAGGTGCTGTTTCGGGTAGTATGATTGGACTACTTGAATTCTCGGCATGGGTATGCTCCAGAGGATCGCTATTTTCAGTATCATTACTGCCTGTGACTTGCTTGTTTGAGTTTGGGACACTATCCAATGAAACCTTTCTACGCTCTGTATCCTCATCTTGATTTGGTTGGGGATTTCCATCTGTGGAAGGCTGTTCATGAGAAGCTTTCTTGATCTGTTGTTTTTTATGCTGGGAACTGTATACAGTAGAATAAGTTTGTGTGCACTAATCATCAAAGTCAGAAGATTACTAGCCAGTCAAATATGATTAGCCAATATAAACGCAAAATCAAAACAAGTTTGAAAAAAACAACACAAGAAAAATATGACATGTCCAAACTCAGAAAAGCAACGAAAATAAATAGACCGGTCATTATTATTTAGTAAAAGTCAGCTAGTGATTAACCAAAAAAATGATGAACCACAAAAGAAACCAAGGTCGCTTCACTGTTACATTAGCACCACCCCTATTATTTTTTCATCGATAATTTGATGCTTCCCCCAATTCCCACAAAAGCCATCCGTTTCTTCCTTGGTATAGCTCATTCTAAACAACTTCCCACAAAATCCTAGTTTACCCATTTCTTCTATGAAGCAAGGGATAACATCAAACCCCAATTGAGAATAGTTGCGGCATATCATCAAACAAGTAGAGTGCAACCAAATGGGCTTGGAATCAAAAAGGTACCCGAGAGTCCGGTGCCGCATTCTGCAAGACGTGGGAAGAAGGCGATGAGACGGAGAAGCGGGGAAGCGAACCACCCGATTGGGATTGTCGCAGTTGAAGCCCCAAAGGTTGAGGTTCCAGCACACAAAGCACGTTGTCAGCTTCGAAGCCATCTTCGCACCAATCTACGTATTGCTATACTTTATACTACAACAACAACAACAAAACTACTGTATAGGGAAAATATCAGAGACTATGAACACAAAAACAGGAAGATGAAGCAGAAGAAAGAAAGAAAGGAACTTGTGTGTATGTCTTGGTTGCTTGGGCATTCAGCCTGGACCAAAAAGGAAAGATTTTTATGTGCCTTTTGTTTATTCTTATTTTATTTTGAAGTAATTATCTAGAGATGAAGATACTAATGAAAGGTTCTGCTGTTGCTACAACTACGAGAGAAGGGTCATAGTGCCAATGAGGAGATATTTGTACTTACTTTATGCCACGTCATTTGAGTCAAGCCCGTGTGATTCGAGCTGCCTTATCTACCAAGTGATCTGATGTAATAATAAGACAAAGACCTATGGCCTCCCACAACGTCTGCTCCCTTTCCTAGTAACACTTTCATAGTATTACTCATCAAAATAGTGTTGGACTTGGATGTATTAATCTTTAAAACATGAAAAAGGAATAATAATAATAAGAGCAATTAGTTTTTGATATATTATCAATGCAAAAGTAATTTAAACCGTTATTATATGTGTGATACTTTTGTCCATTATTATAAAATCACATATTTTTAACGATGCAATAATATAACTAGATGATTATATAAATTTCTTATGCTAGTAATACGTCAAAGTTAAATCCTTCACATTTTAAGAGTAGAAAATATTTTTAAGAATTAAGTTGTTCTTAAAAATTTATATACTTAACATTTTTAATTTAAAAAGACCGCTAGAGTTATTATTGTTCACTAAATAATAGTTCTGTTTTATATATCAATAACAAAACCAATGGGTGAAGTCTTTATTACTTTATCATGAAGTTTTTTACTAAATGCCCCTACTACTCAACCAAATTACCAAAATGCTCATGTTTCTAAACATATTACAGGAATGCACCTGTTTTAGTCAGCGTGGCACTCGTGGCCACGTGGCGAAGCCACGTAAGATTCGTCAACTCTCCTGGCGAATCACTCACAAATTCGCCAACTCTCTTGGCGAACCACTACAAAATTCGTCAACTCTCCTAACGAATTCTATACAAAATCGCCAACTAGGACACCATATTTGCCTAAGATTCGCCAACCGGTTTGGCGAAGTTTCCCTTGAGTAATTTTACATTTATACCCTTTTTTACCTTTTATTTGCTTGCTTATCCTAACCCTAACCCAAATCAATAACCTTAATCCTATAAACCAAACCTTACCCATAACCTTAACCACAAACCCTAATCCTAATAATCAAACTAAAACCCTACCCCTAAACCCTAAAAACAAACCCTACTCCTAATCTTTAAAACCTTAACACTAAACCTAATCCTAAACACTAAAAAATACAAACCCTAACCATAACCTTGATATTCAAAACCATAACTCTAATCATCAAACCAAAACTATAGACCTAACCCTAATCAAACCCTAATTGTAACCCTAAACCCTAAAAAACCCATAAACCCTAAAAATAAGCCCTAACCATAATCTTTAAAACACAAACCCTAACACTAAATCTAAAACTAAACCTAACCCTAAACACTAGAAAATACAAACCCTAGCCCTAGCATTGATATTCAAAACCTTCAACCCTAATCAAACCCTAAACCCTAAAAAACAAGCCATAACCATAATATTTAAAACCCTAAACCTAACACTACACCTATACCTAAGTCTAAACCTTACCCTAAACACTAAAAAATACAAACCCTAACCCTAACCTTGATATCTGACTAAAATATTTATTATCTATGTTTAGTGTTATGGTTTTAAAGATTAGGACTAAGGTTTGGTTTTTAGGGTTTAGGGTTATAGTTAGGGTTTAATTGGGGTTTAGGGTTAGGGTTTTGGTTTGAATATTAGGATTAGGATTATGGCTAGGGTTATGAGTAGAGTTAGGTTTATAGGGCTAGGGTTATTGATTTAGGTTAGGGTTAGGGTAAGCAAGCAAATAAAAGGTAAAAGGGGTATAAATGTAAAATTACTCGAGGGAAACTTTGCCAAACCGGTTGGCAAATCTTGTGCAAATGTGGCGTCCTAGTTGGCGATTTTGTATAGAATTTGCCAGGAGAGTTGGCAAATTTGTTAGTGATTTGCCAAGAGAGTTGGTGAATCCTACGTAGAAGCCACGTGGCCACGAGTGTCATGCTGGTTAAAATAGGTGTATTCTTGTAATATGTTTGAAAATAGTGGCATTTTGGTAATTTGATTGAGTAATAGGGGCATTTTAGTAAAAAAAATCCCTCTATCATGTTGTAACGCATAGATTAAACAATGTTCCCTTGTGAAGCAAGCAAATGGTTGAATCTGGGAGTAAGATTTAATTCAGGCGGTGAATGGCAGAGTGTAGGACCACAACACCGAACCTGTAGATGGATGGAATGGAAACTGAACTGTAATATTGAGACTTCTTTCTCCTCAACAAACAACAATGTCGTTGATTCCTCTCGCTCAATTTGTTATATCGTATAACATCTGATAATATTAATTAATACTATAAAATTAATTTTTATTATAAGTTTAATATAACATTAGATAGTATAATCTTATTCTTTTTTATATATTTTTATTTTATCATTGTCCTATTAATTTATTATGTCTTTTGAGATATGATTAGACATGATAATATTATTTTTTCTCACTCAATCTTAAATTATTCTTATTTATCTCATCTTTTCTTTTTTATCATCGTATAATCGTTAATCATCATCATTGCATTCTTTTTTCTCTCTCTTCCACACTCTTTCATAGTTATTGTCTCTATTTTTGTCTTCTATTCAAATTCAATACATTTTGATAATTCAAAGTACATAGAGCAAAGAATTTTGAACATATCAATTCAAAAATTATTCATAAGTCTCATGTTTATTTTCTTTTTCGATTGTCAATTTGACTCAAAGAAATAAAAATGCACTTTTTATTTGAGTTTATGCTAACTTTGAGAACTTTATTTTGGATCATTTATTTTTAAAGTTCTACAATAAACAATATTCAATTTAGGCAAAAAAAATTTGTATCTTTTACAATAATTTGTTTGAACAATATCAAATATCATTATAGGTTTATTTGATTTTTTTTTTTAAATGATCACAAGAGATTATACTTCAAAAAATGTTTTTTTAATTTTAGTATTAATTATAAAATTAATTTTACAAAAATTGAATAGAATAGAATCATATGTATACAACGCATCAAATAAATGATAATATATAAATTTATACAATATATTTTTTTTATATAATAGAGTTATACAATATATTATATCTAATACCATCAAGTCCAAGTAGGACCTCTCTTTCTCAACATCAACCTAGTACGACAAAGGAACTTAATAGCAATGCGTCCCTTCAATCGCGTGCCACCTCGCAGACCTCTCCAAAGGGCAAGGAACTTCATTCCTACGTGTCAGAAGTGGTCTCCTTGCATCCTCGCTCGACATAACTAGCCTCATCAACATGTACTCCAAGCGGACCCATCTTCACAAGAATTAATTCCTTACGTAATTCTAAATACTTGCTTATGGCTCATATTTGTTTTGTCAATGAAACAAATATACAACATTCCTTTATTCGATGCTTAGTTTTGTTTATTTTTCGGTTTGGTTTCTATGGGCTGCCATAGTGGCAAGCATTCTCTGCAATGAAATGGTAAACACTATTTGCAATTATGGATATTAAACAAAAAGCTGTTGTTACAAGGGTATTGCAACGCATTTCTAATAAAAATTGTCAAGATGAATAGAATATACATATTTTTCCTTATGCTTGAAAGGTGT
Organism: Nissolia schottii; assembly: GCA_003254905.1. NCBI lineage: Eukaryota > Viridiplantae > Streptophyta > Magnoliopsida > Fabales > Fabaceae > Nissolia > Nissolia schottii. The sequence continues at coordinate 734,145 of QANU01062782.1, forward strand.
AACAAGTCAAAAAATTGACAACAGAAATTGAAAAGGTAACGAATCTTGAATTTCTTCGCAACTATGACAAAGGATATGTAACATGATCTATCTTTTTCTCCTTTTATGTGTGAGCACAAACGAATTTATAGAAAATTGGTTGAAATTTCTTTGGGGTTAATCCCCCTCTTCATCCTGCCAACCTCCAACGCAAACCAACACCACTGTTTATACCTGATGCTGCGACTGAGGATATTACTTCTGACAACTATAGGAAACACTGCTCCAAAAAATGAGATCCCACATTTCCATGTATCCTTATTTTAATCCACTAGTTTCCTTTCAGCACAGCAAATCCAAAGGGAAATTTCTATGTAACACTGGAATCTTGAATTTCAAGCCTGATTATCAGTATCCAAGAAAATTTGCAATTATTATATAACTTAAGGAAATAAGAAGGAATCGTTGATCCACCCCGCCCCATTCATCTACACTATCCAAACATTAGAAAATTACATTTTATACTCGTGAACACAACATTAAAGAGCATGTAACAAGCATCTTGGCTAAAACCTTTACGTAACAGCTAGAGGCTTACCGTTGACTGTGGAATCTGAAGCAGAACAAGTGCGATGCAATACAAAGAAAGGGAAATTAAAACCCCAGTGATAAAATTATGCAGCAACCGTCGATTGTCTTTTGTGGGTATGAACACTGACTTAAGTGTATTTGTTAATTCAAAAAGTCGATGAGATACCTGCACAATCATGCAAAGATAGCAGTGCAATACAAAAACGCAACTTACTATGATGAGTCTCATGAGAATTAAATAAAAATAAGAAAATTTAAAGAAAGAAAGAAGTAAAGAATAAAGCTCCTTACCAAGATGTATATAGCAGTGGTAAGCATGAAGTTGAGCATAGGATATTCTGGGATGAGAGAAAGAAGCCATTTGGGCTGTCCATTTGGCATGTTAGATCTGTATGCAGAGAGGAAACTATTAAGTAAATATCTTACTAGCTATAAGATCTTTCACAAGCTTGCTTCCATCATTATTTTCCCTAATGTTGTTCCTGATTCAATATACAAAGAATATTTCTCGAAACAGCAGAGGCAAAAAATAATTTAGCAATAGAAAAGATCAATGGCCAAACTGAAAACAAGTCATGATCAACAAATTTGATGAAATTACCAACATACTAATTGAGCTTTGTCATCACTTCATAATATCTCTTATTCATGGATCTTCAGTAACGGAAGCATAGAATAAGTGGATAATATAACACATCAATCGTATAACAAGTAATAAGATCAGAAGAAACCATAATGAGAGAATTGCCTCTCTAAGGGTGAGTCACCTCAACCTCAAACTTGGTTCCAAACCCAATATGTTACTTATGTAGGCTATGTGAGCCCGTTTGTGTGACAACATAAAAGAATTTGAGCGAAAACACTTTCAGAATTGTCAATTAATGTAAATTTACATGCCTTAGGCCTCTTATCGTATCTCACAGATGTAAAACATGAGAAGAAGGGTTGGTCATCCCATCCACTCACATAATTATAACACAAATGAGGCCATGTGAACAGAGAAAGAACAAGACGATTAATAAGCATACACACCTCAACCAAATGTGAAACTGTGAAATGTAAGTCTCCAAAGTAATCTTGCCAAGCCACCTGATAGCCATACAAAAACAGAGAAAATTAAGAAATAAAAACAGCAGAAACAATGGTATACATGGAACTTCAATAATAAAGATAGGAGCACATACGCAAAGAGGGTCAAAGAAACATTCCGAAGCTGCTGAGTGAAATTCCTCAAGCAAATGTAAACACTGGAAAATGTTTAAGTTAAAAACACAAAGATCAATAGGAGGAGGTAAAAAAAATAAATACAACCCCCCATAAACAAAGAAAACAGAAAGAATGACAAAATGGCAAAAGAAAAAACAGATAATACTCACGTAATTGGTATCCATGAGGTGTAGGGGTGGAGCTTGTTATACTCGACCTTGTCCAGCTTGTATATGTATTCATACCACAAGTACCCAACCTAAAAAAGAATGATGAAAATGAGATGTTATTGCTAACCCTTTTTGGTCTAACCCAGAGAGAATTGAAGTGCTTATATAAAAAGTGTAAAGAAAACCGCGAATAATTTGAAGTTTCTAAGCAGTAAGTAAATAGTCTCATCATAAGACATGTAACTTACAAATAATGCAATTGAAACAATGGTTGTTTTGATTGTTACTTTCCTTCTGGTTTCACACTCCTCCAATTTTTCCATCCATTTCTCAACCTAAGACAGTAAAATATTTCAAATTTAAAATGGCTGTATATTATAAGAAAATAATTCCCAGCACCAACCACACATTAGTATATGGGATTACATTTGGATGAAAGTAGGCATAAATCATTCCGATTATCCAGATATAGCGATCAAGCCCAGATCTGAAATGCCATTCATGGAGTCGAGGGAGATCAGGTTTTGCAGGATCAGTATAACCTGCCAAATAAAGATTACTATTATGCACTTACAATGATAAAGCATGTAAGCTTATATTTCTTATATTAGCAAACCAACTTGAACTTACAAACACGATACATAAAAAGGCATGGGCTTCGGGAACAAGATAGTATACACTATAAATATACATCACATCACTTTTTTTTCTTTATAAATTGTTCACAATTCATGAGAAAATTAAACCATTCAATCCACAAGTTGATAGACAAAAAAATATCCAATCCAAAGCACACAATAGTAAAATGAAGGAAAAATAAAAATAAAAAACTAGTTCAAGACTGTAACCAGCTGGCAAGATCAGTTACCATGACTAGTTGCAACAAAACTAACACAGCCAAAGTTAAACTAATAATAAAAACGTCCACGTTAGATATGTTACTAACCCAAAAACAATGCAAATGGACTCCAGAGTATCTCAAAGAATCCAGGGATTTCCCAAACCAAGATCACAACAAGAAAGCATGCCAGAATCTTTGCAGCCATCACCGAGCTGTTTTCGTTATACTTGCTATATATACCCAATGCTCCATATACCATCAACGTGAAAAGCGTGTGCATTGGACATATATAATAGAGCATGTAGTCATTGTTAAGCACAATACAACAGAAGATCACAAAAAAATTAAGCCGCCACATCATCTGCAAGGAAGTTTAATGAGTTAGGTATATTGTTTATGCAAAGAGAGTAGCAGGTTAAGAATAGACATTAGACAGTAGACACCACAGAACAGAAATGCAAAATAATAAAATGTATTTAAGGTCAAGAGTTCTATATCACCTGAGCAAAACGTGCAAGGCTAAAATCTTTTCTAATATAATAATATGAGAAGTTGCCAAATCCAGTCATCCAAACATATGCAGCAATAAACATGCGAATTGCATTGTATATCTCCGTTGCAGCAAAATAATGATACATTAGAAAGAGGACCTGAATAAATGGTATAGAATCACAAACCCATGGTTAGAATGTACCTGAGAAACGTAAATCCATACAAAAAAGTAGTTTTAACTGAATTATAGAATTCTGGAAGTAATATACATTTAGACTACCTTTTGCTATTAAACATAAAAGTTATTCAATTGTCTCTACCCAACAACCTAAACTTTTGGGATAAACGATACTTGACATGGTATCAGAGCCTCTACGACCAAGTGGTCAAGAGTTTGATTCCTACCACCCCCATTCTTCTAAAAAATAGTCAAATTTCAACACAATTTCAACTTGCGCATTGTTTGCGCTTCAAGTTCAATGACTCTTGCATGAGAGGGTGTGTTAAATATAGAAGTGATTCAATTGTCTCTACCAAATAACTTAGGCTTTTGGGAGAGATGGTTCTTGACATTTGTGAAATCCAATTTGAGTTTCATTTTGATAACTTAAAACCTTGATTTCCATCTCATTATCAAATAGCTTCAATACTCCATAGTTTTTCCTAGAATCTGCTATAATATAAATCATAATATATCTACTAAACAGTAAGAAAAAAATGTGAGGCATCCAACTTGTGCAGATAGTTTCTCACAAAAATAGGCAAGTTGCTATGGCAATAAAATGTTAGTTCCAAAAATAAATATCAATCAAACGAACTGAGAAAAAAAGGGGGCGGGGGAGGACACAGAGCATCAACCAAGAGGAGCACATACCTGCATCCATCCTTTCCATTCCTCTGTTTGATGCCGATTAAGGTAAAGTATGCTTCTTCCAGAAAATGCTGGTGTATCATTATGTTTCTTCAAAGAAGTCATGGCTGATACTATAATCAGAAGAGCGTAGAGGAAGATGAAAAGATCCCGACTATAACTCTGTGAAATAAAAAACGAAAAACTAGTAAACAACGAAGTTATTACAAAATGGAATAATTTGAACACGACATGATTTATATATATATATATAGCACATAACTGCTTGTTCAAAAATATATCATTACAAGTGCATTTTTGTATTCCCAAGTCAAGCCTGTGACACAGAATATATCTAACCAGGCCCAAAGGAAAAGAAAATTGCATAAAATAGTTTTCAGCGATGAAGTCATGAATTGTAAACTAAGTTAAGTGTAAAACCCTGCACGGTGAAACATGTTACAAAACGTGTCTTCCCAAGTCAAGTCTCTTTCTGTAACTCAACAAGCAGGAATAAAGAGCATCGATTGTATGACAAATTGTTGCATAAAAGTGTCTTGGGCTATAAAATCATGCATTTTGAACTAGACGTAGAAACTACAAATTGAAAATTATGATCAAGGAGAAATGTATACAACATAGCCTCTTCAGTTACTCTATTCTTTTGTATGGTTAATCTGTAGGCTTCCATATACACACAAATCTCAAAAGGAATACAATTCACATATAAATATTTCCAAAATAAAATAGAAGCATTAATAACACCAAAAAGTGTGAAAACCACAAACCCGACAATTACAAAGAGGAAAATAAAAACTGAAGATGTCTTAAATGAAAAACCTCCTTTATGCTAATCACTTTACTATACAATAATGTTGCAGTTACAGCTGAGGGGGGGGAAGTGGAAACATAATTAGTGATATACGAGTACCTTTGTAGAATCTCCAAGTATGTTGGTTCGATCACATATGTAGAAATAAAATAAGATCAGCCCAAACTCAGACCTAACAAAAAATTGCAAATAAATTTTCGAATTCAGTAGCAGTTCTAATGTTCAACATATAATGTTTGGGTCATTTACAGAACAATTACATACATTGCCCTCAAAGTTGCTCGATTTTCTAGCAAGAATGAGTCATCCATTGTCAAAAACCTAGACAGAACAAGTAAGAAGGTAAGGATCTCAAAAAGATAAAAGTGAAAAACTGAAAACAACCGGTGACATTGTACATAGTAGAAATTAGAAAATGACCTAATTAGATTCAATTTCACAGATGATGCGTAGAATTTTGCTGATGATGATTTCGTAAGCCCAGCTTCAAGCAAAATGGCACGATCATCTTCCTTAATTCCATCTTTCCCCAACTCATCAAGACTAGTATCTGAGTGGCTGCAGTCCACAATGACAATTTATTAAGGATCAGAAAATATTTGAGGATAGATACTTATATGCTTTCCAAATTGAAAGAACTTAGAGCAGGAGATTCAGTTTTGAAAATAAAAGTTGAAAACAGAAAAGTACATATGTGATCAATCGAAAAGAAAAAAAAAAAGGTAAAATAAATCCAGTTAAGATGTTTAAGCAAATACATGAGATAGATCCAAGATGGAAACAAAATTCATATCAGTAGGCCTTTATGCTTAATATGCATTTTTCTGATACCAAATTCTTTGTTAACTTTTAGCAGCTTTAATGGAATTATACATGTAGTTTAATGCCTAAATAAGACATTAGTATCTGAGTCTGTTAGCTCTACAAACATTATTTGGGTTTGTATCCTAAGTCCAAAGACTTCAAAGCTTTAGAGGCTGCATCTGGTTATTGTTCATTAAATTTGAACCTACATTTTCACTAAATATTCTAATATGAACTCTCCATTTACTGATTTACATAGCATTATTATGTGTTAAAAGTTCAAACTGAAGGCCCAGTGCAATTTCAGAACTGAAAATAATGTGGATCTTGTAAACTTGATGATTAAATGATGTTACTTCATTTCTGGATTACTATTGATCCCCAAATTTGTAGCATAAGGCCTGTTTACAGGATTTTTCCTTTACCAATCCAGATTACCTCATTATTATAATATCATCAAGTATCACTACAGTACTTCCATGCATAATAACAAAGTTATCTACAGTAGAATGATCAATCTGTATGCCAAAAACTATTTAAGAAGATTATTTTCATCACCACATCTATCCAATCGCAAGAAGCTAGATACAATCAAATAAGACTATAGGAGAGAGGAAACTTATCCCTGATATATATTAAACTTATCCCTGATATATATTCCACCACAAAACTTCAAAACCCAACAATTTCCCATGATATTGCAAAAACTTACACTTTAGGAGGAGATGCGGTTTTCTTGTACTCTAAGTACTCTGAATATATCCATGTAACAAAAACTGGAATAACCCCCAGCAAGAAAGACACCTGGAGCATGATAAGGAAGTTTCCATCAGAAACTGGATACTTCATTCCAAACATTAGCATAAGTAATACTATTGTAATTCACGTCAATAACTGAAAGCGGGAAAAGAAACTCAGCACAGTGTAATCTAACAGAATAGAGCCATTAATCATAGATGCCTTCTTCAATGAACATCATTTGAACAAATAAAATTTTCACGTGTAGCTTTCTCCAAATTATTCTCAACATCACCAATATGCTCAAATTTGAGTGAACGGTTAAGAAGTTAGCTCACATATAAGATAAATAACAAATAACAACAAATTAAGCTGTCATTCAGGTCAAAGTCCAAAATGGTTTTCCCCAAACATATACATCCTCATCACATCTCTTAAGATCAGTAGATCACTAAAACAAACCCCAACTCAATAACATTCTAGGTGCCATAGCAGACCATTATCACAACCCACGAAAGATTTAACAACTCATTTACATTATCGTGCATTTTCGAACTTGAAATCGAAATTCCCATTACTCTTTTCACGCACATCCTAACTGAATGACAGTTATTTCCCATCTAATAGTCCAATCCAACATTCAAACAGTTACCTTCCAACAACTCCACTAACAGTTAACAATTTAGATGCAAACAACACAACGCCAGAAAAGCAGATCAGTGAAAAATCACTGACAATTGTGGCATTTCAAGCACCAAATCGAAGAATCAGAAAATGGCACACACCTGCCCCGCCGTGATAGGCCCCGAAACAACCATCTTCAATTCCAGGAACCTGCTCCAATCTGCACACAAACAAGAAGGAGAAGAAGAACAACACGAGCGGAATCAGCGAAGGAGGCAGGCGCATTGGAATCCGGAGAATCGAAATCTGAGACAGCGTACCTAACGTGAAGGAGGATCGAAGCACCCTGATTTGGGATTGGAAGCGTGTCAAAGAGTGATCATAAATAGCAGAGAGAGAGAGAGAGAGAGAGAGAGAAACCCTAGAAAGAGAGAGAGAGAGATCTGAAACGAGGAGTTTGCTTGAAGAATAGAGAAAATGTCGGAGGGGATGTCTCTCTCTCAGTGGTTCAAGACTTGAAGAAGATGCTTCTCTCCTTCCTCTTTGTTGCTTTGAATTGAAAATTGAAATGTGATTAGATCAATCAATATGCGTTTTGTGTTTTGTGTTTTGTGTTTTGTGTGTCTGTGACTGTGCTAATCATGCAATTAATAGTTTGATGTTGGTTGCTACTTTGCTTTCTACACTTTTAATATTTTTCTATCAATTTATTGCTTGAAATTAAAAAATTATGATTATTTTAACTACCACACTAATTATATAAATCCCAATCCAACAACTGCGGATTGGATCGCTTGTTGCGATGATTAGTGTTTTGATTTAATTAATTAATTGGGTTTCTTGTTCTCGGATTAAAATCTTTTCCCTCGAACTCGTCATGTTTTTCCATCATGTCCTTATCGAAAAATACTGCGAACTTATTACCAATATGGAAAATTATTACCCCCATAGGAACGCAACTTATATGGTCAGTGGTCCTTCAATATTATTCAATTGAGGATATTACAGGGCAATAACTAGTTGAAGTTTAAGTGGCTGAGTCCATTTTCATTTTTTATTTATTTTTGTAGTTAGGGTCCATTTAAAAAATGGTACAATACAAACCAAAAGCTTAGATTTCAATTGGAAAATTACTCCAAAACCCATTCTCAGTAAAAAAAACTATTGGCCCATTTTCCTTTGTTTTATTTATGACCCTTGTGGTTGTGTTCTGATCCAACAGTCCAAACAAAATTCCTTCACCCACACTCCCCCTTTTCTCAACAAAACTAATATCGGAGCCCAATACAGAAGATGACTAGAATATTCTTACCAAACCTGATCTACACAAAAACTTAGCGCTAGTTTTCGTATACTGTACTAGAGCTGGGCCTCAATGATACCATTAAACATGCGAATCTAAATATATCCAAAAAGCCGTATAGTGCAGGAGCGCTCACATTTTTTTGGCTTCCTCTTTCACTTGAATTTTTAAAAATCCGGCTCGCTCCCGGCTACCTGTCCTTTGGACCCAAAGCCCGCTTAGAAGTGGATTCGAAACCCTGACACAAGGATTTTCAGTCCTCTGCTCTAACCAGCTGAGCTACCTGAACCAGGTTCCTAAAGTCTGTTTTCTTCATCGAATAGCGCCCTACCTTACTTACCACTTTACTAGTAAGGAAAAAGCCCTTCACTAATAACAAGAAAGAGAGGACTTTTTTCGTTCGTCAAGCTTTCGAGCAGCTCTTTCAACTGAAATGTTGATAACAAAATGGAAATGGAAATTGAAATATAAACAATATATTAAAAAGAAGGTAAAAGCAAGAATGAAAGATATTAAAAGTGGTGGTTGGAATAAGAGATGAAAAGTGGGTAATTATCTTTGTTTAAAAAAATTAATAATAAAAAAAAGATTGAGTAAGAGTTGAAGCAAAAGAAGAATTTTAGACACCAAATAACAATTATTTTTGGGATCCCCTCTATTAATTCTATAGGTGAAGTTACTTTGATAATCATCTCACATGTTTTCAAGAATAAATATTACCATCCGAACAAATATATAATTCGTTCCTATTAATCTAAAGGAATATTATTAGAAATTTTAATTGTGAAACAATCAATTTTTTTTAATTATAATATCCAATGCTTCCTATGTATTGCATTTGCAAGAATGTAATTTACAAGAATAAAATTTTAAAACTTAAAATAATGCCCTTGTGATTTTGTTTGAGATCGAGTTGGAATTTAAAAGAAAAATGAAAGACTTTGAAAGATTTTATGTTAAAATATGTATAATTAAGGAACATCTATGGTTTTTTTGTTATTATTATTAACCAATGCTTGTTTATAACAATGAGATAACAAATAGCAATTTAAAACATTAGTTGATGGTTTCATTGATTTGCTACTGCAAAGCTTCCTCTAAGTAAAATCAAAGTTAGTAAGCTAAATTTATTAACTTTATCTGATAATCCAGTTAATTCAGCTTTATTAGCATTCAATACGCCAGTTTTGATTTTCCGATTTAGATTCATTTTGATTACCCCTAATAAATACGAAATGCACCTACAATGTATAGTAATAACTCATGAAAGCAGACCATGCCAATTCAGTCAAATTATCAAAACCTATATAGCTATTATACGCTATATATTATTTTTTGATTAAAGTATACGCTATATTATTAAAAGCTAGATGCCTACTTAATACTCTTTAATATTATTAATTGAGAGAATATCGATCAAGTATACCCTTATTGACTACAACACGAAGCAAGAGATTGTGAAAGTTATATACTGCTTGATTAACCCGGTGCTACTTATCTATCTTAATTCCCTACATTTATAAAATATTTTATTAATTCATTAGGTATTGCGATAACAACTCTTGGTGTGTGTGTTTTGCAAAGGAAATAAATTAAGAGGAAAGTAGGTGAAAGGAAAGAAAATGGGTGGATTTATATTTTTTATAAGTATATTTTGATGAAAGGAAAATAATAGGAAAAGAAATAAAAGGATACAATAATTAATTTAAAAAACACATCAAAGGACGAAACAAACAAAACAAAAAACAAGAAAACACAACCCACCCCCAAATCAACGAACACGCCAGCAAGCTAAGAAAGTGTCTCATTAAAACCTTTTCAGGAAATCCAGAGGGATAAGTCCTTGCTTTTTAAGGGAGTAAAAAAAGTACTCAAATCTAACTAATTAAGGGCCCAAAATAAAGAAGAAAATACCAACTTACTCAACAACCCAACTACAAAAATTTCTTAAAAAATGACTACAGACATAGAGGCACCAAAACACACTGAAAGCATAAAAGAAGAATAGTCTTATACAGATTAAGGATCATCAAAACTTCCAGAAGATGTATAAATTATTTAAATACAACACAACAAGAAGGATAATGATGTTAAATGATAATTTTATCATTGGGTCATTATAAAAAAGTCATTTCAACAACAAAATAATAGGGATAATATTGGACTTAGAAACAAAATGACAATTTCCTTCCATTTTCAACCCACTTGTAAAAAAAAAATTAGTAAGTCTCATATATCTTTTTACACTATTTATAATTAATTTATTTCTTCCCATTCTCTTTTCTCTCATACCATTTTCCACTCAACCAAAGACTACTTCAAGCAAAATCAACATATCCAATGAGGAATTGAATATTATTATATTATGATCCCCCAAGTTACGTCTATGTTTCTTGGAGAGTGATGCTAGATCCTATAAGACCCTATTTGGTTTTGGGGGAATATATATATATATATATATATATATATATATATATATATATATATGAGACTTGTACTAGCTGGAAGTCAAAACAACTTGCAGAATAAAATAAAGCTCACGTGGTTGAATTTTAAGAGAGTGTGAATTTTCTAAAACATTTTTTAAAAAACAGTTTCAAATAAAAAAAAAGAAAAAAATAATTAAGACAGTGGATAGGAGTAAAAAGAGAGAAAAAAAACTTGAATAATAATATTTGTTATTATTATTATTATTATTATTATTATTATTCTAAATAGCAAAAAAATTGTCAGTCATGTAGGCATTCAATTTTGTTGTTTCTAAATTCATATATCTTATATCTAATTCATCTGTTAGAGTCTGTACGATGACAAAAGGAACCGGACGACCCACTCATTTTGTGGATTTGTTATTGTAGACCTTGGTTGGCTAACTTAATTTACAATATTCACAATAAGTGCGTTACATGTGTGTGAAATTATGGAGAGTTGATAGCTCAATATCTATAATAAGTGTAAAAGGAAATTACTTAAAGTTTCTTCAAACTAGGGTAGTACCTGATTCATGCGCAAAAAGTATTTTAATTTGTTGATAAGAGAATATTAATTTTAAAATTAGAAAATATTTAGTAGTATCAAGTTGAATAAATTTAATGAAATTTAAAATTTAAATTAAGAAAAATTAAATAGGATTTGGTGAAAATAGTTTGGACAAAAAAATTTCTCCAAAATAGATGACGAAAAAAATTTAAACATTTAATTAATATAAATTAAAAAGTCACGAGGACATAAGTTTTTTTCATTAGAGGAAATCATCGTAGGTGAGTCTACTAGACTCTATTGAGTTTAGTTTGAGCTAAATCGTTTTAGTGTCATATAAATGTTCTCAATGCACTAATTTTTTTACAAACTTAAATTCGAGATTTTGTTTAAATACAACAAGTGCGGAATTAGTTGATCAAACCAAATGTTAGTGGTGTGGTCCTAAACTATCCATTTAACAAGTAGGCAGTTAATTAATTTAATTAATTATTTGGTTCAAAGCCGGTCCTACATTTCTCAACTCATTGCGTGATTGCGATGGAATTCCAGAGAATGCATGCATGAGAGATTCATTAAAGAGCAGGGAAGAAATAGTATCCCCTGTGCATTACTTGTGGAAGGGGGGATATATAGAGATCATTAAAATGGGAAACCAAGACTAAGTCTTGAGAAGTTTGAGGACATACTATAACTCACATTTAAGGGAGAGGAAGCATTGAATATTAATTGGGCCAGTTAATTCTTGATATACACGGTATAATATTGCGTATAGCACATAGGGAAATACTTCTTGGTATACGAAGACATTAATATTGCGTATAGCATATATATTGCGGATAACTCACACCTAGCTTGTCGGCATTTTATAATCAATCATGAAAATTCCCCCATTTTAGGTCAACTTAGATAGAACAGTTGCACTACCAGAATATCCAAATGGATCATTACAAAATAAATCTCATCTCTCATCGTTGTTCAATATGAATAGTAATCCAAACAATAGCTTTTTAGGCCATCAATTGATTACTAATTATTTCAGAAAAAAAATTGATTATTTTAACAAATAAGGTGAAATAAATGCAATATATATATATATGAAATACAATTTTATTTTTACGTGTATCTAAACTAAACTTATGACTCCAAATTTAGACTTTCCTTTTCTATTATATAATAGCTAAGATGTACAGCGAGTACCATGTTTGTTAAAATTTGAAGTTAACTTTAAAACTTTTATTAATCTATGATTTTATCACATAAAAATTCACTACAAGAAAACAAACTATTTCCATCTCAAAATTACCGTCGGACTCGAACCGACGGTATTACTGTCGGCGAAAAAAAATCACCGACGGTACACGGTTCAAAAAAATGAACCGGGCAAGATCAATGAAGTTACCGTTGAAATGGAATACACGACAGTAAAAACGATGGTAATAAAACGTTTACCGTCGATCTAAGTCTGTAGCATATCGACGGTAATACATTAGAAAAAGGCGCAACAATTTCATCAACCTGCCATAAATTTTTTTATTACCGTCTGTCTAAACTGACGGTAAATGTCTTGGAAATATTTATTGGTCGTTCCCAGAACGTCCAACGTTCCCATTAATCGTCTTCACCGCCTGGTTACTGTCGTGTACCGTCGTCTAAGACCGTCGATAAATGCCTCAGAAATATTTATTGGTCGTTTCCCAGAACGTTTAACATTCCCATTATCGTTTCCATCGCTTGTTACCGTCGGTTTCTGTCGGCTATAGCCGATGGTAACACCTTGGCCGAATAGTATAAAATCCCCGCCCGCTACCCTCCTAAGCCTGCACCATAATTCTCTTCTCTCATCCATTCTCCCCTTTCTTATCCGTCGGGCGATGCTTTTGTCGTCGGGGACGTGATATTAGTTTAATTTGTTGGTTATCAGTCTGCCGTTGCGTAAACAGAGCCATCGAATAGATACGAAGTCCAAGATAGTGGTAATTATCAGTAGTCCCGTTGGGGGAATAGTGATGATTTGGCCCAATCGATGGGGTCTCATTGTCTACCACCAATTAAGCTGATGACTACCACCATCTTGGACTTTGTTATTCATTAACCGGCTCATTATTTGTTTAATTAATTTTTGCCGAGCAGCTTGCTGGCGCCACGTTAATTGGGAGAGTGATAAAGGCCAAGGCCAAGGTGGTGGTAATCAGGTTGGGGGTCGTCACGCTATTATTTCCCCAACTTGACTACAACCATGTTGGTCTTGGCCTTTATTAATCGCTCAATTAAAGTGTCGCCAGGGCTGACAAAAATTAATTTTACATTACCGTCGGATTGTACTGATGGGAAAAACCCTAAACCCTAATCCAATATTACCGTCGGATGGTGCCGATGGTAAAAACCCTAAACCCTAATCCAATATTACCGTCGGAACAGACAGACGGTAAAGACTGACGCGTTACCGTCGTACACAGGTAATAACAGACGGTAACGACTTCAAAATTGGTGCAAGATATTGCGCTAGTTCATTACCGTTGGCACATAAGCAAACTGACGGTAATTAAATAATTTGGTCCGTATGTTGGCGCCAAATTTATTTGGTTACCGTCGGTCTGTATAGCTGACCGACGGTAACTGTTTTAATTAAACGATCCATTTTGAATTGTATTTATTACCGTCAGTTATATTACTGTCAGTCAATTCCGACGGTAAAGTTCAGAACTAATGACTTAAGCAATTTTCCTTTCTCTTCTCCTCATTCTCGTACTTCTCATTTCTCTCCACCCACCCTCTCCTCTCCATGACCAACACTCGCTCGGGTTCTTGCCGCGCCACCGCCTCCACTCCACCACTAGAGGTCGACCTTCCTACATTGTAGGTTCAATTTGTTTCTCATGCAAACTCAAACTCAAACTCTCTGTGCTTCTTCTGTGTCTCTATCGATTTGGGATTGTGTGTGTGTTGGCTGATTTGTGTGTGTGTGTGTGTGTCTCTGTGGCTGACTTGGGGTTGTGTGTGAGTGTTCAGGGAAGTTGTTACTTACAAGTTGTTGCAGTTTGTTTTATTCCATATTACTTCTATGGAAGCTTACAAGAAAGCTCCCACTCCATGTTGCTTGTTTGCCATTTTATTTTCCTTTTCTTTTAATCCGCTGCAACTAGTTGAGGAATTGGAATTGTCTACGTTTGAGTTGATTTTGTTTTGTTTTGTTAATTGCAAAATTGTAAACGTGAACTTGTAGATTTGTTGTGAGGTTGAGGATCAAAGGAGATTTTAACAAGCAACTTACTCAAGCCAAGGACTTCCGCAATAATTAGGTATATCTGCAATAACTTTATTGGTACTAGGATAGAGACTTACTTTCTTATGATAGATTTGTAGGATTGAAGTTCAATGGCTGGATTATTGGGGGAAGGAACGCTTAGCATTTCTTCCCGACATTATTTGGATTGATGAGCTGTCAACAGTGATTATATGTTGTTTGCGGAGAGTGGAGGGCTTATGTTTTAGAACAGTTTAGACAAGATCGTGTGGAATTATGAACATTAATCTTCCTTTGTCTATGTAGAGTTAATTTTGGAATTGGAATTATCTACGTTTGAACTGATTTTATCTTGTTTTGCTAATTGCAAAATTGTTGACGTGAACTTGTAGATTTGTTGTGAGGTTGAGGATCTTACTTTCTTATTAATTGCTTTATTTCAAATTGGTTATGTATGAAAATGATATTTCTATAGCGTAGCTCCCTATGGGCCTGGACGATCATCCTTCCGCTCCTATCGTCATTGATAGGGGTGCACACGGGTCGGGTCGGGTAGGACCCGCCCGTGTCACAGACCCGACTCGACGTCCGGCGGGTAGGTCGGGTCGGGTAAAAAATGCAATTTTTTTATGGGTACTCGCCAGACCTGCCACCCGCCCAGGTCAGGTAAGTTTTGGCGGGTCGGCAGGTCGGCGGGTGACCCGCCCTCTTTTTTTTTTGTTGAAAAAACTCTTTTTTTAACCACAGCCCAGACAGCAGGACAGCCCACAGACCCCCCAGCCCACACACACCCCCCCACAGCCCACACAGCAGGACAGCCCACAAACCCCCCCAGCCCCCACCCACACACATACACACACAGAGAAAGAGCAAACAACAAAGAGCAAAATTAGGGAAAGAAGCTGCGGGGTCGCGCGGTGTCGCGGGGGGACACCATGGGACGGGGGCCAAGGCGAAGCTTCTGGCCGGCGGCGTGGTCGGCGGTAGCAGACTCGCACGGCAGCAATGAGGTCGGTGGTGTGGTGGACGAGCGAAGTGGGAGTCAAAGAAAGACGAATGAGTGAAATAAATGGGCTGAAAGTGTTATATATACGCGAGTCGGGTCGGGTTTAGGATTTCGAATCCGAGACTCGACCCGTCTAACTCAGCGGATCATTCGGGTCTAACCCGCCGACTCGCTGACCCTCCGAACCCGACCCGCTCGGGTCAGATTTGACGGGTCGGCGGGTTGGGTATAACCCGTGTTCACCCCTAGTCATTGAGGACGACGAACCCGCAGCAACCCCACCCGAGTCCGACGAGCCTGACTATGACTCCCCCTTCTGGGACGAGCCTGACTACGACTCCCCTTTCTGGGACGTGGACGCGGATGAGGACGTGCACGTGGACGTCAACGTGGACGTCAACGTGGATGGGGACGTATACGTGGGTGTCAACGTGGACTTCAACGTGGGTGGGGACGTGCATGTGGACGTCAACATAGATGGGGACGTATACGTGGACGGGGACGGGGACGTGTACGTGGACGTGGATGTGGAGGACCATGAGGAGGTAGAGGATGAAGACCCCGACGAGGATTGAATATATTATGCATATTTTGAATATAGTATGTATATTATTTGCTTCTTTAACTATGTAATGAATCTAAACACGCAAAGATATATATGGGAAGTACCACTTTGTTGAACTACTTTCTGAATTTATTTTGTTATCTTTGCCAATGGATGGGCAGAGAGTAAAGATGGCGCAAATATACATCTATCCGTGTAATTAAGCTGTTGTAACTCTCACAATCAATGTAATCGTTAAAATAAAAAATTAATTGTTTATAATTTTATTTAATAAAATAACCCTATTATTTATATCAAAATTGTTATTCAAATAAATAATAATTATTCAAAAATAAAAGTTTATTTAATTTTTTTTAAATATTTGCTTATTACCGTCGGCTATTGCCGATGGTAACATGGACACGATTATCGATGATAACCAAGCGGCGGTAAATACTTACCGATGGAATAATTAGCATTGGTTATAGGTGATAGTAACATTTGAATAAAATATTATTATTATTAGCGATGGATGATTCCGACGGTATTTCGGTTCAAATGGCCTATCAAGTGAACCGGTTACCGTCGGTTTGACTGACAAAAATTACCGTCGGTGATTATCCTCCGACGCAAAATTGGTTTCCATCGAACCCTTTATCGGCGGCCCGATGACTGACGCTAACTCCGTCGGAAACACAATGTACCGGCGATAACTGTCTCATATCCGACGGAAAATGCCAATGGAAATAGTGTACTTTCTTGTAGTGATTAGTTAATTCTCATGTAAATTTTGTTTGTAAATTCATACGAGTTTAAGTGTATTATATAAAAATCGGTAACAAAATTACAATTTTAAATTTACACTTGACTTTTCTCTTAAAATATACTAATTTCATGACTTTTGTTAGATAATTAGTTGATTTGTTTATGTTAAACAATATCTATTAAGTTTATTAAATTAATTTTATATATGTATCTAGCATAATTGAGTTATGTTTTGTTAAATTACAAATTAGTACATATAAAAAATAAAATATGACATAACAATTGAGTTGCCCAATAAAAAACAATTAAGTCATGATATTATATAATATTTATTTCATTTATTTAATATCAATTACAAATATTACACTTGATTATATTCGAAATTGTTGTTTATTTAAGCAAGCACAAGTTCTGTTGACTCCCCAAAAGAAGACAAGGAGAGATAACGAAGAAAGTTTCCATGTCACAAAAACATACATAGCAGCTTTGTTTTACTATGACAATTAATTATTAAAGATATGGTGTGAACATTCAAGTCCAACATGTACATAAGATGCATATGTTCTTTGGGTAAGAGAAGGCCAACATTTAGTTTCAACTATTCAGAAAGACTTTTATATATGCGCATATGTATGTGTGTGTATAATTCATGAATTAATCCTAGTTTGTTTGTGTTTGGCATACTTGCAATACTTGGGCCTTAAGCATGCTTTCATATGAATTTATGGGTGCGGTTGAGACACTAGCGAGATCATAAAGCAAATAGTTAAGTTTCTTGAATAGACCCAGAAATTAAGTAAACATTTAAGAGAAAAGGAAACAAGATGGAGTAACTAATCAACCATAGCCATAAAGTAATTAACATTGTAGTTTTAATTAATCAAGTCAATAACGTTACAGTGATCTCTCTATAAAAAAGAAAGATGAAAATCTCAAATGGGAAACCTGCATGCCTAGGTAGCTAGTTATCCCCCCCATGATTCTTGTTTAATTTAAAGCACTTCACCCCTACCAAATGAACTAACTAACCCCACTTCCAAACACGTAGGGCAGACTCTCTTTCTCTCTCTCTCTCTCTCTCCATACAGTGGAATAAGGAACATATATACTACATATAAGGAACTACGTGCATAAGTACCTGCTAATTGATTAACCAACCATATGTACAAAAAAGAGATCATCATAAACTAACAAGCCAAATTAAGTAAGATATATGTATCATATCAATATAGATAAATAGAGAGAGAGAGAGAGAGAGAATACATGGATTCATCATCATCAATTAATTATGGGTCTTGTTGCTGAGGAATATGTCTTGAAGGAGACCGTACTGATCAGCAGGAAACTGCTGAAGAAGAAGAGAGTTGTTGTTGTTGTTGTTGTTGTTGTGAATGCCCTGGGAATTAGAATAAAAGGACGGCGCTGTAGGAGGAGCAGCACATGAATTCTGTTGCGTGTTGTTGAACATGAAGTTGTGATGGTGAAGAAAGAGGAGGTCATGGGGGAAGTTTGACCCGGCAGCCGCAGAGACTAGAGGGGTTGGGGCAGTTAGCATTGCAGCAGCCGCATTCCCTCTAAGGGAAGTGGGGACCGGATGGTTGTGCTGACCTTCATAGGTTGTTATCACAGTGGTTGGGTCCTGAAATGACCTCTCCACGCGTTTCTTCACTGTGCACTTCTGCGTTGTGCACCTGTAGTAGCTCCTATACCAATACATCACATTCACATAACATCTAAGTATTCATTCATTTGAAGAAATTAAGGACAACTTTGAATTAGCTTGGTATATTAATTAATTACCTTGGGTAAGGGCTATTCTTAACGGCCTTCTGACCATATTTTCTCCATCTGTAGCCGTCTTCAAGGTGATCAACCTCACTCTTGGTCATGAACGCAAACCTTGGCTCCTTCTCCTTCTTCTTCTGATCCCCTTTCTTCGACTTCTCCTTAGTACTATTGTTCCTGTAATTGATATATATTCATATATATTTCCAAAAGACATTGAATATTATTGTAAGTTATAATTGCACCATTAATTAAATTATTATTTATTTTAGCCCAAAAATAGAATGGATTTGAGCCCAGCCGCCTAATGAAATTACCCTTTCTTATTAGGGGTTTGTCCTCCTTCTTGATCTCCTTTGTTGCTCTTACCGGAGTCTTCTTCTTCAGCAGCAGCAGCTGCTTCAGAGGATGACGAAGAGATGGACGAGTTAAGCGTCGTGGTCGCAACGGTTTCACTCCCGCCACTTCCCACATGATCTGCTTCTGGAAGTTTCTGATGATGATCAACGGACGAGAACACCTCTGACGAGTTAGAAGGAGACAGTCCAAAAGAGGTTGCAAGAGAGTTGTAATCCATCCCTCCTTGCAGGCATTCAGTGAGGCTCATGTAAGACATCGACGGATCGAAAGCCGCTGCTAATTGTGATGATGAATGATCAAATGGCTTCTGATCAGTACAGTACATGGTGGATCCTCCTAGGGCTTGATCTTGGTAGTAGTATAGTTGCTTAGCTTCATCAGACATGATCATCAGAAGACGGAAAAGCAGGAGTAGTAGTGTGAGGGGTTGCTTCCTTCCTTCTGCTTGGTTGAGACTTAATTTGTAGCTACCTACCTAGCTTATCTCTTTTAACTTATATATATTTCTTGTGTGTTTTCGATATATATAAATAAGATAATTAAATAAAGTCGGAAGGAAGGAAGGAAGGAAAATAAATATATAAAAGTCTTTGGGTTTGAATAGAGAGAGCTGCTAGTCACTTTTTAAAAGGAGAGGTTGACAATATACCTTCCAATGACAAGAGCTCAAAGTGCTTTCTTATATGGAAACATTTTGATCAGTCCATGTTACTTCCCATTAAGGAGACTCACTCATCCGTCAAATATATATTATTAGTTGTGGAGATATATAGACACAGAGAGATATTGCCACTGTAGTTTAATTGGCCTATAAATAATAGTATGATATAATTAACAGGTATGTTATTTACCTCTCTTTTTAGAACATCTTTAAATATTACTTAAGAATACAGTTGGTTATAACCTAACAATTTATTAAATTTCTATCAAACTCCATGTGAACAATATATACGAATAAGAATTTATCTGATTCATGACAAGATTCTACTATTTTTCTGTATATATATAGGAATTTATTAATTTCATAAATAATTTCTCTTCTTTAACCTAAGTAATACCGGGGAGAATCGTTAACCTTTTGAGCCTCCAAAAGTTATATGTTGACAATAAAAAATGTGATATTCTTCTTTAAATTTTGTTGACTGTGTTCAGTCCAGTTTGCGGTCCTCTTAAAATTAGCATTTCTGTGTCCTCTCTTCCATCGTTTGCTCAAATCCTATGTAGCAAAGAAGATTAAACCGCTAATTAATCTTCAAATTATGTTAAAAAGTACAGTAGAACCCGAGGTGCCATGACCCAGATAAAATCTTAGTCACCGGTCTCTGTTTCCGTTCTACGGGTTGATTGGGAAAAGAAGAGTCAAATAAAGCATGGTTGACTCTGTTATTTTCTTACGTGAATCTCAATATTCTTTTTTCTAGAAGTATACATATACACAACGATATTATATATATAAAAGCATTCCCATTAAGATTGATCTGAAGTAGTATTTCACAATAAAATTTTATAATTGACCCAAAAATTTATAATTCATAAAATTTTGTCCACGATGATTAATTATATATTATCACCATATATGGGATTTTTAATATAATTATTAGATTTACAATAAAATTCTTTGGTAATTTAATTCAGTTTTCTATCATGAGAATGAAAGAAAAAAATCATTGTTAAAAAGACTCTTTTTCTCTTTAAAAGTTTCAGTTAATTAGGATGGATCAAATTAATCGAATTCCTGTTAATTAAATAATTACCAATAATTTCATTAAGACAAATAAGAAATTAATTGGGTATAAAAATTTCATGGTCAAATTTTACAAACTGCGGTAAAAGTATGATATGAAAAAAACTTAAACATTAGCGTTAGGTAAAACTTAGGAATTTAACTGTTATGTGATAATGATAACAATTTTATATTATTATTTAATTAAATAATTTTTCCAATTAATAAATATGTTTGATTCATTTCCTACTGACTTAAAAATAATGTATGTGAGATAATTTAATTAAATAATAGTGCGTACCAATTAAATTTTTAAAAAAACGGAAAGTAACGATGAAATTATCAAAAATTCATGTAAAAGGGATGGGGGAAGAAAAAGTATGAGTGGAGTGGAGAGCGTGTGAGTGCAGGCATCCCAAAAGGAGCGTGAAAGAGCCGTGATTAGTGACTGTGTCTGTGTATGGTAGTCAATGATTCAAACTTTTCAGCTCTACACATGTTAAAGCCTCACACGTGTCTGCGACTGGCACCGGCATTTGACCGTAGCCGCACAGTCCCCTAGCACGTGTCGTAGACGGCCTCTGCCTTTGTTCTGCTGATGGGGAGCCAACGTCAGCATCTACATCTGTGCCAGGTGGCATTATATACTTCAATTCACCTACATTATTTTGATATGATAATTAGTCTGTTTTAAAAAAATTTATACCTTTTTATTTTTGTTTATTTTAAAATAATTATTTATTTATTAAGTTTAAGCACCATTAATCATTTTCTTTTTTAACATATTCTTTATTAAATAAACTTTATTTCTTATATTTATTTATTGTAATGACTTTAATCACTTACTATAAATAAAGATAATTAAGTAAAATATTATCAATTTTTTTATTTTCACATTTTTTAATCATTATTTAATACCCGCGTAAAACAGAAAGTTGACAAATATTGTAAAATAGAGGGAGTATATTATTAGATACTCGTAGATGGTTAACTCAGTTGATAAATAAAAGCATTGATATTTAAAAAATTACGAGTTCGACAATGTGAGAGTGATTTTAGTGAGTGATCAATAAGTACTTCTATAATAACTTAAAAAACATAAGTGCATGCTTTGACTATGATAAAATGACCAACATCAAACACATTAGATAAAAATATAAGTTGGTAGTATGCTCTCGTAATATTTAAAGTTAAAATGTTATTATAGTTAATTGGTTATTTTATGGACATTTAATAATTTTTATTGAATACTGAGATATCATTAGTGTTAACCAGCTCAATGTTAATTGAATGGCATACACGTTTGTTTTTTTAATTAAAGGATCTTGAGATTAAGACTGAGAGAGAAAATAATTGTATCAAAAAGAAAAGTCATAATATTGTAAGAAAAAAAAATTGATATCGTGAGTGTTGGAGATTGGCAACATTATTGCATGTTGATGCTGTGCCCTTTATTCCTTCTTGATCTCCTTATCTTGGATTTGATCATCCCCCCTCCTTTTTAGTCCTTTCCTTTTCAATCCCCTTTGTTTCTTCCTTTTTTTTCCCCCAATACAGATACTTTACGTAAAGGCAATCTAATAGTGTGTTTTGGTCCCCATTTATAGTGATGAATATGAAAAATTAATATCGAACTACTCTTATTGGCTTCGCTAGGCAGGGGTTGGCATTTTACGAAATCAAATTTTGTAGACTAGAGAAATGTCGTGGCTACTTGACATGGTGTGAAAGGTTGTATATATATAGTTTGCCTAAATACATGTTTCATATGAAAAGTATGTATGTTGATACTCCTAGTGGTGATTATAACTGTTGTGTGCCTCTTAAAGATTTTGCCATAAATGCCGGAGAAGGTACAGAGAAAATGGCAGTGCAGTTCCGTAGTGTTAGGTTAGCGGTCCAATAATGAAGGGCATAAAGACAAAGAAAAGGAAAAAGTCAAATACTTGGCTATTTCTGATCATAACCAAAAAAATTTGGTTTATTCTAATTAGTTGTCATTCTCTCAAGTTCTGTTCGGAGCTATATAGAAAGAAAATAAAAGAATGAGAGAGAATGAAGCAATTATCATTTTTTGTTGGGCATCCTATAACAAAATACATGAGAATTAGTACTATTTTCTTTTAATTTATTTGGATTCGTTGGAAAAAAAATTGTGTTAATAATAAATTGATAACAACTTTTTAGATTTACTTCATTCCTCTATTTGTGCACCTTTCCTTTTTTTTTCATCAATTAAAGGAGAATGGTAGAAAAACCTTTCTTTTTTGTGTAAATTAAAATAATTTTTTTGTATGTTTTAGAGATATTATTGACCATTTATTTAAATTCATAATATTTAAATAATATATAAAAACTAAGAAATAAATGATTAATAATATTCCTAAAATACACATTAATTGTGTTAAAAAAAGTACAAAGATTTATTAATCCAAACGCCCGAAAACAAGTGTTAATTTCTCATCACAGTAAAATGCCATACGTAACTGAAACATTTCACGCCAACAACACCGTTTTGTCGGCACCAGCGCATCTGTGTACACACACAATATTGCACACATAATTTTCTATCCGTACAAAAACTTTCATCTAACCTAATTATAATCAATTTTGATTAAATTCTTAAATATTTTACGTTCTGATCAATTTTATCCCATAGGCGTATGGATGTGAAAAGATACGGGTACATAAGAATGCGCCAGCAAGTATTTTTTTTTCCCCTCATTAAAGTTAGAGTACAGATGTAACTTATTCAAGATGGTTGGCCCTCAGTTATAATACATACTCATCCCATCAATGTTGTCTAACAGATTTTTTTTTTATTATTTTTTTGAATACTAGATCAAAATATTGTAACTTTGTCTTTAAAATACTTCCCAAAAGAAAAAAATCTCAGTTGATTCAAACATCCTTTTTATAGTAAGTTACTCAAACTTTCTGACAACAAGATCAATTGGTCCGAATGGCTGAGGCCTCCAACATGTAATCTTAGGTTTGTCTCAGACTTTGTGTATAAAATTAACATGGTTAAGATGAGTTATTGTTTAAGCGTTTCACAGTATTTTAAGATATTAATCTTTCATTTATCGAGATATTCTAAGAACCTAAAATGGAAAAAGAAAATAAAGAAACTTTCTAATAACAAACCTAATTATGATAGCTTACTTCTGTTTTTGTAAACGTGTCCATACATAGGGCAAGTGAATGAAGATGGTGGTGACCTAGCAAAGAGAAGATGACTGCAGAACAGAAAGGTGAATTAGAGGTGAAAGTTGCCTACTTCAGCTAACGCATTTCCCTTTTCTCTTTTTCCCCATCAACTCTTCTAGATTGACATTTTATAGTTAGTGGCAAGAAATTAACTTGAGGGCTTTAGATTATTTTCTATGATATAATAAACCAATCGAGACAAACTGTTTCTTGTGCCAATTTATACCTAGATGATCATTGAAAATTATTGTTGTGTTTTTGCTACCAGTTCCATTTATAGTTACTTACTTCCAAATAAATATATATACATGTAAGGAAAACCTAGAAATATTTGTTACAACAAAGTTTTATAATAGGAACCCAAGATTATATATATTTATAAGCCATTAATTTAGCAGAAAAATTCTTTTATAAACTATGTCACGCCTCGTGGATCATCACCTAAACTATTTGATTGTATAAAGGTTTACAAAATACATGGCTTTATTTGCATCATAAATTTGTAAAACAATATCACGTAAATGATCTTAAATAGAGTCAACTTGACATTTCAAAACAAATTACACAGTCAACTTGTCCAAAGGAGCTTTGACTTTGTGGTGATGTCTATGTATGGTGAAACCATGAAAGGGAGTTTTGATCTTGCTGTCTTTTGCAACCACAATAAAAGATTTTTATCAAATAAA
Source organism: Nissolia schottii (assembly GCA_003254905.1). Classification (NCBI taxonomy): domain Eukaryota; kingdom Viridiplantae; phylum Streptophyta; class Magnoliopsida; order Fabales; family Fabaceae; genus Nissolia; species Nissolia schottii. The sequence goes on from QANU01062782.1 coordinate 758,880, forward strand.
ATCAGAGGGCAATTTCGGTATTCAGGAGTTTGAATAATTCATTGGAATGGACATGGATTCAACCTTATAATTTATTATTTTTTAAAGATATAATTGACGACTTTTTTTTTATGAAAATTTGCTTTTAGAATGGTTCATGAAAAATTTATATATCGCAACATGCTACATGCAATAAAATTTGTACTGGAATATTCAAAATGATGTAATATTTTAAACACACACATAATTATATATAAAATTTTAATTCAATTTTTTGAAATTTAATTATAAACTTGGTATCTTATATTTATTTTGTTTTTGGTTCAGAATTTTGTTAAAAAAATGTAAAAAATAAAAGAATGTTTTTAACCATTTCATCATAAAATATTAAATACAGACAATAAAATAAAATAAAAATAATTTTATAATTTTCAGATTATTTTTATTTTTATTTTTAAAATTTGAAACCAAGCATCCCCTAATTATCGATTTTGTTTCCTGGATGCATAGAGCACATTTATGTGTACATCCTCTTGGCACGTTTGATGCCCTCGATTTTCTTTTTGTATTATGTAGATTGTTTTTCTAATTACTTTTAATTTTTTTCCTCTCTCAAAATTAATCCAAATAAGAGAATAAATTATCCTGTTGATTTTACTTGTGACCCATTCCTCGCCCAACCAAGTGATGCATAATTAAGGGTCTTTTAACTCTTTCCATAGTCAACCAGCATAAAAGTTAGAGAGACATCAGGAGAGACAATGAAAAAGAAAAAGCCACAAATTATGAGAGGTTAATTAATTTGTAGTCAAAACTCTAGACGCTGAAAATTCAAAAGGCAAACAGTAACCTTATCATTAATTAAGACTGGCTTCTGTTAAACTTTCTTTATGTTGTGTTTCGCCTTATTAGTTGGGGTGAGAATAGGTTAGACGACTTGACAATAACTTATAGTTTAACCTATTAAGAATTTGGTCTGACTTAGCTTGTTTAAATCCAAGTCAAATTAAAAACTTATTTAGTTAAATGAACTAGTCTAAGCCAATTGTAAAGTTACTCTTACTTGGTATGTCAGCCTATTTAAATTCATATAAGTATATATAATTATTTTAAACAATTAATGATGTACAATTTGAACATAAGTTATGTTACTTTTTACCAATCTACCACTAAATTAACTTGAATTGATATGTCAATTTATATAAATGTAATATATTCATATATTATTATAATATATTTATTTATTCAAAAATAAATTTATTTATTATAATATATTTATAATAATCTAATATTATTAATAAATAGACTTTACAATATATTTATTTAAAGATGTTGGCCTACCAAACTCCATGTCAGACTAGACTTTTAAACTGGCTAGACTGGAAAAAAGAAAGGCTTTTAACATATAATAGGCAGACTGAAGCAAAAAATTTATGATACAAACTTGGCCTGACTTGACATGTTCTCACCCCTATTTTAAGTACAATTTGATACCAAAAATATAAATAAATAAATTGTGCGTCTATGTATTGTCAACATTAAAAAGCATGTTACATGCATAAGCAATCTAAAGCCCTTAGCCACATGTTACTTTGTTTCATGTTTGTTTACCTTGCAAGAATCACTACTAGAAATTCGTTAAATAGCCATTGATTTAGTGACCAACCTTTTGCCATTCACAAATAGCGGTTGAATTAGTGATTGCTATGTGTTAATCACAAACAATGACCATTTTAATGACTGGAATGAACTAATTAATGCTAAAAAATTATTGGTCGCTAAATCCGTCACTAGATTTCAACTAGCAACTGACTTTACACTCCACGACGGCTCCCTAAACCTTACATCTTCAGTCGATAAATCGGTCACTAAGTCAACATTTTAGCGACTGCATTTGTGACTGATTTTTAATCACAAAATATTTACCTTTATTTTTTTTTATTCCCAATTTAATTTTATCACCCTAACTTTACCTTTCACATTTTACCATTGTAATCGTTCTTTTCTTAACAATACACACGACTCACTCACGCTCTCCCTCCACTATTGTTTCATAGCACCGCTCCGAGCAAGCGCCGAAGCATGAAAGAGCAGATCTCACAGAGGAGCTTGCGAAGGAGCACGCAACGAACGAGCTCCAGAAGGAGAACACACTGAAGCTCACGGAGAAAGAGGAGGCTGAACTGTTGGAATAATTAGAATAATTATTTTGTGGACATGCATAAATTGGCAATTTGTCCAGATTAAACTAATTGCCAGAATAATGTGTACATATGTTTGGGCTAGCTGATGATAGGTGGGTTAGGTCCATCATTAACTAATATTTGGAAGAGTCCCTTCGCCTACCCCTATGTCAGTTTTTTATTCTTTCCTATTAAGAATAAATAAAAACTCTCTCCTGTTTTCAGAGTCTGACATAGAGCATAGGAGAAAAACTCTTCCCTTTCACTCTGTTTTCTGTTCTCTCATCTGCACACAACTCAGAGAACAAAATGGCTTCTGCCTCTTCAATTCCAGGTAAAAATTTCTCTTCTCTATTACTCACAAATTGTTTATATTTCACATGCTATGATTGGACAAAAATTAGAACAAAAAAATATTATTATTTATCATGAACTTCTTGAGAAACATTAGACCCATGTGTATGTATGTGAAACTTGGTTATTTTCTAAGTTTGCTTCCTATCTATATTGCAGGGAACAATAAATTGCTCTAATGATTCCTATTCTAGAGTATGGGAAGGCAGTGGAATTTAAATGGATTGAATTTGTGTTATGTTAAAAAAGAATTGTCATGGTTTCCAAGTTACTGCTACCACATTTTTCCTCCTATTAGTAATGATTTCCAAGCTATTGCTACCACATAGTCCCTCCTATTAGTAAGAAATAAGAAATTAATTTAGCAATGGAGATGACTAACGAGGTTCCTTTTTTGCTCATGTATTTGTTTGGAATAGGTGGCTTGTTTATTATCTATGCAAAATGTTGTGAAGTTTAGGATGAAATATTCACATATTTGGTTTAATCATTTTAGGTTATGGTACAAAGCCTCAATTTTGTCAAGAATATCCCTAATTGGAGAATATATCTACAACTTCAAAGAGAAAAACAAAGTGCTCTAATGATTCATATTCTTGATTTTTTTCTCCTGCATACTTTGTTTACATGTTTAAATAGAGAGAGATGGGACGGAAATGATTAATGATTTAACATGCCTTATATTGATTAGAATGACATGTAGAATAATGGGAAAATGCTTAGGCTACTTTAATTGTAGAGTATGATGCCTGAGGTTTTTCAGTAACCTTGAACATATTTGAAGCCTATTTTCTCATAAATTAAGATCAAGCCATTCATTACATATCGTGCTACAACCAAGTAACATCTTATATATCCTAATGTTTGGAAACTTAGGAAATGAATGATTTTAATTGCTATGTATGAAATACCATTATTTTTTCTCAATTTATGTTTACTCTCTAACTATAATTTCAAGTCCGATCAGGTCATTTTGTACATGTTCTTTGTCTATTCTTTGAAAAGTATTTTATAAAATTCTTTGTTTTGTTTGATAATGTTACAGAACATGCGTCAGTCTCGTAGTTGGATGTATAATAGGCTTCTGTCAGGTCGAAAGGGGTATCATGATAAATTTTTAATTGGGGTATAGGAATTTGTCAATTTTGCATGCCAGCAAGCACATTTGGCAAATGAGAAAAGTAGATGTTCTTGTTCTAAGTGTAGAAATATGAATTACATTACCCCAGATGATGTTAGAATTCATCTTTATACAAAAAGATTTGTACCTAATTATTGGTATTGGACATGCCATGGAGAAATTTGTCCAACTTTGCCTAGAGTATTTAATACTCAATCTAGTACTTCCACCTCGCTGAAACTCGAAACCATGCATGAACACTTAGGTAGATTTTTAATCTCGGGGAGTTGTTATACTAAAGAACATTCTTCATAAAATCCGGGCTAACATGCAAATACCAAGATTTATGGGTGGTGATCATGTATGGGATGGACTTTGTACGCATTGTTCAAGTGAACCATACAAGAAGAAAATGAGACAAGTCAAGAAAAATAGAGCATCTAATTGTGGAGGATTAGGAGGTTCACTTCACACTTGTGGCTCTATTATCTCATCCCAACATAGAGCTAATTTGGTTAAGTTTTCAAACACCCTATTTTTTTTTATTTTACTTCTACAAGTTAATTTACTAATATGATACTTTCATAATAAGATTAGAATTGAGTATACTAATTACACTATCCCTTTTATAATTCATTAGATAAGAAACTAAGTGTGCTATTATATGAACAAGATGATGCTTGCCTTTATTGCGGTAGTTTAAGTAAAAGGTGGAAGGTTTAACATTTATATTATTCTTGTTGCATTTGCAGACATAATTGAATGGTAGAACTCCCACTGTATAAAGGCTATCTTGCCACACTCACAAACACAAATATGAGACATGGGTGGATAACAAATCAGAGCATGTACATGTAAGTAACTATACTAGTGGTTTGTTTCATATCTAGTGCACGTCCTATTAATATGTTAAATGCATGCCGAACTTTATGTTTTTGTATTGATTGGCTTCATTTTGGAATGGATAGGATGACTTTACCAATGCCATGATGGAGAAAACTCAAAAGGCATCTAAACAAGGAGCTCCTCCACCAAATGAGATAGTTTTGTGGACTAAAGTTGTCGGTCTCAAAAAGGAAAAATTATATGGCCTTGGTTCAAAGTCCATTGTGGTTTGTAATAGACCATGTTATTGTGGCTCTAGTTCACAATCAACAGGGTGGGTACAAAGGATCGAGCATGAAGAACAATTGAAGAAAATGGAGGATGAGAAGAGTGTTCTTGTTGCTAGGTTGAAAGAAATGAGGCACAACTTCAAATCAACAATCAACTAGTTCAAGAGATGATGAGAAGGATGAATTTCAATGCTAGTGATTTGATGGCACCTACCTCAAGAAACACAGTTGACCATGAGGATGAGGACGATGATGATAACGAGGATGGGGCTGATGATTATGAGGAGGAGGAATGCACTTATTTAGTATTTTTAACTATTACTTAGTATTTTGGTGCTTTAAACTACCACTTAGTACTTGTTTTAAACTTAATTTAGATGGAATATTACTTAGTTATTTGAACTAAACATTTGGTAGTTATATGATCTTTTGAATTAATTGCATATAAAATTGTGTTTGAATGTAATATCTAGAGAATTTTAAATTATTATCGGCTTGATACATATATCATGTGTTCAAGAATAAGATATAGAAATTGTCAAATAGGAAGTAGGTAGTATTCTAATAACAAAACTTGTGACTGTTTTAGTGACTGGTTTAGAGGCAGCATAAGTAATTAAAATTTAGTCACAAAATAGTGAATGAAATAGAGATTGGTGTATAAAAGATTTCATTACTAAAGTAGTGACTGAATATCGGTCACAACATGTAGTGACCGCAAAGTCAATCATTAAAAGTCAACTAATTGCAAATGGAAACCGATCTCAAGGTCAGTTGCAACATCAGTTGCTAAAATTAACGGTCGCATTTACAGTTGCTAACTACTTAGCAACGATGGAATAAACCACTCATTATTTCAGTCACAAAATCGATCGCTATTGTATTTAGCGATTGATTCTGAGCTATTAGTGACTGATTTGACGATCTCTATGTGACGATTTTCTAGTAGTGAATTTTATGCTCCTTTTTTTTGGAACTAAATTTGTATGTTATAGTGTTATTACTATATTTTTAAATTAATTTTAATAATGTTTTAATTATTAAAAAAGTAAGAAAATTTGTTAATTATTCTTAAATTAAATAAATTTAATTGATATGATATCAATAACAATATGTGTTTGTTGAGCATTTTTAAGTTTCGATGGAGTGTGAAGGTGAGGTTGTATTTCTCAGCCCAATTTTTTTTAAGTATCTTTAATAACATGTTATACACTACTTAAAAAAAAATCTTTATAAGAGTTTGATCCTTGGGTAGTTTATGAGCATACTCAATTTTAAGATAGTAATAACGTCTATAATGTACTTGATATTGTCGTGCTTGCAACAATTTGATCTTTTGCAAATGTCACCTTCAAATGTTTAGTCTTGACATGAGAGACATATTAAATTCCACTTTGCATAAAGATATGACTAAGATATCTTTTACAAGAGTTTGGGCAACCCTTCGTCTTGGTTTAATTTTTAGGGGCGTTTGATACATTGACTTTTAGATTACTAGATAATCTGAATTACCTTTTAAAAAGATTATCATTTGTTAAATTATTAATAATGTTTCATTGTTGTATTTTATATGCACAAGTCATGTAACTGAAAATTTACATTACTTTATTTGGTATATAAAAAAGATTACGAGGTAAATACATTACCTACTACTATTATTATTACTTTTATTACTTTTACTATTATTATTTCTATTTTTTATTGTATAGTTTTTATAATTATTATTACTATTTTTATTTTCATTATTATTTTTATAATAATAATAATAATAATAATAATAATAATAATTTTTTATACTTATTATTATTATTATTTATATTTATGATTACCTAGAGGTGATAATTCATATAGACACCTCCCATAGAGATAATCCACATTACTACTTTGAAGGCAATGTGGATTATTTGAGTAATCCAGATTATCGACAATCATGTCGCACCAAACATGTTAATATGAATTATCAGATGATTTAAAAGTCAGATTACTGATAATTTATATAGATTATCTTATATCAAACACCCCTTAGTATTAAACTAAACCCACTTATTTATGAGAACTAATACTTTGATCATAAGGGGGGGGGTTTAAACCAATGGTAATGACAAAATTCAAAAGTTATATAATATTAGAAGTTTTCACATATTATATAATTTATCACTTTGTTGATCAAGGTTTTTTTTATAATTATTTTTGTCCATTTTTATATGTCACTTTTTACTTAAATTTGTGTTCAAAATTATTGTTTGATTAAATTAAGGTAATATTAATTATTGTATTTTCAATTATATCCCTATTTATTATGAACTTTTGACTCCCTCCATCTACTTTTTGTTGTTATTTTTGACAAAATCACAGTTTAAGAAATCATTTAATTGACACTAATTATGATTATATATATATATATAGAATATGTAGATAAAATTAACCTTGAGTAGTTAGTGTTATAATAATTAGGAGTTATATTAAGAGTATGGGAGATAATAAAGACAAACTTATAAAAAATACATTTAATACTTCTTTAATTTACTGAAATGATAAATAAATTTGAACAAATTTTTATTTGATAAACGATAACAAGAAATGAATAGAGACAATAGTTACCTTTCGGTTTATGGAGGCTTCTGAGTTGCACCTTATATGTTAAGGAGAATGATGCAGCAAATGGTTTAAGGTGGACCAATTTATTTGGCCACACTTTTAAACTGTGATTAAATACATTTTAAAAGTATGGCTAAATGAGATGAGACAAAATTGAGAATGCATTTAGTCATGCTTTTAAAATATATTTAACCACAATTTGAAAGTGCGGCTAAATGAAATTGGCACTAGTAAAGAGGGGTGATGTGGGGTAAAATTGATAATGCATTTAGTCACAATTTTAAAATGTATTTAATCACAAATTAAAAGTATGCAACTAAATGAAATGACACTAGTGAAGAAAGATTATATAAGATAAAATTGAAAGTGCATTTAGTCATAATTTTAAAATGTATTTAACCACAGTTTAAAATTATGACTAAACAAAATTGATACACGTTAAACTACTTAGTACATTATTTTCCCTAGTATACCAGGTGAAATTTAGAAAGATTCTTAGTTTATACATGTTATTTTAAATGACACAAATTAAAATAAATAGTTAATAGATAATAACGTGGTGATGGAAGCATTTCTCTTTGGTGCAGGGCTTCACCCATGTTTGGGGATGCCCCGTCAGTCCATCACTGAGACAAGACGTATCAGATTACCTACCAACAAATTAAGGCTACGGCCAGAAAGAAGGAGCAGGAAATTATATAGGAGTTGGAAAAATTAATGAGCCAAGCAGATTAACGATGTTGCCCTTGGCCGGTTTGAACTTTGAACCCCATCAGCATCAAAGCAACTAATTAGGCCAAGCAGAATAATTTCTATAAATTAATTTTTATACGCTTTCATACTTTATTTATATAGTTCAATACTTAAGTTAGGTGGGTTTTATATATATATATATATATATATATATATATATATACACTTTGCATATTTTTAATACGATTGAAAGTGTTAAATCGTAAATAGAGCATTTTTTTCACGTAAGAATTTATTTCAATATCCCATCATCTACATGAGCTAACTTGTAGGGACTTTAATTAAATTAATTGACATATTCAATAATGTACATTTACGAGACATAACCCTAAAAAGATATGATAAAATACACTCATATATAGATGCCTTTTTATATCTGACTTTGATTACGTGACATATACCAACCTCTTCTACATGTTAGTTGTTAAGTAACAGCAGCACAAATTCTCCAGAAAATAGGTCTCGCCAAATTATTTCGCCAGAGAAAGCCATGATAAAATAACTAACATCATGCACATGAAAAGACATCGACCAAATCTTAAAATTATTCAGACTGAATGATTTGTTCTACAGGGCACATAAAAACATTTAAATAATTATCATCAAATTATTTAAATCACAAACTTAAAAGTATATATTCTAACCGAAAACCGGTATGTCTTTATATTAAAAAGGTAAGGTTTAGGGAAATATAGTAAAATAAATAAAATTACACTTAGTACATCTAGTACTACTATATAACAAACTATATTGGATTTGTCATTTGTTTAGTACATATGTAGTAATTTACTCACTCTTAATTATTGTAAACCCTAAACCACAATTCGTACCTATTAACTTTATTGTCAATCATGGCTTTGGAAGTGCTTTGGGAACTTTAGCGAAGATCTTCAGTATGAGAAGAAGTTACATATCAAAATCGCAAAAACTAAACCCTATCATTAGTATGTAGATCTTCGACATTATTGAATAATATGAATATTTTCACAATATTAATTATCTATTTATAAATATAAATTCTTCAAAATTAATCATAGAGTATAGATTTATAAATAACTTATAATTGCAAATAGCTAATTAATATTGTGAAATAGTAGTCTTGTAACCAAAATTAAAGACAGTTTGTTTCCATTGAATAGACGAGGTACTAATCAAGTGAATGTGTGACGTATAAAAGAATAAGCGGTGCGTCATGCGTAATCATATATCACAGTAAAAATCTCAAAATAATTCATACAAGGCCAAGATCTTAAACATCTAGAAGGCTAATTTTAATTTAGAAATATGATTGGTAATGTAAAAAGTAGATATAAATACATCAATTATGGAAAGCTTATGTACCTCTCAGAAGACTAGTTCAAGAGAAATGACAAATGAGTGCATCATCTAATTAGAGTTAATTGGATGGGAGCGGTTGCTTAAAAGGGACAACTTATGTTCTTTTTCATTTTTAATCTTTTCAATGGAAGAACTTGACATTTTGTTTCTGAAATATCAAACGAATAATAATTAAAAAAAACAATAATAATGAAAAAGCATGATATTGTTGACCAAAAAATTGGTTTTTATCTATAATAAGTGGCATAAAAAAGTATAGAAGGGTATTTGGTGTTGATGATGGAAGTCATTATCAAGAAAGAAGAGGGGCAGGTTATTTGTTAGGTGTATTGAGCATTCATAGAGATAAAAAGAATCTTTATGGATGTCGACGCACTTGGGTTGCTTCCAACCCCCAAATTTAAGGCATGATAGTAATAATAACAATAATAATAATAAAAAAAAAAAATAGTCATTTTCATGGTCCACACATTCTGCCATATATTGCTATGGCTATATTAATATATATTTATATTTAGATTCTTGAAACGGCTTTCGTAGGCTAATTCCCTCTGGTGGAAAAAAAATCAAGCTGACTCAATTTGGTATGACCAAATATATTTATATAAATTATATATACTCAAGTTTTGTTAATTTAATGAGAGTTAATTAAAGGCTCACACACTCACAAAAATAAAATCGTCACCTTTTACATCCTTTGGACTATTACTAGTCAGCTAGGGCATGCTACATGTATCATTGGCATTTGGCTGATAGTCTCACTTATTCTCTCTTTCTTATTTTATGTTTGAAAATCAAATATGGCGCATTCTATTATGGCACCTCTCATGTTCTATATCATGACCTAGTTTTGAGTTGAAATGAGGCTGAAAATTATATTGGTTGTCACCACACCTTTAACTCAATCTATTGTGTAATATTTATTTTTTATGTTTTGTAATATTAATTATTTATCTATTTATATGACTGCCTGTACCGTTACCTACTGTTAATATATTATATATAGCAGTTGATAGTTGATACTATTTTCTCTGTGCTTGGGCCCTAGTTTCCGTTCAATCATAATATATTAGAGCAAGCGCCTTAATTAATTTAGTTATATTGCAAGAGTCTGTTAAAAGATAGGAAAACACAAACAAAAGGCTAAGTCAAAAAACCAAACGAGGGGAAGATTGTGCTATATTGAGGCAATTAATTGATTTGTAAGATGGAGACCATATGTGAATGAGACCAAGTGACGTGAAATTGTTTTCATGAAAGGATTAATTTCCACAAGTGGCTGGGAAGTAATGATGAGAGTATACATCAAGAAGGTAAAGTTCATGATATAGCTAGGTGGCCACGCGATGATAGTGAACGAGGTTACATATATATATATATATATATATATATATATATATATATGTATGGCTAGGAAAGGAGTTTGGAAAATGAAGAAGGTGCAACAGTTACTTGAGTAATGGCATCACTCCAAGTCTGGGAGTATTAGTTAGGATCCAAATATTATTAGAACCAAGGAAGAGAAAAGAAACAATATGTCAGAGATTTTAATGGCAGAACGTTGTTAAGTCTTGATGATAGTTAAATTTGCTTTCTTGTGCTTTATATTTTTGTTCTCTCATGATATTTACCGTCAAAATATTGACTAATTTCTTAATGTACTGTATGTTTGTATAAAGCTACTTCATGCCCATTGTTGTATTTAGCATTTTAAAGGAAAAGAAAAATTAAATTCTTAAGGTTACCACATGGCATTATTGGGGAGGTCTTTCTCCCTCACTCTAGAAAAATGAATAATAATTCTCCATCGTATTAATTAAACTACTAGAAATCAATCTAACTGAAATTATTTTTCTTTTCTAAAAATATTTCGAGGACATTTGTTAAGAAACTCAACAAAAAAAAATACTATTTGATCACAATGCACATGCACACTATACATATAAAGTGATACGATTATGAAAGAATTATTCTAACAGCCCTTATTTAGTAGAATTTCAATCAATCGTTAATCTTAAAAGTGACACCTTTAGTCCTATCAAATTTTGTATAATACAAGATAATGTGTTTCAACCTTAAATTAATAGAGTTTTACTCGTGTTAAGAATTGATAAACATAGAAGCAGAGATTAATGCGTAGAAACTTGGAATTTTCTTCAGATGAAGCAATTCTTATCTTGAAGGGAACCCTTTCTTTCCAAGTTCCAATTAAGCACATAAATGTGCATTAAATTTAACTTAAATAACAAGTTAGTTTTATGCATTCCCCTTTGTAGCAGTTCTTTGATAGTTATAAGTTTAACTAGGCTAGTAGTGTTGCCTTGTCTTGCAGCATGAGTTTATTGTAAAGCTAACAAACCAATCCACATCACAAAGCACTTTTCCCCCCTTTGAACTCAAATTTCCATTTTCCCCCCTTCATGATAGTAATTATTTCCCTATTGACTTGAAACCAAAAGTCAACATTTCACCAATCATACATCGGCCACTTGGAATGTTCCAACTTGCTTTAACTTTTTAAATAACTTTTTTTTTAATCCAATCGTGTATACTATATAATAGATGATTTTTAATTAAAGTATGTAGTAATTAATATATGGTAGCACAACTTCCCAAGGGTTCCGTCTCCACGCAAGGTTTGAATTTTGACGATATATGGGTTTGAGTCTGTAATGTGAAAGGTTCCCTCTTTGATTTGATTCTAGCAGAGGTCAAGGATTAATTTGACTGTTCTAACTACTAACACTTTCCTCCTTTTAATTATTTCCACTTTATATTAATAATGTAGAACTTGATTTGATCATAGTGTGGCCCACCAACTCACTTACTAGTAAACAAAAAGATAAAGAAAGAAATAGCCTTTTTCATGAAATTAATAATTTTAGTTAGAATCGTTAATTGTATAATACTAATTACACATGCAAATAATTTAGGATGATTTGACTTAGTCACGGGCTCCGTCATTTTCCTACCTAGTATTCTTACCTTGCCTTTCTCCCTTCTCTTTAAAACAACTCTGTTTTGTTCTGCTTTCAATCGCACGACCTGCTTCAAAAGATTATCAATTGATGCATTGAAGAGAGAGCAAAAAATGGTTGTGACAGTTGGTCGGAAGGGAGATCGTATTTTTAAAAAGAAGTGAGTTTAATTTTTTTTAGAGTTATTTTAATAGGTAATTTAAAAGTATTTTTTTTAAATATTCAAAAAAATTTAGAAACATGCTTTTAATTTTTTATAAAATGATCGGTGTTAAACTTACTTAAATTTTTGTTAATAAATTCTTTTTTTTTAAAGAGAGACTAATAAGAAAATTGATTTTTGGCCTACTAACAACATTTGATTTAAGAAACTTTAAAGGGATGCGTTGCTTTTAACACAGGTTGTTCTATTTCTCATGCTTTAAGCTAAGACTACTAATTAAGGTGTTAAAGCTCTATATGTATTGATAACCTATTATCAAGCACCGAATTCAAAACCTCAAAAGTGAGACTTTCAGTTTCAGTGACAAAGCATTCGGCAATTGAGATAAGTTTGATTCTTCCAAAACCCCAAAAGTAGCTTTGGAATTTACAATCTCTTACCAAGTCACTGATGTATCCAACAAAACTATGTAGAACTTTCTTCCATTCAACAATGAAATTTGTTGAATTCCCCTCACAAGACTACAAAAATTGTTTTCCCCTTGACATGATTACACAAAGGAAACATACACTAGAGAGAGACTGGCCTCTCTCTAAAGTTTTAAAATATACAACTTCCAAAATGTCAATTTGACTGCTTAATTAATTGTCACTTGCATCATACGCTATCATTACTATTATCTTGTTTCGTTTATTTTTTTAATATGAAGGCTGAATAATCATCATTGTGCCTGTAAAGGAAAATATGCAATGGAAGAATGCAACAAACTTTTTATAAAGAACAAAACCAAATCCCCATATACCTAATTCTTTGTTTATATAAGTTAATCATAGTACTCAATGAAGCCATCTTTCATACTGTGATAAATTGGGGGGGGGGGGGGGAAGCATAGTATACCCCTATATGATATGATATTCCATAACCCAAAATGGTTCAAGACAATGTTCACCTAATTCCAACTAGCAATATGCTTTACACAAAACAAAGAGTTACTTATTCACATGTGCTTGACAAATTTAAGAATAAAATTTTAATTTTGTCTATTGACAATATAAAATTTTTACACTTAGATTAACATAAATAATTTACTTTCTCTCTACTTCTTTAAAAATGACGCATATTAAAATATTAGATTGAATGCAGAATAAATATAATCTCTAACTGTGTGCTTTTATCTCAACCTCTTCAAATTGCCACTGAGAACTTTTTGTCAAACAGTTTACATGGGAGAATTCGGATAGAGTTTACTTACCAATTGTTGTTGTGTGAAGTGAAGTGCTTTTTGAATTTTAATTCTGAGTGGTCAAAGGAGTGCAGAAGCCTAAGATAATTATTGGAACCTTTGACAATGCTATAGCTGTTTTATCTTTTGTCATTTTCTTCTTTGTTTGGTTGGTGGCTTACTTTTTCTTCAATCAAATTACCCACATAAAGGCATTCACAACTTGTAGTTTGCAGCTATTTGTTATAGGACTGAGGACCACCAAGTTGCACAAAAGACAATGGTTTGAACAAGTCAAAAGGTGCATAAATTTGATTTTTCAGTAATGTTACAAGAATTAATTATCTCACAAACTTGTTTTTGAGTATGAGTGTTTTTTCAAAATCTAGTTGGGGGAGGGGAGCGTAAACTTTGGAGGAGATTTAAATTAATGGACTAAATGCAAAATTATAAAATGAATTTAATGTCAAATTTTGATTTAAAATTTATCCTCTTTATTTAGTCTAAAATTTACTAATGCCTGAGATTATTTTATATTCACACTTAAAACATAACAAATTTATTGTCAAACATATATCGTAAACATTTTTTTTAGGTAAATCAAGAATATTTATTACTGGTAATAATGACTATTCCTCTAAAAAAATAAGAATTACGAGTCTAAAACTAATTATGAATGTTCACATCATATTTTGTCACATAATTTGAACATATAAATAGCATTTGGTACTTGATACAGAACAAGAAATAGAGACACAGACAGAAAAAATTTCTATCCATTTACGCCTCAGTTTTCTGCTGCTTAGGCATTAAATTTCTATCTTCTGCCCCAGCTTCAGTATTTCCTTCATTAATTAATTTTTTTATGAAGGTATTATTAAACTCGTCGGCTTATCACCAAATCAAGTTTTTAAGCCCACCACGTACTGACCCAGCTAGTTTAGCTAGCAGCCTAAGGGCCTATTATTCTTGGAGCACCTAATAGCATAAGAGGCCCATTGTTTGGGAATATAATAAAAAGCCTAAGACAACACCCTCCCCAACCCCCCAAAAAAATATGGGTCTATTTCTTGAGCTTAGGCAATACTATTAGGTGCCTAATAATGCATGATGCAACTAATATTCCCTATGAACGATGAATGCACGTCTTTCATTGTCAGCAGCCCAATAATGCATGCATGTTGCAACGTGTGCAATATGGATAAGGTCATTGAAAATGAAAGAGGGCATGACTAGGAATATATCTTGTGTCCTCTTCCTCCACAATTTTGTATGATTAGATTGTTGACGAAAGTCGGAACCTACTTACATGATTGGATGCTGTTAACCTTCCTTGAAGGAGGACAAAAGAGTTTATTTACCAGAAAAGTGGAGATGATTTTTTAGCATATTTAATTTTTATATAGAAACACTGAGAATCAATTTTGATAGTTCTTGCACTAGTCTTGTTTGCATCTACTCATAGTGTACCATACAAATTCATGATAAAAATAACACCTCGTTTGTCAAATACATTATTTCAATTTTATGCTTAATAGTCCAAATAATGATGGTTTTCAGACAATCAAGAACTTCATACTTTTTCTAATGCCAGCAAATTAAGCTACATATTGAACCAGCCACACATTTTAGTTCTTGAATCTAACATGACATGACTCCACACATAAGAATCTTTCTAGGCATAAAATGTGGCCAATGCAAAGAAACATTTTTTACCTAGGACTGAAATTTATCATTTTTATTTGAAAATTGGAGGCACCTAGATAAAGATTGATGAACAACTCTGCTTGATTGTGAACAAACTCTATATATAGTATATATACTGCATTTGGTATAAGTATTAGTGAAAAGGTAGAGAGACAAAAATACAACAGAAAATTTATGTATTTTTTGTACTTTATTAAAATTGAGATAGGAAATTTTTGTCTAAAAGAACATAGAATTGAAGCTTGAAAGGACATAAATTTTCTCTATCTTCATCCTCATGTCTCTAACCTCATATCTTGTCCTTGGTATCAAACACAGCCTAAAAGTTCACAGCCAAAATGATTCAGAAACAAGTACAAGCGACCAGAAATGTTATCTAATGATGTTACGTACCCCCTAGTGATCAGGAAGTAGAAATGGATAAAGCAGGAAGAAATTCAAGAATTTCAGCACTGCCCTTCAGCTACAGCCAAAGGAGAAGCCAAACAGATAGGGGAGAGCATATTAGATTTGCGGTTATTAAGATAAGACTTAGTTAGTTACGAAGATATTATTTAAAGTTAAATTAGGACTATATTAGGAAGATATCATTTAAAGTTAAATTAGGATTCTGTTAGTTAGGAAGATATTATTAGGATGAAATTAGTTAGGAAGAATAAAATAAGTTAGTTATGAAGTAGTCTGTAGATAGAAGAGAATTAAGGGAGAGGAGACAGGTTTTTTGAGAGACCAGAATAGATCAGGCGAGAAAACACTTTCTCGAGAATTGTCATTCTTCTATTTTGTTATTTTCAAGGCTAGACCTAATTGGGTCCTATCTTAAACAATTTTTCTTTAAATTTTGTCATATTTTGTGAGTTTGGTACTAGTTGTTACAACTGGCATCAGAGCACATTCTTGGGCATGCTGCGTATGGTGGCATCCACTCATCAGACTTCAGCAATGGAGACCAGGATGGAGGCGCTGGAATAAAGATTGGAGGAGCAGACCAGAAATATAGAATTGATCCTGAAACAACTAGCAGATCAGAGCATAAGACAACAACCTGAAGCAGGAGATGAACAAAGGGACAACTAGAAAAATCGTAACTAGGAAGACGATGAAGATGAAGTTAATTCAGGGAGACCACCCAGATTAGGGGTAAACTGCAAGGTGGAATTTCCAACCTTCAAAAGGGAAGAAGTTTGTGAATGGTTAGTACGAATCGATAGATATTTCAGAGTAGCCCAAATTGTGACTGCAAAAAAAATTGGAATATGCAGCCATGACACTAACAGGGGAAGCATTGACGTGGTTTGAATGGTGGGAAAAGCAAACTTTGTTTCATATCTGGACGAGATTCAAGCAGGACCTCCTAAAGAGATTTCAACTAGGAGTAGCTGTAAATCTGATAGGACCTCTGTTGGACGTGAGACAACATGAAATTGTTATGTAGTATCATCGTGACTTTGAACTCACAGCTAGAAACCAACACAATTTGGATCAGGACACTTTAATGGGGATCTTTATGAATGGATTGAAGGAAGAAATAAAGGCAGAGCTGAACATAGCCAATTTTGAATCTTTATCGGATATTATGGATAAAGCAGTAGCTATTGAAGCCCGTAACACCGCTTGGAAGAATGCAGGGATTTCTCCAAGAGGCCGAAGGATTGAGACAACATATAGAGGTAGTAACCTAGGGTTGAATTGAAATACCGTATGGGACATGCCTAAATTATCCATGGTATCAAGAAATGCTGCAAGAGCAGGAAATGGAATTGTGGGCCAGAATTCAAAGATTATGGCCAACAACACCCACGCCACTGCAATAACTTCAGGGGCCAGCAGTAGCAGTCAGCCAAGCACTAAAGGGAGTGGACCACGCAGGTTATCAATAGAAGAGTGGGCCGAAAGACAGAAAAAGGGATTGTGCTTCAAATATGCAGAAAGATGGGGTCCAAATCATGTGTTCATGTTCAAACATTTTCAAATTTTTCTGCTAGAAGAAGAAACAGAAATAAAGGAAGAAGATGAGCATATTTTGTCACCAGATGAAGTAGAAAAACAACAACTGGAAATGCAAAAACTAAAACTACAATTATCCTCTTATAGTTATTGGGGACTCACCACCCATAAGACCTTCAAAGTCAAGGGAAAAATAAAAGGAGAAGAGGTGATTGTTCTCATTGATCCAGGAGCTTCCATAAATTTCATAGCAACCAAAATTGTCAAAAGATTGAGGCTGCCAACAACAAGCATAAGGGAGCTTCAAGTGGAGGTAGGGAATAGAAATATTGAGAAGGGAAATCTGGGTTGTGAAAATGTAGTAATCGAAGTCCAAGGACTGCAGATAACCCAACCTTTCTTTGTAATGGAGTTAGGCCAAACTGAAGTGGTACTGGGAACAGGTTGGATGGCAAGTTTAGGGAGATTTGTGGGGGATTACAATGAAATGATAAGTTGGAGGGAAGGAAAACAGGAGTATATATTGAGGGAGACTCGTCCCTAAGTTGAAGTAAGGCATCGTGGAAAGCTACTCTTAATGCATTAAAAGGGATAGATGGGGGATTTCTTATTACTCAGGTTTAGCACACAGAAACAACAGAAGATGAAGCACAATTGTCCAATAACATCCAGAATCTCTTAGAAGAATACCCGAATTTATTTCAGAAACCACAGGGGCTACCACCGTAACGAGAGCAAGATCATGCTATTACCTTTAAAGAGGGAGCCCAGATCCCACATCTACTACCCTACAAGTACCCTCATTATCAGAAAGATGAGATAGAAAAATGGTGGAAAGGATGCTGCAATCAGAAGTAATACAGCCAAGTAACAACCCTTTCTCTAGCCCGGTCATTCTGGTTAAGAAGAAAGATGGAGGGTGGCAATTTTGTGTGGACTATAGAGCACTAAATAAGGTGACTGTATTGGATAAATTCCCAATCCCAGTGATTAAAGAGTTACTAGACGAGATCGAAAGGGCCAGCATTTTTTCCAAGTTGGATATGAAATCCGAGTACCACCAAATAAGAATGCTTGAAGAAGATATTAAGAAGAAAACCTTTAGGACTCATGAAGGGCACTACGAGTTTAGAGTCATGCCTTTTGGCCTGACCAATGCACCATTAACCTTCCAAGCTTTAATGAATAATATATTAAAGCCATATCTGCGAAAGTTTGTGTTAGTTTTCTTTGATGATATTCTGGTCTACAATCCGGATCAAGAGCACCACCTGCAACATTTAAGGCAAGTGTTCGAAGTGTTGAGACAACAACAATTATACCTCAACAAGAAGAAATGCAACTTTGAACAAGCAAAGATAGAATATTTGGGACATATAATTTCTGCAGAAGGAGTGGCAGCCGATCCAAAGAAGATACAAGACATGCTAGACTAGCTGGTTCCCAAGGACATCACGAGTCTGAGAGGATTCTTAGGGCTCACAGGATACTATCGCAGGTTTGTAAAGAACTGTGGAAGGATAGCATGACCATTAACACAATTGCTGAAAAAGGATGGCTTTTGGTGGGACAAGGAAACTTAGCAGTCCTTTGACAAATTAAAGCAGCAATGGTGATTGTCCCTGTGTTGGCAATACCCTCTTTTTCCAAACCATTTGCAATCGAGACGAATGCCTCAAGGAAGGGGATTGGGACAGTTTTGTCATAGGAAGGAAGACTCGTAGCTTACATGAGTCACAAGCTATCGGAAAGGAACCAACAGAAGTCTGTATATGAGAAAGAATTAATGGTAATTGTTCTTGCCATTCAGAAGTGGAGGCAATACCTACTTGGACAACATTTCGTGATATACACCGATCAGAAGAGCCTCAAATTTCTGTTAGAAC
This sequence comes from Nissolia schottii, assembly GCA_003254905.1. NCBI lineage: Eukaryota > Viridiplantae > Streptophyta > Magnoliopsida > Fabales > Fabaceae > Nissolia > Nissolia schottii. The sequence goes on from QANU01062782.1 coordinate 778,223, forward strand.
AATGACTTGGGGAATAAGAACAACATAAATGGGTATCCAAGATGGTGGGATACGACTTCTCAACCAAATATAAGGCCGGACGGGAGAATCAGGTAGCTGATGCACTATCTCGGAAGATTCAATTTTCAGCTCTCACCATGGCTCGGACAACCGAATGGGAACGGATAGAAGAAGAAGTCAAACGACTCAAAGTTATTAGGTATTGTCCAAGAATTGCTGCAAAACATAGATTCATATCTAGGTTTTGAACTAAGGAAAGGGAGGTTACACTACAAAAGGCGACTGGTGATGTCCAAAAGCTCAAAACGGATACTACTTATACTTCAAGAATTTCACGACTCCAAGATAGGTGGGCATTCAAGACATTTCAGAACTTATAAAAGGATATCTAGGGTTGTGTATTGGGAAGGAATGAAGAAACGAATCCTAGAAAATGTATGAGAATGTGAGGTATGTCAAATAAATAAGCACCAAAATCTAGCACTAACAGAATTATTACAACCTCTACCCATTTCGGAAAATGTTTGGGCTGACATCACCATGGATTTCATTGGTGGCTTACCTAAGGTAATGGGGAAAGATACAATAATAGTGGTGGTAGATTGAATGACCAAATGTGCTCATTTCTTTGCCCTTCCCCATCCGTATACAACTAAAGAGATAACAACCCTATTTGTGGAAGAAGTAGTCAAGCTGCATGGTTTTCCAACTTCCATTGTTTCAGTCAGGGACAGATTATTCATGAGTACTTTTTAGACTGAAATCTTTAAAGAAGCAGGACCTAAACTCAAGATGACCTCGGCATACCATCCTCAATCGAATGGGCAAAGTGAGGTAGTCAATAAATGCGTTGAGACTTACCTCCGGTGCTTTTCAGGCGACAAACCAAGTTAGTGGCCGAAATGGTTGCAATGGGCTGAGTATTGGTACAATACTAATTACCATTAATCCATTAAAATGTCGCCGTTTAAAGCCTTGAATGGCAGAGAGCCACCACCACTGCTAAGAGGAGAAGGAGGAGCCATAATCGATGAGATACAAGGCTTGATGCAAGAAAGAAATTAAATACTAGATGAATTGAAATTACATCTAGACCAAACTTAACATGGAATGAAGATATATGCAGACAAGAAGTGAAGAGATGTGGAATTCCAACCCGGTGATATGGTTTTCCTTAAGATCCAACCATACCGAATGCGATCATTAGCCAAAAAAATGAACCAGAAACTCAGTGCTAGATTCTATGGTCCCTATGAAGTATTGGAAAGGATTGGCCAAGTAACTTATAAACTTAAGCTTCCTAATTCCACTCGCGTGCACCCAGTTACCATCACAACCACTACCTTAAGCTTTGACCGAAGATTGGGAATTGATGGTTGAACCAAAACAAGTACTCGCTACTAGAAAAAATGAAGCAGGACAACTTGAAGTTCTGCTCTAGTGGAAGGATCTACCAGAATTTGAAAACTCTTGGGAGTCAGCAGCAGATATTTTGCACTGCTTTCGAAAATTCCACCTTGAGGACAAGGTACGTCTTGAAGGGGAGGGTATTGTTACATACCCCCTAGTAATCAAGAAGTGGAAGTGGAAAAAGGAGGGAGAAATTCAAAAATTACACCACTGCCCTTCAGCTACAGCCAAAGGAGAAGCCAAACAGATAAGGGAGAGCGGATTAGATTTGCGGTTATTAAGATAAGATTTTGTTAGTTAAGAAGATATTATTTAAAGTTAAATTAAGATTCTGTTAATTAGAAAGATATTATTTAAAGTTAAATTAGAATTCTGTTACTTAGGAAGATATTATTATGATGAGATTAGTTAGGAAGAATAAAATAAATTAGTTATGAAGTAGTCTATAAATAGAAGAGAATTAAGGGAGAGGAGACAGGTTTTTTGAGAGATCAGAACAAATCAGGCGAAAAAGCATTATTTCTCGAGAATTGTCATTCTTCTATTTTGTTATTTTCAAGGCTAGACCTAATTGGGTCATATCTTAAACAATTTTCTTTAAATTCTGTCATATTTCGTGAGTTTGATAGCGGTTGTTACAAATGACTTTACAAAGAAATATGTGAATTTGAGTCAGAATGAGGAGCTTTCAAACATCCTGAGTTTGTATATCAGCATTTTCTTGCTTTCTTTTGGATTTTCCATCACTTTCTTATCATCTTTGAACCCGTGCTAGCACTCTCTACAACCTTAGCTAATCAAATCGAACCATCTTGGCAAAAACAATACAAGAGAGACACCAAGATGTGCAACTTACCGAGACACAATCAAAGGCCGCCGGCGAAGCTCACCGGAAAGAAAATGCTAAAAAGAATTAATGCCATTCATCTTTAGAACGTAATATGTACAAAAATAATCGTTTACCAAATAAAAAATTGCCCCTTTCGTTACCACAAATCTCGTAGCCTAACTAACTATATCGTAATTCGTCATAACCAAATCTTGGCAAGGTCTTTACTTACCATATCCGCTATATAACCTGCAAAATTCCGGCAAAAGAACCTACTCACTTTCGATGTGCCTCATCAAAAGGGTGGGCGCGTAAAGAAGAAAGTTCCCATCAACTTTAGTTCCACCATTTGCCAGTAGCCAACATGCAACTTGAGCATGTCACACCCCTTTCTCTAATTGCAGAAATAGAGATTCAGAGTAGATCAATGACGACCATCCATTAGATCGGCTAGTGTTATTTTTCCGCAGTTACCAGCATCTAGTCTATCAAACTTCTCACTGATCTGCATGATGTCCTTCTCTGTTACTTTTCCCATCTCTTTGAGCTTGTATATAACATATTCTGATTTACTGCATGCCAAAACCTCGACACTCAGAAAAAAGCACAAAATGTACATGTCACCAAATTCAGTCAATAAATAAATAATAATAACATAACGGCCTCTTTGGTTTCAGAAAGTGTTTCCCGTTTTCAGTATGAATTACAAATGTTAATAAAAACTACACATTTATCTGAATGGTTGCAGAAATCCAAACCAAGCCAGAAAAGAATACATAGATGTGATGAGCAGCCAATAAAAGAAATGCTTGTAATCAGGTTCTTTCACATTTTAAAAAGGATTTGATTAGCCAAAAAATGTATCATTATTTATGATTAAAGCAACCATCCATCCAAAATGCTCTTATTAATACTTCACTCAAGCACCATACTAGTTTCAATATACTGACCCCCGTTCATAGAACTGATGAAAACACAAAACAATAAAAATGGTAATTAACAGCCATCATCAATGGCATTCACCGGGGCTTTAGATGTTATACTCCTACTTAATTGTTGTTTATCAAGAATTAATTTGACATGTACCAAACATTGGTAACAAACACCTGGTCATTCTATTTATAGTCAGTATATCTCTGAATGGAGGTGAACATTTCATGGGAACTTATCTAGAGAACTAAACAAGCACAGCAAAGTATATCAGTTATCATGCGGTGAATACAATCAACAGCAACTGGTCTAACTCTAATGAGTAACCACTTCGATAAAAATACAAAATAAAGTTTCAAGCAAATACATAAACTGTGCTCCAATATACGTTAATGCATGGGGTTTTCGCTTTATACGGGGTCTTTGTGCTGAGTTTTGTTCCAGGTTATGCACTGTTTAGGCCTTCCAATTATTATTCGAAGAGTGTGATTGTAAGAACGATTAATTATATTATAGATCTCCTTACAGGAACTAGTCTTTACTTTATTAAACTGCCTACCCGTCCTTTTCTTTTCAGTCTGCTAAAGCAAATGTCTTTTCTGTTAGGCTTACTTACGAGACAATATTGTATGCAATTGCATTTATATTAAGATTCACATGAGTTTATATGAAGTTTGGTCAACCCTACTAAATAGCATTTGGCATCGTAATATGGTCATATAGCATGGTTGCCAACAAGTTTTGTTGTCTATAGCTTTTTCTATGGCGCACATGTTAGTGCATTTGAAGGAAGTAAGAGTTTATATGCAATGTTTGGCTCAATTTCTGTCAGCTTAAGCTCTCCGGGCAATTTGTTAATAAAAAACATAAACAAGGGCTACAAGACAAGATATATTATAGCATGTAGAATATCATAAATTGACATGTTATAAGGAGCTGATGATCGTCAATACTAAGGAGAAACCAGAGACATTAGAGAAAGACAAAGTGTAAAGATTTAACGCCATATAGTAGCGCCTAGTCACTTTCTTTTTCAGAATGGAAGCTGAGATTCCAAGATGTCAAGAATTTTAAGTTCAATTTGGAGGTGGTTCCTGAGGAATTACTGACAGGTTTGGAGAGAAATGCAACACTACAGTGAAGGAATTTCAGGAAAACCAAAATATCAAGGGTGGAATAAATGATACACAAATGGAAAATAAAGACAGCATGACAAAGATTACATTTTGAATTTTGAAAAATCCAGAAAGTTAGAGTAGCCTAAAAAGCACAATAGCAATCCAATTAAAGAAATTATGGAGCAAAACTTGTTTCTAAACCAAAAAGAATTGTTTCTCCAAAATCTTTTCCGTTGCACTCTAAATGAAGAGATTGTCAAGCCCCAAAAATAATGGGCAACACCATAATGTAATAGCAAGTCATGTTTGTGTACTTCTTACACAAACAACATCAAGCAAGTTGCAACAATTCTCAAAATATTTTCACTAGATGATACCAGTGCAGGATCTTTAGTTCTTTTGGGTATGTTTGTGAGGGAAGGTAAGTTTTTTCATTTTAAGAAAATATATTCTAATTCTAATTTTAAAAATTTTCAAAATAAAAAAGAATAAAGATAAAATGTCATTAAACCTATCTATCATCCTATTTTTAGCTTTATAAAATTATACTTCCTAAATTTAGAAATTAAAAATGTCTTTCCTTCGCTATCCCTCCAAAACCCTCCATCCGAACATACCCTTAAACTCCCATAACAACATCCGCACACAAAAGCTCCTTTGGAAAAAATTTCTCATGTAGTTCGTTTTAGTTACTATCTTATTTCATCACCAAACAGCAAAAAACTATACTCAGATACAAAAACATGTCCTTCCATAATTTCGAATCCAGACTACAATGAAGGGAACTCCTAAACTAAAAGAGAAATATCCCACCCAATGCTTTCAAATCTTGATACCTCCAACAAATCAGTGGACTAAAAGAAGCATATACCATATACATAAACTTCTGTTTACTTGCATTGCGTGAGTTGGTATGTTAGCCAGATTGGCTTACTCACTTTTCTGCTAGTGCTACATATCATTCGACACTTTGTAGCCAGTTAAAATTATCAGTTTTGTTTGTATTGGTTCAATCAACATGTAACTTGAGCTAGAAGGATTCGACTACTAACATTATCAGGACGGGAAAAGAGAAAACAAGATAGTTAGATTACACTTTATTTCCTTTACAAAGAAATTCATGAACCTTTAGTGGATACTGTTTAATAGTCCTTCTTAAAGGTAGAACTCAAGACATCCAACATAATGCAGAAAATACCACTTAGAAAAAAAAAAGCAACAACCTATGCAGACCCCCAAGCTAAGCAAGTAAAGCATGCAAGTGAATTACAGTCGTAGCCCAAAAAAACAAACCACTCTACTCATTAGATGTGTTTCAAATCCAGGAAAAAACCCTCTTCTCTTAAGGGGGTAAGGTTACGTACATCTTCCCTCCCCATGCCCCAATAGGTGGGAGCCTCATGCAATGAGCCACCTTTTCCTTTCATTCCACACGTGAGAACAATCAAAATCCATACATATATGACTTTCAATATTTGCTGCTTGCAAACAAAATAAAAGACATGCCATTCCACAATAACAAAACAGTTAAGATATCATCAATACTTGAGTTCGATTTCTTACTATTTCCTCTGTTTTCATATCATATTTCATATCTTCCAAAATAAATGTCATACTTCAGTCAATATATCTATGCATTTATGCATATACTAAGTTATTTATACTTACAATTAATATGGCCCATAATGTGTATGCGACAAAAATAACTTTTAAATAGAAAAAGATCTTCCAAAATTAGAAAGCGCCCAACTAGTAAATGATGAGCAATATTTGCTACACTTTCTTGAACAACAATTGAGGCCAAAAATTACTTAACTTCTATGTGATGGAAATGTAGCAGCGCATACCTCACAAAGCCATTGTTGTCTATATCTGCAGCAAGAAACTCAGCAACGGTCATATCCTGACCGAGAATCCACTTTGCCATCCTCCTATGCCGCTTATCCACTCTTGCCTCAGCCAAATAGAGGAATGCTCGGGCCACTGTAAGCGTCGACACAAGCAACCAAATCGCAGCAAACATACGCCCATGCAAGGTCTTGAACGCCTGATCGCCGTAGCCAACAGTTGTAACCGACATAACCGAAAGATAAAAAGAATCTAACCACCCGAGCTTTTCTGCATAATGCAGAAACCCAACACCAAGTCCAATACAAAGGACCACAACCACCAATGCCAATGCCACCTTCAACCTAATCCTCATCCTCCCTTTCTTCACATCAATGATATATGACCTCCCATCATTCTCACCCCTACTCTTCACAGTCCGCAACAAATGATTCTCCTGCAAATCTAGAACATAGCTAACCATCCCACTCAACAATATGTCTATAAAACCAAAACCAACCAACACAAACAATATAGAGAAAGTCTTGGTTGTGGCACTGTTGGGAGTAATGTCACCATACCCTATTGTGCACATTGTCACTATACAAAAATACAATGCATCCACAATAGGGTGAGTCTGAGTTCCTTTGAAATTATGACGATTGAACCAGAAAATGACTACCCCTAATGCCAAATAAATAACAAGGAGAATAAAAGCCTGGCCAACAATTGAAGAGCTACCAAACTGGGGTTTTTTCACGGCGGATTGGCCTCGGAAATCGCTTATCACCGCCATAGCCGGCGCCGTTTTGGACCGGTGGAGGTTGCTCTTGCGCAATTGATAATCGGGGTCAACAAGCCAAGAAGAGTTCTGCTGTTGCTGCTGCTGCTGTGCTTCTAGGAATGTTGATGCAATGTCATGCGAAGAAGAAGAAGTGGGAGAAGAAGAAGAACCGGCTTTTGAGGAATTGATGGAAAGCGTTAAGGCCTCAAGCAAGGGTGAAGGGTCATTGGGAGAAGCAGCAGGGGAAGGGCCAAAGATGAGGCGGTCCTTGAGCTCCATAGGGGTCATGGGGAGAACGATCTCGTCATCCTCCGGCAATGGACAAAGCTGTGGCGGCAACAATGGAGGCCTCTTCCTTGGGCTGAAGTATGAGAGCAGAGGCTCCTTTTCCATGGCGGTTCTTCCGTCAAATCGATCTTTGGGTTCTCTGGATATGCACAAAACAACGAAAAGATCGTAGCTTTGAACGATTAGGCGGTTTTCCAGAAAAGGGTCGGCTTCAGAACAGAGGGAAATTCCGTGTGAATGCAGAAAACCAGAGGAAAACAGAGTATAACAGAGGAAAATTAGAGTTTTTGGTTACGGTTCATGAAGATAAACGATTCAGGGAATAATAGAGTGGCAACAAAAGTTATAAATGAGATTGAGATAGAGGGGACATAAAATTGCAGTACATAGGTACAGGATTTGAGGGACGGTGTTGACATGGGTGGGAGGTTACAGCGCACGTGCTTCTCACATGCTTGTGTGCGAGAGTGGTTCAAGATGTGGGGAAAGAAATAGATAAGACTTCACAGATTAACATTTAACTTTGATGGTAACATATGAAGAAATGGTGTATGTTTTGGTTTTTTGATAGTTACTAGTGGCAATGGAGATGGGTATGGTCTCATGAGAGATGAGACCATGTTGCGGCAAGTTGCTTGATCATGTCAAAGTTTGTGCCTACAATATAAAAATTAGTGGCCGTGAGTGGATGCATAATCAACGCTAAGATGATGTGCAGCGAAAAATAAGAATTAGAAATGAAAAATAAACGAGAAAATAATGGAATACAATTCCTAACATATTTATACACATATAAAATTGCAAGGGATTAGTTTAACGAAAGACATATACGATGTATAATAAGCATGTGATCACGGATTTAATTTTTAGATGTGTTAAATATTTGGAATTAAGTCGTTAGAAAAATGTCAATATGAAAATTTTAGCAATCATTTCTACCTTTTACTTAAAGAGACGAGTTAACCAAGAACCATGGGAAAAAAAAAATTTAGACATCACTTGATTACTTTCCTGTAGCCTAAAAAAAAAAGCACTAGTTATGGAGTTTGTTTTTTAACAAGTAGAAGAAGAACAAAAAACTGTAGATGAAAAAAAATATTGGACTTTGGTTGGACACTGTTATTGTGATCAAGTTAAAAGTGAAAATATTTAATTATTTTCAATCCATTCAAGGTAATAAATTTTTTTTAAAAAAAAACTTACTCTTTTAATAAATCATTTTTTATTTTTAATTCATTAATCCCTCTATTTCTAATTAACTATCCATCTTTCTATTTTAATATTTTTATAAATAGTTGTAAACTTTCTAAATTTATACAATACTAATTGTTTTTTTTTCTATTATACCTCCTAATAAATAAACTTAATAATAGAATATTAGATGAGAGAAAAAATAAATATAAGGATATTAAATAAAGATAACTTTCTAAAGTCTATGATTTTTAATATTTATTTAATACTCGTGCATAAGTTAAAATTGGCAATTATTTAAAAAAAGAGAGTATAATAAGTACTCCATTTGTCTACTTTTTGTTATCATTTTTGACAAAAACACGTAATTTAAGAAATTATTTAATTGACATTAAGAAAGAGAAAATATAAAATGTATAGACAAAATTAACCTTGAACAATAAATGCTATAATTATTAAATGTTATGCGGAGCATGAAAGATAACAATGATATAAATATAAAAAATACATTTAATATTCTTTAATCTAATTAAATGACAATTAATCTTGAATAAATTTTTATTTAAAAAATAACAAAAAGTAAATGGTGGGAGTAATGTTCTTAAGACTCAAGCAATTGTTAACTTTTCTAAAATATATTTAAATTACAATAAATTTTTTTGTGGTAGAACTAAGACGTCCATCGCGCAGTAACCAATTCTCACACACATTCTCACGAGGGAAGATCGACCCCAACCATAGGGTTTATGCTAAAGCACTGAAACATAGTCCAATGACCCGATCTACCCCACCTAATAAAATCAAACTTGATTATTGTTGTATTCAGTACACTTATATTTTTTAATTAACAAAAACAATGCTTGGTACTGAGATCGTGCTTCCATATAAATAAAATCAAACATCATTAGGACACGGAAAGATTCAGTTTTGAGCGTTGACCCTCCTTTACTCATCTCGCAACAAACTAAATTTGGCAAACTCCCCTTCAACTAAGGCTTTGTCTGCGTGTTGATTCCAGAAGAGGAAGAGAAGAGAAGAGAAGAGAAGGAAAGGACAACTGCTACACACACATCAGTTTTAGATAAGGATAGAACTTGTTTCAATTTCTTTCTCTCCATTACTTCTATTACTCAAATTTACAATTTTTTTGAAATAAGTGCAGACTTTTGATTTTTTAAATTATTTTTAAAAAATTGTACACTTGTCATCATGGAATTTGCATAATAGATGCAAAGGATATAAAGAACTTGGTGCAAGTTTAGTCTTTTAAATATGCGGGAAAAGTCAAAATATAAGTATGCAGAAAATGAAATAACCAATTATAAACAAACCCAAATGGTATAAGATCTGAAAATGTCAAGCAAGGTTACGTGTGTAACATGGCGGGATGCAAATATTTCCTTTTCTCTATGCACTATTTGAATATTATGGAATGAATTGGTCAAAGGATCTTGTGAGACTTAACCAATTACAACGACCCCTACAAGGTGCCATAGAATGAGCAGCATCCACATCACTAATAAAAGCACGAGAAAACCCTTCTGAACAAAAAATATAGTGCTGTAAAAGTTTTAGTCTAGTGAATTGGGCCAAATTGATCATAGTCTAGTGAATTTCGGATAGGGTGGTCTAGACCAAAACTAAAAATTAAAAGCACTAGATAACAGAGCAGCAAGGCCATCCTGTGATCGTACAGTCAAAGGGTTCTGGGAAGAAACAAGAAACTAATTCAGGGTACACTGCAAACTTGTAATCTCTGAGATGCCAACAACATGCAAGAAATTATTTTACAAATGGGTATTGCCAGAATATTAGTAATCAATTTTTTTCAAGTATATAGCCAAATTAGGAGGCCTGGCAAGAGAAAAGCAAAATTTCAAAGTGAAACAGATATACTTAACAAGCCACTTATGTAATACTGCGTCGGTCAAATACATAGTAAAGCATAGAACCGTTTAAAGAGGCAGTGAAAGCTAATCATCATCCTCGAGAACACTTCGACGCCTCTGTATCTGCCAGAGTAGAAGATAAATGACATGGTAAATATATAAACAAGGAGAATAGAAAAATGTAACCCAAATCCTACAACTTACTGTAACTTTTGTCTGCTTTGTTGTTTGGTTGTTTATCTGCTCCAGCAGTGATATGAGTCTTTCTTCAGAAACCTAAGCACCCCATTGAATAGATGAAGCAAGTTAGATACACTAATGCTTTATATGGATTATGTGGACTAGTTACTTCAATTTTCCATTTCTTCCCATCCTTATAAACATACAGAGAGACTTTTAACCCAAATATATAGAGAAACTTTTAACCCAAATATATAGGGAGACTTTTATCCAAAAAAATATATATACAGAGAGGGAAAGGGCAGAGGGGGAACCATTACCAAGTGTAATCCCACAACCATAAAAGGGGAAAACAATTTATAACAATCATACTACAGATTATATCCACATTTTCACAATTGAAACTGTAGCATAAACCCAACAACAACCGGAGACCTAACTCTGGTTCATGTGAGTCATCACCAGAAACCAACTTCCCTGCATATCTATTGCATAATAAAGACATTCTAAGAATACAAGTAAAGTCATCCTCAACCAATGGCATCAAATTTCAATGTTATCTAAATTTGACTGATTTACCTAGCAAAGTAAGTGATTACCATAAAATGCAACACTAATATTTTCACTCAATTTGATTCAAGTTACATGAAATATGAGAACACTAGACCTCTTATAAATATGAAAAATCACATTACACTGTTTGTTGCATGTTTATAAATCCTAACGCCAGCCACATGTCACATAGCATGCTAGACAGGGGACCTCTTTCAGATCAAATTATTGATTGAACAAATAAATAGTACAAGTACAACCTCACTGAGAAAATGACAATAAATCACACAAAAAGTTCATTGAGTTTATAATAAATTTTACCAACATCAGCAGGTCGTAAGAATGGGTGAGGTAGCAGCAAAAACAAGATCCAGTGTACCTTTTCAGCTATCTGACCCATTTGAGCAGCTCTTAATATAACATCTTCAACACCTCTTGCTTTCTCCGGTTTCACCAAAGCAATCCGAGCAACTGCAAATAATGATAGCAGAAATTTTAAAAAAATGTAAGAAAGCTAACTACATGTAGTTAAGTGCTTCATGCCTTCAAATTTTCATTAGGATAATTCTGAGTACAATGGCAAACATGCTCTTTCCATCTGCAAATTAATTTTAGAACTTGAAATCCAAATGGGAGAGTGCACCAATCAAGAACACACTCATGTAGGGACAAACAGAGAACAGACAGGGTAGAGGGAGAGAGAAAATGCAAGAAATTGTTACTTGTCAGGCTACCAGTACGAAAGCAATCATCAAAGATAAACTCTGGTATGTATTATGGATAGAAACTTAGCTACTTAGGCTACAATATCTTTATAGGCATACCCATATATAATAATAGTATAATTTTAATAGGGGTATCGTGGTATATGTTCTAGTAGAAGTCTTTAGTAGGGGACTAATAATATAGAATGGAATATGTATCAACAATCTCGTATATCTCATATATTCTAATGCCTAATGCATTAATAGGTTTTCTTATGCGAATGTGACTGCACAATACTAACAACCATGGCCCACCATGAGTATCAATATTCATTTGAGCATGAATTGAAGGAAGGATTGAAATATTAAACTATGCAATTGCATTTGATAAAAACAAAATCAATTTTATCCTTTGTCAGCACTGTAGTACTACAAAACATAAAAGCCATTAATTAGACTAACTTTTAAAGGAAAACCACGAGTGCAACAAGGGTAACAAGTCAATTAACAACTAAGAAGGCAAGATTATGTGATGAACTTACGTCTTTCTCGTGCTTCAGCAGACAATATCTGGCTAAGCATCATTTGTCTCCGTTCATCTGCCTCCCTGAATTAATTGTTTTTCCATTTGGATCAATAACTTTCTTACTTTAAAAAAACCTAAGAGTGCATCAGCTGTATTAAAAGAAGAGGTGAAATCTATTGAACTGATTACAATAATTTATGTAACGGTACACGAATTCAGAAACTAACCTCTTCGCATCCTCCTGAGCCTTCTGCTGTTCAGGGTTCTGCTGACTTCCCTGTTAATTAAAAAAACAATCAGGAATATCAACATGAGTGTAAGCAAACTCTGATGTAGCTATGAAAGAATAAAGATAACCACGACGCAATGATCGCTAACCGCGCCATGCTGACCCATAAGCTCCTGCATTCTTCTCTGTCTGATTGCTTCCAACTCAGGATCGGCCTGAAATTAGCAGTTAGATATAAAACCAAACAATTGTTTAATTTGAAAAAGAAAAGGGGGGGTCTATATGCAGAGTACAATTGCAGCGAAGATGGCACAATTAAAATTAAATTAGTGCATAAAATGTTCAAATCAGAACTTATTTTGTTTTTTTGCACTAGGAATGAGTGTGAAACAGGAATATATGTAACAGCAAAGGAGAGCAACAAATTTATCCCCAAAAAACAGCTCAAGACGGCAAGAAAGAACAAAGAAACCGATTGATCAAAAACATTAAATCCGAAGCCAATTTGGGAATTCTGAGTTCAAATTGAAGTGTGCACAGGACTTCAAGTTTGTTGCCAAGGTTTCATCGTTGAAAAAGTTACAGGCCGCATACCATCAAACTAGCATGCAAACAACCGAACACAGAAACATAACATGCATAGTCTTAAACTTCACAGTGTGGAATGTACAGCTAAAAATTTCCAAACTAAAACATCCAAATTGCGCAAGGGATCACAATCCCCAAAATAGTCGCAAAGGGCTAGCTCATGGCTACACCAACAAACCCTTCAGGGTCATAATTATCGAAGATTCCATCTACTCTTTTCATCCGAAGCTCGAAAACGGGCAAATGGATGTGAATGCATAGTGAAGTCCTCTAACTGCTTAGATTCAGAAATCATTCAAATTCATTAATTGGGAACACAGAACAAACCCCATGGTATCGTAGATAAACTTTAGCGTTTGTTTCGCGAGAAAATGGAGCAAAGAAAAAGGGAATTGGAATCGAACCGTACCATTTTGTAAGTTGAGCAGAAGAAACCCTAGCGGGTTTCCGAATGGGTGAGTTTTTCTCCTGATTCACCCAGCCACCACCAGCTCCTACAGAGGTCGCGTTTGCAATAAGCGATTGGTTTCCGAGTTTTCAGAGATCAAAAGGAAAAAGATTATGCTTTTCCATCGACAGTCCAAAAGTTCCCAACAAAAGTTTTAGCCAATCGTCGCCGTTGAATTTTTAGTATGTTTCAATGGGCCACGAGACTCTCACTCGTTTATCCGTTTAACCATAGCCGTCGGTCAAATTGGTTTGTTTAATGATTAAATAGATATAACCTACGAATTAATCCATTTAACCTCATTAAATAGACTAATTAAACGAATAGTAAAAGACGGTTAAGACACAACTTGTTTGATAGTCCTAACTAAAATTGAATGAGGGAACAAAAAATGCTTGTTTCACCAGTAATCAATGAGAAAATGTTCATTTTGATTCTTAAGCAATAATTACTTTAGTCTTTGAAATTTAAAATTTGATTTTATAATTCCTAAAATTATAAGATGTATGTTAAATTAGTCTATCAATTTATTATCATTATTATATTGTCACATTTTCGTTGATTTATCACATTAAAATGGATATTAACAATAATTTGACTCACAACTTACAATTTTAAATATTAAAAAGTTAAATTTTAAATTTCAATAACTAAAATAACTCAAAGTTACATTTTATAGATAAAAATGAGTATTTTCCCATTAATCAACCTATGCCTTTTTAATCCAAAATAAATGCTGTATATTGTTAATGATTAATTATGCATCATAAACTCTTGGGGTTAATTAAAAAAAAAATACACTCTTGGGAACTTTCTTCAAAGCCATGCAATTAATTACGAGCCGACCTTCGCATCATCCTATCATGAACTAAAATGAATTATGACGATTTTCTTTTATTGTTGGAAATATTTATGACTTCTTAGCTGATTTTGAACTTTTGTATGATTAATAATAGGTCAAATGCTGTAATAGGTAGTGAACTTTTACACTAGAATTCACATTAGTCCCAAAGAAATTATGTAATTTCTAAACATTTTAGATGTTATTCTCATTACTCTCTTTTTTTGTTTAACGAAGACAACATTTAAAATACTCAGGGATCGTCAAAGCCATTTAGAGACCACGAGAGAATTATTTTTTTTAGAGATTAATGTAAACACTGATGTAAGGTTGATGAATCAATTAAGATATTCTCCCGCTAAATATCATATGGAGAGGGTAACACTGTCATGGCCTCATGGGTCTTGATGGGGAAGTGGCACCTATTATAAGGATGTGGGCTTCTTCGGCAAAAAAAAAAAAAAGGATATCGTCCGGGCCGCCATAATTTGTTAGGCCCGGAACAAAGGGCCCATGAATGGTTTACCCATGTACAAAGGGGAGTACCGCCCGTGCGTCGTTCTCAAATTGGAGGTTGTCGTTTGGAGCACTCAACCTATTCCCTTCGTGATTGCAGTGCAGTGAAGTGCTGGTGAAGAAAGTGAGTAGCGAGAATGGATCCGAAGCTAACAGAGGTTTCTCAGCTCTTCGATCGCTTCAAGGCAGCTTATGTTCGGAATGACTACGATACCTGTTCCAACCTCCTTTCACAGCTAAAGGTAATTTCACTCATTCCTACCCAACCAAACCCTAGTTTATTTATGCCACTCAATTCGAAAAAGATCAAGATTCGTGCGTTTTGTTGGTTTTGGAATATCGATTCAGCTGCTTTATTGTTTATCTTTTTCGAAATTTGAATTTGAATTTAGCGTTTTGCGAAATCAAGAAGTTGTGGGTTGGTCTAGGTTGCTTCAGTTTGAGATAATTACCGCAACGATGCGATCCTGTTCGAGTCAAATTACGTCCATCTTGTTCGGATTTCGGATATGCCCAAAGTGGTTTACTTTTGATGATAGATAGTATGTGATGAAGTCAAGCATGGTGTGGTATGCTAGATTGAAATCTTCATAGTATATATATAGTAACAGCTGGAAGTTTGATGATTTACGAGGAGTGGGTTGTAAGGTGTTATATTTGTATTTGGGTTTATGTAATTAATACAAGAAGCTTGAATTCATAGCTGTAATGTGTATAGTCTTAAGATAGTATTTTGCTAAGTTATATATTCCTTCTTGTCGGGTCATACTTGCAGCTGTTGGTTTTTTTGCTCTGAGTGTTTCACTGTGAGCGTAAATATCGACCGACTTTGTTTCTACTTGCAGGTTAAACTGACAGAGTTCAGAAGCCTTCCACCCTTGTTTGAAGATACACCTAATGCTGTTCATGAATTAACATTAGCAAGTAACATTCTTCACTTCAATCGCTTAAATTTTATCTTTTTGGGTTCATTTTGTGGATCATTTCTGGCCCTACTTCTTTAATTTATAGAAGCATATTCTCTTTTTCAATTGTAACATGAGTGAATGTTAAAATTGATATTGTAAAGCAAGGTTTTGTCCATTGTTGGGCTATAAGTTCGTTGTGATTGAAAACAGATTGTTCCTTTCATGCCTGGTACTGTGGTAGGCAGTGGCGAGTAGAGTTGAAAAATAACAATCCCTTTTGTGGTCTTTCAGCTATTGTTAGTAAGATAATGTTGCTATTAACTTCATGGCTGGTTGTGGTGGAAGTACAAGCTAACCTTTATGTTACTGTATGTGTGATAACTAGTATGGGTTGCTGTATATTAGAGGAGAAAGAAAAGAGTATAACATTTTTTTTATTGAAAAATTGGAAATTAAAAACTCTTTAATGCTTGAAGTCAATGAAAGGACCAAGCAATATTGATTGAAGCAAGCAAACTACTACAATTTTTCCTCACAGATAAATCATATTCACATGACCAAGTTGCAAGTTGATGGCCAACTGCTTAAAAAACTTAACTGCTATAAGTCCTTTGTCTCAGATTCTTTTTGTGTTGTTGGTGTTTGAAACTTACAGGGGATATTTATGAGCATGCTGTTGTCCTTAGTGTGAAAATTGAGGATCAAGATGCTTTCGAGAGGGATTTTTTCCAATTGAAACCGTATTATACAGATGCCTGGTAACTGATTCTTGATCCTTTTTATTACTTCTAGAAAATATCTCTTTCCACTCTGATACAGATGAATCTGTACATGGATATTTCCTTATCATTTGTTTAACAGAAACCTGTTTACTGCTTTTATCCCAAAAAAACAACAGAAACTTGTTTACTGTGCACCATGAAACAGAAAGTTAGTATATATATTGCAACATGGTGTTATATGCTATTTATGTTTTTGCTTGTTGATTTCTTGTATCTTATGGGAACTTTTCCTTTGGTGCAGCAACCGACTCCCACAGTCTCCCCAAGAGTACCCAATCTTAGGTCTCAACCTTTTGAGACTGCTTGTCCAGAACAGGATTGCTGAATTCCACACTGAGTTGGAATTGCTTTCATCCATTGCTCTAGAAAATCCTTGCATCAAGCATGCTGTGGAGTTGGAGCAATCTTTTATGGAAGGGGCATACAATCGCGTCTTGAGTGCACGGCAAACAGTGCCACATGATACATACGTTTATTTCATGGATCTTTTGGCAAAGACAGTGAGGTAGTAATTGTTATCTATTTATTTTTGTATCTTTATCTATTTATTTTTGTATCTTTTTCATATTACCTAGCTGAAGATTGAACCAAAATGATAAGTTAGAAGAAACTGGACCTCCAGTTAGATTTCTTTTACATCAGAAGTTTCTTAGACTATCTGATTAATGAGAACCAGTTTCTATATTATTGTTATTAAATTTTGTTTAGTTTTATATTCTTCTAATTGGACTGTTTTTGCTTTCTTCAAAGGCAATGTGGCAGAAGCATTAGTGAATGTATATTATGCTACCATTTTTGCGTATATATTTTCTAATTTAAATCTGTTTTGAATCATTCAGAGATGAGATAGCAGGATGCAGTGAGAAGGCATATGACTATCTTTCAATTAAGGATGCCAAGCAAATGTTGCTGTACACTTCAGATCAGGAACTCTTGGAATATATTAGAGAGGTGAGTAGTGTGTGTGTGTGTGCTTGTTTGAATAAATTACTTCTACTAAGATATAAAATAGAAATCCTTCATTATTCATTGCACAATGTCATGTTGTTCTTGTGTTCTGAAGTTATCATCTACTGATTGCAGGAGCATCCTGAGTGGGAGATTAAGAACGATTGCGTATTTTTCCAGAAGGCAAAAGAATCTGCACCTTGCAAAGAAATACCCTCTCTGCAACTCATCAACCAAACACTCAGTTATGCTAGGGAGTTGGAGAGGATTGTCTGAAATGAAAAGCAATGGCTTTTGTTTTTCGTAAATTTCCCAGTGTCTGGATGATAGTTTTTAATACTGTCTTTTGAAATTGTTCATGATTCTAATTCAATGCGGAACATTTAAATTGCTCACATCTGTATGTTGGTCATCTTGGTGACTGTATTGTTTCTCTGAGGTACCTTTTTTCCTCTTCATTTATGCTATGGGAAAAGAAAAGAAAATCACTCCATTCTATGCCTTACCTATATTGAGGATTAGATGATTGATGATCCTGTAGTCTTTAGGAGCTTGCTTTTTTTTTTTTCTTTTTGTTTTAATATTAAGGAAAAGGTCTTTTATGTGTACTGTTTTTTCTCCCTGAACTTAATCTTGGTATACAGCTAGTGTCAAGCTTTTTTCATCGAATCATATACGTTACATTAGCAAAACTATTGGATTCTCAATCATTTTCTTAAAAGTTACACATACTAATACACACTATGAAAATGTAAAATTCATTCATTTCTTTATCTATATTAAGCTTCTACTTTGGTTATAAAAAAACCTATTTAGTTGTTCCTTGTCCTGTATTGGTCGCGAACACGGCTTCGATGAAGTTCGTTGAAGGGCCATATTTTTCATGGTTCTTCGATTTTTGGCCACTCCCCTGTGACACAGAACGATCATTCAGTTAATATGAGTTTTTGTTAATACCAGCATTAGAAATTGTTCCTCTATTGGACTTTAGGAACGAAAGTTATTTATTTATAGACACGACGGTGTAGATAATTATGAACACGGATGTAAATTGGGTGCCTTGTGTAGGCTAGGAAGGCAACAAATATATAACTGCCATTGACGCTTTTCTACGAGGACAAAAAGAGAAGATGGAAAGTTAAAGACCAGAGTCAGAAGAGACACCAAGCTTAGTACCGTGGTAGGCCAAGGGCGATTCAATGCTTCGGCTACTTGTCAGTTGTGACCTTGGTTTTTTCCACCGCTTCTGGAGAATTGCGCGGCACCGTCTTTTTCTGCCCGTGTCCCTACTTAAATTAGCACAGGTTTGTATTGACCAAAATTAATTAATAACTTCATTTCTTAGTAGTTAAATTAATCCGTGTTATATAAGGTCACTTATTTACTAGTATTACGCATCCTCCCGTCCTTCATTAAACCCGATTAACACTAGAGTTTTCTATGGGTGCACTCAATGTGTCTATTGCCCCCGGTAACAATAA
The DNA here is from genome assembly GCA_003254905.1 of Nissolia schottii. Taxonomy (NCBI): domain Eukaryota; kingdom Viridiplantae; phylum Streptophyta; class Magnoliopsida; order Fabales; family Fabaceae; genus Nissolia; species Nissolia schottii. The sequence goes on from QANU01062782.1 coordinate 797,192, forward strand.
TAAATTCTTTCGCAGCAATGCACCCGAAATGACACAATTTCACGTCTTTTTCTTGATTCATTCAAGTAACAAAATTTGAGAGTGTGGGACGGGTATAATAGTAAAATCCTCGAAATAAATGAAACGGCGAGTCACCGACTCACCTGCACCCATGCGAAGCACAGAATGGAGAGAATCTAGATTTACATCGACGTGGTAGTAAAACCAGATTCCTGGGTCCCACAGCAGACACGTGCCAAATATTTAAAATGGTAATCGAGGAAGCAGCTGTAAATCACTACCTAGATCGATCAACCATGCACTCACTCCCTCGCTTCACTTACTCCAACTTGGCTTAACTCCCAAGTCTAACTAATTAATTAGTCGACCTCAAAATCTGATCAAGCAAGGCAAAAGGGTAATTGAGATCAGAAAAAAGAAAGAAGAAGGAGGAAATGGGTTTGACGTTCACGACCATGACGCTGAACCTTGTCCTTCTGATAGCAATGGTGGCCACCAACATCCTCTCCCTCTACCACCTCTCCTCCACCCTCCATTCCCCCAAATCCCCCAAACCTCCCCCTCCCGTCCCCGACCAGCTTCTCCACCAGCTCCACACCATACGCGCCACCATCAACCACCTCACGCGCCTCCAACACTCTAACCCCACCGCCACCGCCGGAACCCCCGCAAAATCCACTATCCCGCCAGATCTGCTCCTCTACTCCCACCTCGCCCCGATTGCCTCCTCCTGCCACAACCACCCGGACCTCCTCCACCGCTACATGACCTACACTCCCTTCTCCCTCTGCCCCTCCGACTCCGACCTCGCCGAATCCCTCATCCTCCGCGGCTGCCACCCACTCCCCCGCCGCCGCTGCTTCTCCCGAACCCCGCCGCACAAGCCTCCCGCCTCCCTCCCTCAAAACCCCTTCCCCTCCTCCCTCCCAGACACCTCCGTCCTCTGGGACCACTACTCCTGTAAGTCCTTCGATTGCTTCCACCGCCAAAACCCTAACCTAGGGTTCGACCCCTCCGCCGACGCCTCCAAATTCACCACCTACAAGACCGACCTCGATCTCCCGATCTCGCAGCTCTTCCAGATCGCGAAGTCCGCGAAGTCCGTGCTCCGGTTGGGGCTCGACGTCGGCGGCGGGACGGGGTCCTTCGCCGCCGCGATGAAGCTCCGCAACGTGACTGTCGTGACGACGACAATGAGCGTCGGGGCGCCGTACAGCGAGGCGGTGGCGCTGAGGGGACTGGTGCCACTCCACGTGCCGCTGCAGCAGCGGCTGCCGGTGTTCGACGGTGTGGTGGACCTGGTCCGGTGTGGGCGCGCCGTGAACCGGTGGATTCCGGCGACGATGATGGAGTTCCTGCTGTTTGATGTGGACAGAGTGCTGAGGGGTGGAGGGTACTTGTGGCTGGACCGGTTCTTCAGCAAAGGGATGGACCTTGAGAAGGTTTATGCGCCGTTGATTGGGAAGCTGGGTTACAAGAAGGTGAAGTGGGCCACCGGGAATAAGACCGATGCCGGTGGGATCAAGAATGGCGAGGTTTATCTCACTGCATTGTTGCAGAAGCCTCTCTCAAGATGATGAAGATCTTAGCTCTTTGATTATGTGACTTATACACACACCAGGTTAGGAACTAGATCTTAGCCTCTTTCCCAATTTGGAAAGTTCTTGTTCTTGTGTTTTGTTACTTTTTTAAGCTTTGGGAAAGCATTTGCAACCCTACGATTTGTTTGGCTTTTAGACTAGAAAGAATGGTACTTTTGGGGTTGCACCATTGAAGGGTTTGATCTTTGATCTTCTCAGCTGTGTTGACGCATCATTGAAAGATGTAGTGGTTGTGATAGTAACATTTTTTTAATGATTTGGAAATATAGGATCGGACATTAGTGGATGTAAGAGTTGGGTAAAAATTGAATCTTAATGATATTGGTGGTTGTATTCTTTGAATTCATTATGTATTGTTCTTTAAATAGTATTTTCTTAAGATGATGATTCTGGTTGGTGGAATCACGGAATGGTCTTCGGTGGTGTGTTTGGTGAGTTATTCTACAATAAGCTTTGAAATTTTGTTTGGGGCTCCGTAAGGTGTCTGCCTAGTTTTGTCTAATGTTTTTTGCTTCCTTCTGTACATAGTCGCCCCCATACCATCATTGATTGCATACCCTCTGGAAGGATATGGCTCCTCAAGTTAAGATCTTATGGTAACTTAATGGTCTTCTGTTGTGTGTTTGGTGGGTTGTTCTGCAATAAACAATTAAGCATTGAATTTTACTTGAGGCTCCTTAAGGTGTCTGCCTTGTTTTGTCCAATGTGCGTGCTTTTCACTCTGCCACAGTCCCATCATCAAATATGGATTGCATTCTAGTAACCTTGGATTTTGATTGTAAAGTTAAGATCCTTTTGAAGTCCACTAGAGGAACACTGTTTAAGTATGTAGTGGCAGTATCATATTATAATGGAGATGGTTCAAATTCATTGGGTCTTTAATCTTTACACTTTTTAGAGGTAGTTGTCATCCAATGAGGATGTGCATGAACAGTCATGCCCATTTCAAACAGAGTTTAGGCTTATGAACAAAACCAAGTTCCCGCTCTCAGTCGGTCTCTTTAGATAAATGGATTTTTTTTTTGGTTTTATTTCCTTCTCTCACCTCTGCATTAGATAGTTTCTCTAGCATGAGATGAGTTGAAACAGGTTCTTTTTGCATTTGAAAAGTGTCTTTTACACTCCATTCATCTTCCGTGGGCTCCCTATTGCAGAAGTTGTATACAATTCATTCAAAAACAGATCCTAACACATTTGTGATACTTTTACAGATATTTGTTTTTTTTAACTAAAATGACAGAGTAATTGTTGTGTGACCAAATAACTTTATACTCATATTATTATACTAATAATTTAAGTTAGTACTGGTGCGGTATAACAAGTGCAAGCCCAGCTCGATGACACCCCTAACATAAGTAGACTCCTAGTAAAACAATAACCTTAGTATTGTACATGAGTCTCCTGATCTCTCCAACTTTAGCTTCTCTGTAGGTGTTCCCATTGCAAGGGTGAAGCTGTTTTTGCATAGACTCATGCTTTTTCTCTGCTAGTTGACTTACCCAACGATTCTTCATTACCTGTGTTTATGAGGGTTAGGGGGATTTAGCGTTGAAATAGTCAAAATGAAACTGTTGATAATTGGGATGAGGTGACTGAGTTACAATAGGTTGTATACAACCTTGGGTGGCCACAGCCAACAGGTGCAGCTGATTCAGCTTGCACTGGTGCCTTTGAAATCATGAGCGTTGCTAATTATATGTTAGTATGTAGAATATATTACCGTTTTGATTTGGATTAAACAAGTGAAATTCTGATAACATTTCTCTCTTATTGTGTTTGAATTTTTGAAATTGGTTTGTTTGGTGTGGTACTTTCTGTTCATATTTCTAATGCTGTGCAGCTCCCTATCCTGACTCTTCTAGTGTGATGTTTTCCTATTTGGGTTATTGCAGTTTGATATGTGCTGTAAGGAAGATAAGCAGGTCAGAAGGTTATCCTGATTTCCTTGCTCCTAGGTGTTCTGGGGGAACATTCAATGAAGCAATTTGATAATTCATCCAAATGTTGTAAAAGAATCATCAACACATTGAAAAGAAAAGGATAGAAGGAAGTCGAGGAAAGATGTATATCCATGGGCTTGGAGGAACTGGTCGATCAAAATAGCCTTTATGATCTTTTTTTTGGTTCTTATTTGATTAAATTGTGCAATCCCAATTAATTGTTTGGAAATAAATTTATATAAACCCCATTGCCTGGCTTTCATCTGTAGTTCTTGCGGGCGCTTTAGAATAGATAATGACGGAACGTAATTTTTCAGTTGAGATTTCATTGGCAGATATATGTTTTAGTTAAGACCAGCTTTTAAACTTTCACAACGACTCAAATTTTTAGTACTTTATTTATCTTTTCTAGAAATTGAACTGAGGTTCTTTTCTTGTGGGTTGTGGCCATAGTGTGCTTCTACCCCATGATTATATGTTAACCACAAATATTCTAAAGGGTATTGGTACCCTTGAATTGGAGAAACCCTCAAACTTTATTTATATTTTTATGAATGTTCAAATTTCCTTTAAGTATATCATTGTGGGGTGGGTTTTTTATTTTTTCTGCTAAATGCAAAATTGAAAATCTTGTTGAGGTTCCAATATTCAATCGAAATTACAGGGAAAAATGAGATTATGCATAGGTGAGGACAGAGTTAAAGACCTCATTTGTTTACTTTTGTTAAAAGGACCTACGGCGAACCTTGGTCGGTGACGCTAAGTTGGTCTATAAAAAGGAAAACTTAGTAATCCAACTAAGGTTGAATATGATATTGTAATTTACGTAGTAAAGTATAATTAACAAGCTATAACTATTTGATAACTTATTTATGTAAAAGGAATCATGATTTTTTTTTTATTTTAAAAAAAGCATTGAAGTTAGGGTCCGTGTGATGGATTAGATTTTTTTTTGGTAGACAAAGGGGCGAAAGTCTAAAGGAAAAGACACAAAGAAACTAACTCCCACGGGGCCACGCGATCTGAATCAGATCATTCAAAAGTAACTGTCGAGCAGACGGAGGAGCTACGTCAAAATACGTCACCTCAAAAAAAGGGAGATTATGGCTCAGATGGGCAAGACAGTCAGCAACAAGGTTGGACTCCCTAAAGACATGTTGAAGCTTCACCTCCCAATTCTTGGATAAAAGATCACGAATGCGAGATATAATCACGACTGCTGTGATGGATTAGATTAGATAAGTTTATTTAGTCTTTTATTACTTTATACAGTATTTAGTGCACACACTAGATTGAATAAGTTAATTCATTAAAAAAAATTTATTCATCCATTAAGTTAGTTTAGCCTATAAGGTCTATTTGACACGTCGGATAGGATAAGGGCTATAAGAGCAGACAAAATAAGAGCTTATACATAAAGACAAATAGGATAAAAACTGATTAAATTTTAATACAGTGTTTAGGAACATAAGATAAAGGTTGATAGGATAAATCAATTTTTATTTATTTATTATTATTATTATCATTATTATTGATATTATTATTATTATCATTATTTCATTATTTCTTATCTATCACACATTTATCAAGTCTAATCTCACCCCATAGGCTAGATGAACTTATCCAACAAAATGATTGATAAAGAGTCTTTAATTTATTAACTTATCCAATCCAATTTACGCCAAATATTGGATAAAACAATAGTAGACTGGATAAGCTTATCCAATCCGACCTAATTCGACATGTCAAACCCTAAATGTGATATTAGACTTGATAAGAGTGTGATGCATAAGAAATCATGGAATAATATTAATAATAATAATAATAATAATAATAATAATAATAATAATAATAATAATAATTGACTTATCCTATCAACCCCTATCTTATGTCATTTCAAATACTGTTTTAAAATTTGATCAAGTATTATCCTATTTGTCTTTATCCTATTAACCCTTATCTTATCCGCATTTATACTAATTGGTGTGTCAAATGGGCCTAGCATGAGATAGAACATCAATTAAGGATGTGATTAAGGTTTTAAGAGATGAATTTGTATTTATTGACAATGTAAAAAGTTTTATATTCTTATCCAATTACATGCTATATAAAAGAATTTTGAAGTAGTCGAAGCAAAACTGAACTAATTTTACTTATGCAACATTACACAATTAGATGATAGTGTAAAATTAAGTGGATACAAATTATTCTCAAATTTTAATCATTGATAGTGACATTGTGATTAAATTTTTAATGAGTGACATTTTAATGGGTGAAAGGATTCAATCATTGATTTAAACATTAACCTTGTGCTTTGTCGCAAAGAAAATGAGAATGAGATGAGAAAAAAATGAGTGAATTTCAATGGTTTGGAGAGAAAATAAGAAGAGAGAATAAATTTGATGCGGGGCCAAGTAAGATATTTTCTCTCCATCTTTAGAGAAAAAACTCGAGAGGAGTAATTCTGTTTCAAGATATCAATTACAGTCCCGCTACACGTACACCACGTTTTGATACACCATACACACACCAATACTCATATATGGTGGGTCCCACAAAATAATCACCCACTTCCACTCGCACTTTCACTCTCATCCATTCGCGCGTCACTACACATGTTCTTTGAAACCTTTGCGCTTCCCTCACTCTTGCAAAAATAGGATTGCAAAAACCGTTCATTTTCTCTCTTCACTCTCGTTACTATCATCTCTCGTCCCTCTTTTCACTCTCATCTTTCTTCTGCAACTCATCGTGCTCTCTGCATAAAGATTTACCAAACGCAAAGGAAGATCACACACGAAAACAAACACTGGTGAGTACATCGAAATGAGTTCACTATTTAGGGTTTGTTCATCGATTTTCTATCTGTCTACCTTTCTTCGAGTTTTGTTCAATTGCATTTGCTTTAAAGAACGATTTCATAACAATCTTTGTTTTTTGAGAACGATAGTGAGTCATTTGTGTATAAAGTTTGTGCTTTGTGCATACTAAAGTTTGTGCACTCTGTGTATGAGTTGCTTGCATCCCACGTTTGGGCTATTATGACTTCTTATCTCTAAACTTTTTGCATCTGTAGTGTACTGTACCGTTGGTATTAGGGTTTGTTTGTCGATTTGCTATCCGTCCACCTTTCTTCGAGTTTTATTTGAGTTCATGTGGTTTAAAGAACGATTTAATAACGATCTTTGTTTTTCAAGTAAGTTAGTGAGTTATTTGTGTACAGATATGTACAACGTTTGTGCACTATGTATACTAATGTTTGTGCACTTTGTGTATGTGTTGCTTGCATCCTACATTTGAACTATTCTAACTTCTTATCTATAAAGTTTGTGCATTTGTCATGTAATGTTTGTGCGTTCTTGCTTGTATGGTTTGGATTTATGGTCACTCATTTTTTGTTAATTGTTCATTGCTGTAGACATGGCTCCTCCATGATCACACAAAGGGGAAGCTATTGCTAAAGACGTCGACAAAAAGGCTTTGGCATTATTAGACAGCACCCGCAATGACACCTAGAGCAGAAAGGTAATACACAACTAAACTTTATCCATCTAATCCATTTAAGTGTGTGTAAATATCTTGACACCAGATATTGTTTTAATTTATGCAGTGCAAAATTGAGACACACTGCTCAACCAAATAATTGGCATAAGTCTGCACAGCATTGACTCGTAAACAACGGGAAGATGTTGTGTCAATGGGTTTTGGCCCATTGCTAGAAATAGAGGGTGGTCAAGTAGGCCACCCTTTAATGCTAGCATTGGTTAACTCTTATGACCTTAATGATCATTTTCTTAACCCTCCATCTGGGAGGGTGGATGTTAAGACAGAGTTGATCGGCGCTGCATTGGGGCTGCCATATCACAGTAAATTATCCGCACAAGCAACGTGAATTCTTTTCTTATTTGAATATTTTTTATTTTTTTATTTTAAAAAAAGACACACATTGATGATGATCGTGTTTCCAATCTGTTGGTGCAGGGGCCCGATTCACCACGGTTAGGCCCGAACGTGTTGCGGTGCTTACCTCCTTCAAGAAGAAGACCCTCGTCCAATTTATCTCCATGGTTAGGGAGAACCCTGTTAGGCCAACTTGTCGGAGGGCATTTTTAATGGTAGCATTAAAATGCTTTTTGTGTTCGAATACTTGTCTAATGTCAAGTCCGGCATACCTGGAGGTAATCGTGGATGTCGACTGAAACACCCTAGCTAACTGTTTACCCGTACGTAGTAAACAAAGCTCACTAGGTTGTTGTTTACCTGGTCGGAATACCTTAGTCCATAGTTATCTTTTGAAAATAGTCATTGCTCATAAAATAAGGACCCGTTTTAAACTTTTGCTTGTATCATATTAATAATAACATAGAGCCATGCGTTGGAAATAAATCAATATAACAAAGCGGATAACATTATGATAAATAGAACATGTAATATACATCCAGTGGGTCCACCATACAAAGTCACATCACTGTATACATAATATGTACATAGATCAAAATGTCACATACAGAATCCCAAAATACACAGCATCAAAATACAAGGACTACTGGAATGCTACACAGTAAGCCCTTGGCAAAACATAATCCTCTATCTAGCTCCTAGCCGCTCATGGCTCATCAGGCGGCTCTTCTGCATCCTCAAAATAAGAGTCATCCTCTTCTGTACCTGAAGTCATAAAACAGTGGGGAATGAGAACGGTAGGTTCTCAGTGGAAATAACCTTAGTTCCTGAGTCGTACATCAGATTATGTCGGACTTCAGGCCGCTCAGAGATCTCTAGTGAACATACATACTAATCAGCCTACTATTTATTATCTTGCCTATCTGAACGGCTTTATCAGCATTAACATGTGACATGGGAACTATTCTTGCTTACTACATTCTCGTGCTGATTAACAGTTCGTGAATATACTTAACCGTCTCGAGCGTGCTCTTGACGGTACGGCATAACAGCAGAAATTGAATTGAATAACGGCATGTAATCAGAATACATTCAGCATAACCGAGTCATCAGAATAAACATCACATCATCCAATACAGACATAGCAGAATTCAGCAGAATACAGACATAACAGAATTCAGCAGAATATAAACATAACAGAATTCAGCAGAATACATATCACAGAATCATCAACATAACCATGACAGAATGAGCAGCATAACATGTCCAGCAGAATGTAACAGAGTAACAGCATTTAACAGCATAACAGAATACAGCAGTGCAGCAGAATACAGCAGTATAACAGCATAGGTGTTATTCCCACCATAATAATGTCCTCTGTTGACACTAGTATGACGGAATAACCTCACACCCTCAGTATAGGCCGACACTGTCCTGACCTTACTGCGGTGGGCTTCCACCTGCCGTGTGCCCCTAGGGACCCCTCGACAGTGGGCTGGTATTGTACCCCCACCTAAGCTTGCCCCCGTACGACAATGCATAGGCGTGGTAACCGCACACCTCCAGGTATGCCATCTCGACACCACCTGTGGCGGGCTTCCATCTTCAGTATGTCTATCCGACCTACTGAAATGGGCTTGTTATTTGGCTCTCGTGATCACGGCCTCAGCAGCATGTGGCATATAGCCAATTTCAGTATTGGGGCATTTAGCCCTTTTCAGTATGTGGCATATAGCCATGTTTCAGCAGTATGGGCATTGGCCCTAGTTCAGCAGTATTGGGCATTGGCCCTGATTCAGCAGTTCAGCAGTAATTCAGCATTTTGTACCTGCAGCATGGCATACTTGTTCCCTATGGTTCATTTCAGCATCTTTCCTTATTTCAGAGTTAATTATCATATCTTTAACTAGGTGTCTCAGAGTACATGGCATATCACCTATTTCAACATAATTTACCAATAACATGCATATTCCATCTTAATTCATAACATACAGCATATACGTGCATACAATTCAGCCATCAATCATCATACAGCATCAAATACCATACTATGAGCCTCAAGAGGGTACCATCAGCTTTTCTTAGTCTCAAGCCGCTCAGCGAAAACTGAGGTTCGCTCAGCGGTTTGGACCTTGGCGCTTAGCGATAAAGGTTGCATCGCTCAGCGGTACCAACCTTATCGCTCAGCGACTGAACTTTCTCGAGCCTTCTTCCACCGCCTTAATTTAAAAATATCTTTTCACCTTTCCACGTAAGTCATGTCTCGCTCAGCGGTGCCTGAGACATCGCTCAGCGACCCCTGTTCGAGACATGCAAACCGAATTGTCATTCTCTTCCATTTTCTTCCCTTCTCTTCCATGGCACCCTACATGAGTCTCACACATGATTCAAGCATAATAATCACATCTAATCAAGGTCACAAGACCCTCCAGAATTGTCTTCCTAAACCTAGCATCAATTCTAACATATTTCATCACATATTCCATAAATCACATACATAAGCAAATAAGCACATAACATACACAAGCACTCATTCACCATCAAAGAGGTGAGGAACTAGGGTTACCCACTTCTTCAAGAGCTTGTTAATGCTTGGAAAAGATGAAATCAAGCCTTGCTTGTTTGCTTGAGAACTCCTTAACCTAAAATGACATCTTAGCATAATTAGGGTAAAGATGGATTATGGAAACTTGGCTTTGTACCAAGGGATGGAAACTCACCAACAACTCTTCTTAGTCTCCCTTGGATGCTTAGAAATGAATTATGGTGATGGAAATATGAACTTGAAGCTTTCTTGAAACTCCTAGGTTAAAAGAACATAAAACCTAGGTTATGGTGATTTAGGGTTTAGAACCTTGATTCTTGAATTCCTCTTGGAGAAACTTCCTAGCCTTGATGCTAGCTTGCTTCCTTGAGGGATTTGAGAGTGATTTAAAGTGATGAAGAACAAAGGATGATGACTTTTCCTTGATGGAGCTTTGGAGAACTTTGGGAAAGCTTTAGGTTTTGAGAGTTTTTGGAAGAAATGAAACTTAGGAAATTTGAGATGAGGGCTTTTTGTCTTGGAGAGCTGGCCGTGGCTTTCTTTCTTTGTCTCATGGCCATGCAAAATTCCAATTTTGCCCTTAGTGTTTAGGTTATGTTTGTTCATTAATTGTTTATATCCGGACATCCTAAAAATATTCCGGGCATACCGTTGTGACCTATTAATTATCTCGGTAAATATTAAAATCTTAGATGACATTTTCTTACATTTAATTTCATATTTATTTATTGTACAGACTCCTATGTGTCATAAAGAAATTACAGTAAAACCCTAATTTCGATCCGAACGTCACCGGACGTCACGAGATCGTCAAAGAATTATTTTTAACTAATATTACAGAAATGGAATTAATATTTGAATTTTAGTTCATTTTATCTTGCCATTTCCTTATTATTATATTTTTAATTTTTGCCTTAAATAGCATTTTAATTCGAAGAAAAAGTCGGGTTGTTACCTCGACAACCCCAACGTTACAACTGGAGTAATTATATCCATGAGTACATTGTCGACCGGACCCGGCAGTACAGGAAAAACAAACTCAAAACAATCAACGGATGCTTGTATGTCTTGGAGTTATTATGTGTTCCCCTGCTTTTTATCTACTATTATTGATAAGTGAGCATGTTCAATTATTATTATAAAGTTTGTCCACTCTTTTTATTCTGACCAATACTTGTATAATTTGGCTACAATATGTGTAAAGTTTGTGCATGGTATCCTATAAAGTATGTGTATGAGTGACTGTAAAGTTTATGCACTTAAATTTTATTATGTAATGTATGTCACTAACACACTCTCCTATCTGAACAAGGTTCTGTACTTCCATAAGGACAAGTTTGGCCCGTTCGACCTACTCAATGACCCACTCTCACCTTGGGTGAGGCATTGGATGTATGCTCGAATGAAGGGGACGGTAAAGCAAGAGAGGGCCAGTTGAGTGGTGAGCACATTTATACTAGCCTATTTTTTGTTTTGCTTCATCTGACTAAATTACTAACAGTGCAGTTGTTTACTTATATGTTAGGGAATGGTGAAAATTGTTCCCCGAAGGCCGAAAAAGGTCAGGGCCCATCCCAAAGAAATGTTGGAGCTGACCGATAAAGAAGAAAGCGAAGGGGAGGCTTGTGAAGAATGTTTACAAGCGAAGGAGGCTGAACATGAAGTCAATTGTGGCGCCTGCACACGATCACCTCGCTGAAAGTGACACGGATGATGCGACAATAAACGAAGATGTTTATTGTGGCATATTGCTACTCACACAACAAGGCGAGCCAGTTGCGGATGAATCAACCACACTGTAACCTGATGCACTGGTTGCATAGGGGGACATAGTTGTCACCGTGTTGTCCACTCCAACCACTGTTGTGCACAAGCAAGTACCTGCAAAATGTCAATAAATTTTGTGCATGTGTGGCCATAAAGTTTGTGCAACAATAATACCTGCTTATATTCTTACTCAATACTGAGTGCGCCTATAATTATGTGCATTATTTTGCATAACGTCTGCATATTTTCTGACAGAATATATTTTCCATTTGCAGTCCACGGGACAATGGCATAGAGGACAATATTGCTAGTGAGCAATCACTGGACAATGTTGTCCAGGGGGTAGTGACAGACATCTTGGGAGATGGTGCTGACGAAATAGTCCCCCGTCGTTTTCCCTAGGGTCATTGACCCCACCATAATAAGATGTACAAACCACTGTGCCACCCCGGCATCATTTGACCTGTTGGCGTTCACATAGCACCTGGTCGCCAACGAATCCAACCCCAGCTCCCCCAACATTATTCCTCCATTGGCCATCATCACGCCCCCTGCCAATCCTACCAGAGTTCTAGAAGAGTCGGTCATCATGTCACGGCTAACATTCGACCTAAACATCGACACACCATACTAATCGCTAGAGAAAACTGATCTTCCGCCACCTGTTTCCCTTTCTCCTCCTCCATAGCCTCCACAAGAAGCTGACCACAATCAAGTGGAGGTTATGGATGAGAAGCCAGTGGATAGGATTTACCATTGGATGCTGGAGAAGCGAAACAATCAAGACTCTGAGCTAGCGAACCTGATGAACAAGCCAGATGTTTGGCTAACACGATATGAAGTCCAAAGAATGAGGGCTAAGGCTCATATTGACAATGGGGTATGACACTCTTTATTTCTGTCATTTTTTTGGGCAAAATTTCTGTTATGCAAAGTTAATACTTGAGTGTTATGCAATGTGATTTTAGTTTGTGTTTGTCTCATGAAGTTTGAGCATGCTATCGTGTAAAGTTTGTGCATTGTAAGTAACAATGTTTGTGCACTGCAAGTAACAAAGTTTGTGCACTCTGATTCTCATAGTTTGTGAGTTCTCATGAGTAATGCTAGTGCATGTTAATGTATAATGTTTGTGCACAATGTCATATAAAGTTAGTGTATTTCATCATATAATGTTTGTGCTTCCTTGTATTTCAGTTCATGAACTACATATGCTTCCTGTTCAACGGTTCCGATTGTTGACGCTACAAGAAGCATTGCTACTGCTTAACCTCGTACATGATGGTATACTCTGATCTTCTCAATCTTTTCTCATTTCAAAACAAAAAGGCTTTAATTAAAAAAAATATGTTCAAATATTAACTACTCCCTCTCAATGCTGTAGCCGGCACTCCTGATGAAAGCCTATTGTTACACTTTCTCCAATCTTGACATAGTCTAGTTTCCCACAACTGTGCCAAGTTCGTTGAAAGCTTATCTGCGCTTTTTGTCGTTCAAATTAAATATATATCCTACTTTACAGCTTTCAGATCCACAAGGGATCCAATTGCAGTATAGTCAGGTATAGTCGAATCCACAGAGAGTTGCAAAAATACCGTTCTTGAGTTTAGTTAATTAAACAATGAAGTGAATGATTTGATAATTTGTTGATAATTAAATAAACAACATAAAAGTAAATAGGCAACAAATCAGAGGTAGTTTCGGAGCTTGTTGGGAATTGAATCATATCATAGCTTCATGCATCCAGTTACTTATTACACAAAACTATCATTTCATTGATTGCCCCCCACCAGTTCTTAACTTTGTCATCGCTTTCGCGTATGAAAAGATCACAGGTTTCCTTTGTTAAATTTGTCACTTTCGTACACAAGCTTTAACAAAGTTCGCCAGAATTATTCCAGATGTTAACACGGCTAACCTTTTCCCAGTTATGGCAACCAGAGTTAGATGAAGGATTTAGATCTGACTCTAATGATTGTAACTTCTCGTTCACAACGTTCGAGTCTAGAATCTAGCTTAGCATAGCATTATTGATCTTAACTTGGTTATGACTTAATTAGTATAACTCCCGTTCATACAACTAAGTCCCACATCAAGAAACAAAACACTAAACAAAGACTAGCATTAAGTGCAAAATCATTCAAGCAAATCATAAGAAATAGATAGATTCATATGCAATAGTTACACGGACACAATCATACTACAATAATGATCAAAACCCCAACAACAAGAGGATTAGGAATCCATCTTACAAGAGAATCTCAGAGGCAAGGTTTAGACGCTTACCATGACACGTAATCACGTCGTCATGACAGCGGTTCACCGAGCTTCCTCGATCTCCCGGCTCCTTCACCGACCTCCTCTTTGTTCCTAACCTAAACTATGCTCTAAAGTACAAGAGAAATGTAAAAGAATGAAGATTTGGGGGGAGGAAGGGATGATTGAAAGATGATCTTCGAAGTGGCACGACCTCCTCTATTTATAAGCAAATTTTGGGTTCTTCGCTCAGCGGTTTGGGTGCATCCGCTGAGCGATTAAGCTGTTATCGCTGAGCGGCTTGTACTTTATCGCTCAGTGGCATAATCATTACACGCGGCTTCATAAATGCGCCGGCAGCTTTTTCAGGGCGGCGCCGCTGTCCAGGCTGGCTCTAGCTGGCGCATTTAATGCGCCGCTTGCAAGTGGCTCCGGTGGCAGGTTTGCTGAGCGGCCAGGGTAACTTCGCTGAGCGGCCTTTGTCTTTAGTGCGCTGAGCGAGCTTCATTTTCCGCTGAGCGGTCTTCACGCCTTATTGCTTCCTTTAAGCTCTTTTCCTATTTTGCCCTTTTCATCCATTCTTTTGGGATTATTCTTCAATTAATCATGCTTGTATCCATTCTTCAAAATATATTAAAAACCTACAAAATATGGGAAATTAATTAGATAATTGTTTAAAACTAAGCAAATAAGTGCCTTTTTTAATAGGTCAAAATTGCGTAAATTGGGCACTTATCACTCCCCCTGACTTAAGACCTTGTTTGTCCTCAAACAAGAGGTAATAGAATTATTTTATAAGAGATCGATGCTTATGAACAATTAGTTATTGTAATGAACTGAAATTTTTCAGACGATTTAACTTAAGACTTGTGAGACACCATAGAAGAACTTAAACAAGTCAAATCCACAACTACTTGGACGCTTTAAACAAATCACACTAACAAATGTCTTTTCAGTCAAGGAAATTATCTTTATGCACACAATGGTCAGTGGACCAATTTAGGGTGAGTGTTTTTGCTCATTATCACCATTGAATCACAACAATTTAAATTTGTTACCTGTCTCACCGTTCAATACAAGAGTATGGTCATGCAAGGATCACAGAAGGACTTTAAAGGGTTGCAACGTGGCCAGGCTACAAAGAAAATTGGTTTTTCTGGGTATGCAAAAGTTTTCCAATCAAGAGAGCATTGAAAACCAACTCCTTGTTGTCACCTGTTTTCTTTTCTCCGATTTTGTTTCTTACCCCTTTATTCTCCTTTGTTCTTTTCCTCAGTCCTTTTTCTTTTTCTTCTTTTTTGTTTTTGGATTGGGAATAAGATTTTTCTTCTTTTTACTTGCTTCTGTTCTTTTTGATTCAACTTGTGTATGTTCCCACTTTAACCCATCCTTATCTCCCCCTAACTTGGATTTTTGCACATAATCCAATTGAATGCTCTCTTAATTTAGAAATTAAGGGAAGTCATTGTTTTTCTTTTAGGGCTTAGGGATTATGTAACAACCAAGTAATTTCTCATATTAGGCTCAAATGGGTAACAAAGGATATGCCTAATTATGGTTAGCTTTATTTGGCCAAGTGGGTTTAATTCTAAAGAACATAATGCCTTGATCATTTCCTATTACTCCCATACAATTATCAAAATTAGAGACTCAAACAAATTCAATTGTGCAATAACAATGGTGATTGTCTCTATCTCACTTAGTGTTTAGGCTCACTCCCTTACATGGCTAGGTTTAATTTCCTTGATTTAAAATCATCTTCAATGTTATGCTTATGCAAACAAGTAGATAGATGCATATTAACATGTTCATGGTATCTATGCATGTATCACAAAGGTCTGTTATGGACAGTGAAACAATTTCAATTCATGATATGTTTTTGTTCATGCATCAAACCAAGTAAAATAAACTACTACTTTGTTTTTAAACAAACGAGTCTTAAGCACATAAACTAACTAAGGAAATTAATTAAGTAAGGTGCTAGAAAATTAAAATGCTCCCTGTTCATGGTGAATTCCTTGAGGAAGCCTCCTTGCAGCTATTTAGGCTACTTCATCTTGCTTCAATGTGTTGAGGAGATAGAGGCTCATCTTCCTTGAAGAATCATGCTCTTCATCCTCTAGAAGTGTGTCTCTCTTTTGTTGTGTTTGGGAAACTTTACAGGTTGTTCTTCGGCCTGCAAAAACAATCCAAAAATTTCCTTCCTTCCAAGTAGCATTAAAGAGATCATGGTTTTATTTTGAATCCTTTTTGTAGACAGAATTTCCTATAACTGCGGACAGAATTTCCCGCTTAAGTGGTCAGAATTTCCCACAATGATTTATGGATTTCAAAATAAAACATATTATTGATCTTAAGGTGCTTTTTGAAAAGATTTTTTCTTCAAAATTTTCTAATTCTAAACAGATAAGAATCTTGCTTTCAAATTAAATCAGGTGCACTTTTCTTAGAAAATTAATTGAAGGTTCAAATCAGTCATTAGGTTTTAAAATCAAAGTGCTTCAAGTTTAGCGTTAATGAAAAAGATTAGCACTTAAGAATTTAAATCTAATCACATGATTTAAATAACCATTAATTATTTTTCACCATGTTTTATAAAAACATATTCTAACACCTTAAAATTAATTATCCTTAAAATTAATAAACTACTAAAATAATAAAACTCACAAAACACTGGGTTGCCTCCCAGGCAGCGCTTGTTTAACGTCGTTAGCTCGACGTCTTTTTCTTTTTAGCTTCCTTCCTCATTATCAGACCTCCTTCCATTGCAAGAGTCTTTTGGGTTTAGCTCCGGATTGGCCATTAATCTCTTCTTTTTCAACTCTGCCATATCAGTGGCCAATTGTCCCAGTTGTAGTTCTAAACTCCTAATAGAGGCTTCATTGTTCTTTTGATTAATCATTGATTGTTGCATAAACTGATTGAATGTCTCCTCTATTTTGGAATTTGGAATAACTGGTGCCTGATTCTGATATGGGCGGGGTGGTTGGTATGGATGCTGCGGAGCTTTGTTGAATGAGGGTCCTGCCTCTTGCCTCCATGGGGATTGAAAATTTTGATTCGGCCCCCTTTGGAAATTGTTTTGATAGGGCGACCTTTGCTGGTTATCAAGGAACTGAACCTCCTCTTCCCTGAAATGACAAACACTAGACGGGTGATCACCATTACAAATTTCACATTGAAATACCTGTTGCCTTTTTGTGTCGCGAGCCTTTCTGATCTGCTTTGGCAACTCGTTTAGGGCCTTCTTCACCTCGTCTATTTGTCGTTGGAGTTGCTTGTTTTGAGCAAGGATTGCATCGTTTGTTCCCAGTTCAAGCATGCCTCCTCTTCTAGGTCCTCTGTGGTATTGGCCTTGTTGATCCGTCAAGGCCATGGAATCAATGATGGAGATTGCTTCTTCAGGTGTTTTGGACATTATTTGTCCACCGGCTGCAACATCGAGCATAAGTTTGTGCTGTTGTTGGAGTCCGTTCCTAAAGATATGGATTTGTGTCCTCGCATCGAACCCATGGTTAGGGCATTTTCTCAACATGGATTTGTATCTCTCCCAGGCTTCACAGAGACTTTCTCTGGGTGCCTGCACAAAAGTAGTAATTGCAGTTTTTAAATCCATAAATTTGGATTGAGAAAAATACCTCGCACAAAACTTCTCCTCCAGTTGATCCCAGTTGGACAAGATATGTTGTGGTTGATCCAATAACCACTCTTTGGCTTTTCCAATCAGCGTCAGGGGAAACATCCTCAAAAAGATAGATTCTTCGTCGGCCTCAGACATTCCCGCGGTCCCACAGAGTTCGTAAAACTTTGTCAAATGAGCATACGGATCCTCATGATCCAAACCTGCAAAAGGGTTAACATATAATAATTGTACCAAACCAGGTTGCATCTGAGGTGATCTTTGAGCTCCAGTTGTTCTGCTCATTCTAATAATGTTTCTAGGGGTGAAGTTTACAAAACCCCTATTATCACTGGCTCCTGTAGTGTTGCCAGCTCCTGTGTTGTCTCCAACTCCAGTAATGTCAGCCCTAGTTTCTTCTTGGTTGGTTTCTGATGATGAAGTTGCCTCTTACTCCGCTCTTTGTTTGGCTAGTTGCATTTTCTTATTTTTACTGTTTTTCCTTGAAGTAGCTTCAATCTCAGGGTCAAATAATAATTGATCTTTTGAAGCCTTACCTCGCAATTGCTAAGAAAAATTTACACTAGCCAAATGAGGTTAGAACAAGAGTTCACAAAATAAGAGAAAGTTCATAAAACAACAAAATAAGAACTATACAATATTTTACAAATATTCACAATTGTTTAATCAAACAAAACTCAAGCTATGTATTTTTGAAGCAACTCCCCGACAACGGCGCCAAATTTGATGAAAGCCTATTGTTACACTTTCTCCAATCTTGACATAGTCTAGTTTCCCACAACTGTGCCAAGTTCGTTGAAAGCTTATCTGCACTTTTTGTCGTTCAAATTAAATATATATCCTACTTTACGGCTTTCAGATCCACAAGGGATCCAATTGCAGTATAGTCAGGTATAGTCGAATCCACAGAGAGTTGCAAAAATACCGTTCTTGAGTTTAGTTAATTAAACAATGAAGTGAAGGATTTGATAATTTGTTGATAATTAAATAAACAACATAAAAGTAAATAGGCAACAAATCAAAGGTAGTTTCGGAGCTTGTTGGGAATTGAATCATATCATAGCTTCATGCATCCAATTACTTATTACACAGAACTATCTTTTCATTGATTGCCCGCCACCAGTTCTTAACTTTGTCATCGCTTTCGCGTATGGAAAGATCACAGGTTTCCTTTGTTAAATTTGTCACTTTTGTACACAAGCTTTAACAAAGTTCGCCAGAGTTATTCCAGATGTTAACACGGCTAACCTTTTCCCAGTTATGGCAACCAGAGTTAGATAAAGGATTTAGATCTGACTCTAATGATTGTAACTTCTCGTTCACAACGTTCGAGTCTAGAATCTAGCTTAGCATAGCATTATTGATCTTAACTTGGTTATGACTTAATTAGTATAACTCCCGTTCATACAACTAAGTCCCACATCAAGAAACAAAACACTAAACAAAGACTAGCATTAAGTGCAAAATTATTCAAGCAAAGCATAAGAAATAGATAGATTCATATGCAATACTTACACGGATACAATCATACTACAATAATGATCAAAATCCCAACAACAAGAGGATTAGGAATCCATCTTACAAGAGAATCTCAGAGGCAAGGTTTAGACACTTACCATGACACGTAATCACGCCGTCATGACAGCGATTCACCGAGCTTCCTCGATCTCCCGGCTCCTTCACTGGCCTCCTCTTTGTTCCTAACCTAAACTATGCTCTAAAGTACAAGAAAAATGTAAAAGAATGAAGATTTGGGGGGAGGAAGGGATGATTGAAAGATGATCTTCGAAGTGGCACGACCTCCTCTATTTATAAGCAAATTTTGGGTTCTTCGCTCAGCGGTTTGGGTGCATCCGCTGAGCGATTAAGCTGTTATCGCTGAGCGGCTTGTACTTTATCGCTCAGCGGTGTAATCATTACACGCGGCTTCATAAATGCGCCGCAGCTTTTTCAGGGTGGCGCCGCTGTCCAGGCTGGCTCCAGCTGGCGCATTTAATGTGCTTGCAAGTGGCTCCGGTGGCAGGTTCACTGAGTGGCCAGGGTGACTTCGATGAGCGGCCTTTGTCTTTAGTGCGCTGAGCGAGCTTCATTTTCCGCTGAGCGGTCTTCATGCCTGATTGCTTCCTTTAAGCTCTTTTCCTATTTTGCCCTTTTCTTCCATTCTTTTGGGATTATTCTTCAATTAATCATTCTTGTATCCATTCTTCAAAATATATTAAAAACCTACAAAATATGGGGAATTAATTAGATAATTGTTTAAAACTAAGCAAATAACTGCCTTTTTTAATAGGTCAAAATTGCGTAAATTGGGCACTTATCAACTCCTTGCTTCCAACCTCCCCGTGTTCATGAAGGACGGCAAGTACCCCCATTTGATTTTCGGATATGAGGATGAGACTCTATTCTTAGAACGGTACTCCCTCGAAGGTCGGCCGAAAATGGGTATGCATTATAATTATATTATTTTAATTGTTCCGTTTGGATATAATGTGTTGATATTCTTTTTGTACTTCTGCATATTTTTGTGCCAATAGTGAACGATAAACACTGGTGGTTGTATGCCCTTGACGTGACAAGGCAAAGGCTTTTCGTCCTTGACTCACGACATACAACAAGTCCAGGGGGAAAAGGGATTACATCGACCAATATGTGGTAATATGCTCTTTCCCAACACCTTTTTGCTCTTAATAAAATAGTATTTGTCATGTTTAGAACAAATAAGTGTGTTCACCCTCAATGTAAAGTTTATGCATTCTGCTGTATAATGTTTGTGCATTATGTGATGTAATGTTTGTGCACTCTTATCTGTAAACCCTCTTGTACATGTTTATGTTTATGTTTATTTGTTTTTGTTTTCTTTTTGATTAGTCCATGGTCATCGAGGAACTAATACACAGATCGGTCGATAAGTTCGAGTTTCCCGGGAACGGTTTTCGTATTGAGTACGTTGATGTGTCGAGCCAACCTAACGTATATGTATCAAACAGAACTCATAACTTGCATTCTAAAAATGTTCCTTAACTGACCTTTATACTTGATTCTGATTTGTATTTACAGATATGATTGCGGACTATTCGTAATCAAATGGATGGAGATGTGGGACCCCTCAACTGTGTATCCGAATGGGAAGACAATGTCGGAGTGGGAAAATGTAAGTACCATAACTATCTACTTTTCAAAACACTTGTACAAGATCCAATGATTAATCTACATTCCATTTTTTTCTTTAATGCAGAAACAACTCGTAAAGATGTGAAGGGATATGTTGTTGACATCAATGTTGTCAACACAAAATTGTTTGCAGGAAAAACTCGTTCAAATGCCAAATGAGCCTGCAAGGGTCCCATCAGCTGAGGAGTCATCTGACTCAGATGTCGAAAAGGTGTCCGCCCCAGACGAAGCTGCCCCCAGCAGCAATGAAAAGGAAGGCTCCAGTCAAGCCCGTACATGGATGTGAGCACGGCGGAGCTCCTTGGGAAAGGGGAAAACATGGGAAAAACGTATGAGGCATTAGGGGGTAAGGGAAAAGATATTGTAAATAACAATTTTGTAATCAATTGTTTTGTAACAATGCTTTCGTATAACGTTTTGTAAGAATGCTGCTGTAATCAAATTGATTTTAATGTTATAAAAGTTATAGCTTCTGTTGAATATATTTGTGCATTTTATTGAACAAAGTTTGTGCAATTTGGCGTATAACGTTTGTGCTGTGTAATATTCATCTAAGTGTTGAGATTGTGAATATCATTGAATAAAGTTTGTGCATTTGGTCGTATAAAGTTTGTGCATCAATTTGAATACTCTTCTTTTGATTCTATGTTTGGTTTTACAACTTCTATGAAAATTAATGTTTGTGCCATGTAACAGATAAAGTTTGTGTTTTCACTGAAATAATATTTGTTCTATTTTGATTATTTTGAATTAATACATCATGATTGTGCATCAGCATACACAAAGTTTGTGTACTTGTGCCGATAAATTTTGTGCTACTTGTCATATAAAGTTTGTGCACATTCAGATATGTTGATTCCTCTAAGTAAAAAAAAAAAACTTACAACCCTGAACAAACAAAATTCCACTAAAAAATACTTATCAATTTGTTCTAATATCTTTCATTAAATGAGTTCAACAATGACACAATCCCCCAGGGAATGTGGGATATAAAATTGAGGTGAAAGTCCGGTCGAATCTGCTTGTTGAGACACTGCCTCGACAGAATTTGTACCTACATGTTCCTAGATGAAAGATTCAATGCACAAACATTATCACTATAAATGAATAAACTTTAATAACACTTGTACACAAACATTACTAACAGATCTAATAAATTAACATCATCAATGATTTACAAACCTCGATGGACCTTTCAGTGGTTTGTTTCTTTGCATGTTTCCTATAACTCCTCACACATCTATCAGTAATTGATTCTTTCCTCTTTGTACTTGGCCAGCCTTTGCATGACGCATGATGGGGGATGCGTATGTCCTTCAATGTAATTGAGCAATCATCATTGCAGCTCTCGTTGACATTAGAAGATGTGCTTAATAGATGTGATTATAATCCAAACTCTACCATATCTTATGCCCGTGAAGTAAGCTCGTTCCCTCCTTCGTGGCTACAACACGTTCTGTGACATTGTAAAAATGGGTGTATAGACCATCATACCTATCCTTTACTGCTTTGATCCTATTAATGGCATGGTTGCTCTTTATCTTGTTATGCCTCCGCTTAACTTTTTGCTCCACCGACTTAGAATGTACTTTGTTAGAATTTGCCTAACTCTTTCAACACTAAGCACACACAAAAAAATGTTGGCAAATGGTCCCCCTTGACTAAAAAAGACAGCACTGACATCTAACATCATTGGAGTCTCTGTCGAACAGCACATTGTACGATTCTCTTACCTTACTATTGACCTCAACTTCTTCAGCAACGGTGTAGGTTAATTTAGTGCATTGCTTGTCTTAATGTGTTGCAATTTACCTTTGCTCTGAACTCATTCTGTACCTTGCGATACTTGTCATGTGTGTACTCTAATTGAAATTGCTTCTCAATCAAAGATGTCGTCACACATGGAATTGTCGTCTTGAAGCTAGCAACATCTAGCTCAAGCTCCTTTTGGGCCTTCGATGCAAGAGCGTTACCATTTTGCTTAACAAATTGCCCCAAGCCACTCTTTGGGTTTAAGTGTCCATCAAAGAATGCATGCATGCTCTCGCTCCTCTGTGTGCTCCTCATTCCAGCCCAAAATTCATTGCTGAGGTATATTGGAACTCATCTATTATGTTCATTGTATAGACCTGATGTACACAAACATTAACATAATCAGTGCACAAGAATTAGCAACACATGCAAAAATAGTAGCAAAACATGTTGCATAATCACTGTCATTATTCGTGTACAAACTTTATCACGTCTTGTGCCCAAACATTATAACGTCTTAAGCTCAAACTTTATCATGACCAGTTCAAAAACAAGATCAACAAAACAAAATCTGACAACTAGTGTGCATGGCCATTAATATAATCAGTGCACAAACATTATCACATCTTATGCACAAACATTAACATAACTTGTACACAAACTTTATCTGACATAAAATCTGACATCAATTATGCACATACATTGTAATGTACAATGCATAAACTTAAATTTAAAAAATTTAACAAATTTGCTAACCGAAATTTAGAAAAACATATCGTCCAACCACTAATTGTCTTTAATGTTGTACTTTGTCAAGAATCCAAACCACCAATCCTCAAAATCCTGAACAGATAATGTTTCCTACACGATATTTTTAAGCTCGACCTTGATCTCAGTATATTGTTTGTACCCTTTCAATTCTTTCGATATCTTTTTCATAAGTGCCAAATGCACCATTGATGTCGTGTACTAGGCATCACAATTTCAATTGCATTCTGCATCGTTTTGCATTAATCTGTCAATATATCGTCCGGCCGCTTCCTCGACATACATTCAAATAGCCACACAAACGTCGATGTGTCCTCCCCCAATAGCAATGCACATCTAAGCAGCACGGACATCCCGAACCAAACGACATATGATACCTATTTATGTCATATGTTGTGTCAAACGAGACCACATCACCAAAGTATTAATGAGTTGCTCGACTCCTTGCATCTGCCCAAAAAACATTTTTAATCTGATTTTCATCATCAACATCAACATCATACCAAAGGTTTATATTATGCTCCTTCATTCTTGCAAAATATTCCATTAGAGCTTTTGTATCTCTATCCTCCTGAACAGCACAAACCTCTCGGTTAACATAATTTCTCACATCTTTTTTAATGAAGTTTAATTTCTCATGACCACCGCCTTGATGAAAGAGTTTGGTATGTCTTGTTCACTCTAACACCAGCTCTATCATTTAACTCAATCATCCGCTTTACGTGCATGTTAATACTTCTGTTTTCCTTGAAAAGCCTTGTTTTTGTAAGGCTCACTTCATGCGAATGTACATTAACAGCACTCCTTATCACCCACAACTGGGTATCTGCGTTTTGTACCTTTGATATAGATATCCTCGCTTCACATTTCGCCGTTGAGGTTGGATTGGTCTTGTCAAATGTTGGTATTTTGGAAGTTCGACACCCTTCCCTTGAACATGACAATATTTGGTACTTAATCTGTTTATCTTCCGTGAATTTGGTACTCCTTGTCCTCCATGTAAATCCAATCTTCTTAGCATACTTCTTGTACCATCAAATAATGTTTGTGCACGAACCCATATAAAGTTTGTGAACTCTAATCATATATCAGATTTTGCATAATACTTAAATATAGGTTAAGTATTATGCATATCAGTAATGTTTGTGCATGAGTATATATAAAGTTTGTGTACACATGTTTATAATGTATGTGCATTTATAGTTATAAAGTTGAGAATGTAACAAACAAATGTGAATTACTGGTCATAACTCTGTGTTTGTAATGTTTGTGCTCTGGTGCATATAAAGTTTGTGAGCCACAACACCTAAAGTTTGTGCATTACTATTATGCACGAGAATTTCACAGATCAAACGATGAACATGGAGAAACAACAAAACTCTACAGGGAAAAACAACAAAAACGCAAAAAAATTACCACGATTTCTTGCATTGCTTTCGATCATCAACGAATATGATTAGGAATATCAACGATGGATTGCTGTAGTACTTTCGATGTTGATGATGCTTTCTACAAAAATGAGCTCATGTTTTTGGCGTTGTGGTGGTTATGGCGGATTCTCGAGAATGCAGGTTTTGTTTGTGATATCGTTGAGAAAATCGCGTTTAGTGTGTTGTTTGTGATATTGTTGAGAAAATTGCGTAGGAGTGCGTGATTTTCTAAATAAGGAAAGTCTGTATTCCGTATAATTGTTATTAATTGTGTATAATTTGGTGGTGTATGTACAGGTGTATAGATTTAGAATGTACACAAAGCATTTTATATCAATTATATCCCCCAATTTATTTTTCTACGTTATAATACCTTAAGAAAACACAAGTCATTTAATATAATTAAAATTTTTGCCTTCTCATTAATTTTTCTCAAATCAAACAAAACCAAAAAAAATTAATAAACATGCAAATTAATCCTTATAATTATCAGGTCGAGCAAACCGATCTCCAAAATTTTGAAAACTCTCAGATTAATTCTTAAACTTGTTAACCATTATGCAAATTAGTCTTTTAACGTGTTACATCACCTTCCGATAACTCTCCATTAATTTTTTTATTTTTTTCCTCACTCAAACAAATGGTTAATTAAATGAGAAATATTATTTATACCCATTAATCTGATTTAATCTGATTCCATTATCTCTGCATCAAAATAAATATCTTCTTTGTTAAACATCTTGAATAAACGGGAAAATGGACACAACAAAGACTACAGAGAACAAGAAATAATAGAATTGTATTATGAGAGTTGTGTATCTTTACATAGGAGGCTGAGCCTATTTATAGGCTGAAGACTCAACGGCCAAAACACAACGGCCAAAAATAAATTACAATCAGTTAATAAGACTAAATCAAATCAAATCAATTATGATCATTAATATAAAATATTCTTAACATTCTTAATCAATAACTATAAGACAGTCAAATCCCCACTATACCGTCCATCCATCATCAACATCATTCTGTGGCTTCTCCATAACCCAAACCATGCATTAATCATAGACTCACAGAAACGTATGTAAGGTGATAGCAATCAAAGAATCCGAAACCATCTATCTATCTACCCATCACAGACTCAAAGTAACGTATGTCATAAGACAACAAATCAAAGAAGAGAAGAGCCAGCAACTCAGGCTAATGCAAGTGAAGTAATAGCTATGTTGATGAGAGCAACTACATCTCAACTCCAATACTCCACCCCTATGCTTTGGTTTAAGAAAAATAAATAAATAAATGAGGGAAAATAAAGTAACAAAAGAAAAAATGGGTTTCCTTACTTGCTTAGCAGAAGAAAATGAAAAAATAAATAAAAGAATTCAGGGTGAAAGCTCACGTTAAAAATTGTCTCCTTGTAAGAGATTGGTGTAATTGCAACTAAAAACAAATGAGCCTACCTGGATTGAAATGGATTTACCAATTTTCTTAATAAATCTTTTGTAAAATGTTTGGAGCATTGTTCAACCACTAGTACCACCTATCCATGGTGGATGTCATGGCTAAGAACATATGCTATAAAACAAAATATATTTAAGTAGGTATGTGCATAAATATTTTTTCCTTACGTACACAAAAAAAAAATATGAATTTTACAAATTTTATTAAAAGTATATTTATATATATAAGACTTATAACTAATTTTTTTTTCTTAAGTACGTGTTTATTTAAAAATATATTTTAAAAAATTGACAAGGAATTGAATCGGCTTGCGGGCCAACAAAAGCCTGTCCCTAAGCATCAGGTGCCACCTGTCCAAAATCCCAACCCATCCATTCCCAGTCATTTTCATACATTGATAGCTATCGGTGTTGGAGACTTATTAGACCACCCAACTTAGTTGTACACGTCAACTTGCTATAAGATATAGGGGAAAATACGTTTATATGGGTTTAAATGAGTTAAAATTTGGATATATGAGATAATGTAAAAAATTATTAAAAAAAATTTAGGGCTGAAATCAGGTACTGTTCATCCGATTTCAGCCCCTTTTTTTAAAAAAAAAAATTTCCTGAGACTGAAATTGGGTACTGTTCACCCAATATCAGCTTTTTTTTTAAAAAAAATTTTGGGGCTGAAATCGGGTACGGTTCATCCGATTTCAGCCCCTTTTTTTAAAAAAAATAAAAAAATTTGGGGGGCTGAAATCGGCACCCCCTAAACCGATTTCAGCCCCAAAATCTCATACATTCGTAATTAATTTGAACTGTCCACATTTTAAAAAATTTTATTTTCTAAAGCCACGAAAAGGTAAAAAAAACCTAAGATAGGGGATATAAGGGTAACGCTAAAAAATTAAATAATAAAAATAGATAAGGTATAAAAATATAATAATGTATAAGTACATATAGATTTTATATGATTATTGTATTTTATAAATGTACTCATATATTATTATGTCTTTATACGTTATTTATTTTTATTGTTCAAGTGACATAACCCTAAAATAAAAGCTTTACATCAATACCTTATTTAAAATAAAATAAGTGTCTACTACTTTGTGTGTGTTTGGCATCCTCTTCCCCTAGCTTTTATTTTCCAAAAAGTTACTTCATAAAAACTCACCATGCTTAGTAATCCAAGAAAAAATAACCAAAAGCTTTTGTGGCTAAATTTAAGCTGTTTTATTTAGCTTCGAAAAGTTGAACCTGAATGTTGAACACTATTCAAAAAAGTTGTTTTGCTTTATTGCTTAAAAATTTATTTTTCTTATGTTTTTATCAAATTCACCCTAAATATTAAATATTAATATAATATAAAAAATCATTTCATATTTTTGTAGTCATTTATAATTTGAAAGTAATTTTTTTATACAATTTAAACAAAAATAAATTATCTTAAAATCACTTTTTAATAAAACATTTTTAAACAAATTAATTCTCACTTAATTATATAAAAAAATAGTTATTAAAATAAATGAATATTAAAATAAATTTAATTTTAAATATTTTTCAAATACAGCATTAAACTAACTAACTAGATATTAATATAACTAAAACAGAAACTAGATATTAATAAATATTGCGTAGTATTCTAAGAACTTAGCATCAAAAGTTACGTGCCGTCCGGACAAATATGCTTGGCGGGACCTAGTCCCACAACCTAGCTAGCACACAAGGTTTACCAATGCATGCAATTGAATCCAAACAAAAACAAATAGTCACGGAACTCGCTATTTTCTTCGGAAAAAATATTAGTGTACACCACAATACATATCGTCCTATTTCCACTAAGTATGTTATATGCTCATTAGTGCATTTTGTGTCTTATATTCAAAACAAAAAAATTAAATCTTAACGCGACTTGCAGTCACACCCAAACAAGTATTCACTCACTTCAATTTAGCTTCTCCTTTTCCTCTTCATCATTGTTTTTCGTTTTTTGCAACATCGTCATCACACATCATTATACGTTATGTCAATTTCTTTTTTTATTCTTAATTCATCATTTGAGATCCAAATCCATCTATGAAATCTCTTGATTAAATCGAGGGAATTATATGGATACTTCTTTAAAAGTTTATTCAAATAAACTTCAAATTATATGAATGATTGTCAGATTTTATTAAAAATTGTTCACAGACTAATTTGTGTTAATTGTGTCACATGTTTGTGCACAGATGTTATACATATTTGTGCACTAAAATGATAAAAGTTTGTGCAATAATGATTAGAAATTTTATACTCTAGTGTCCAAATTTGAATGACCGAAAAGGTTTGTACAATAATTGTAAAAGTTTGTGCATGACAATTGTAAGTTTGTGCTTTCGTCTTTTATAGTTGAGTACAAACATTATTGAATACTAGTATTCAATAATGTTTGTGATATTAGTATTGGTTTTACTTATGAATGTTCATTTGTGAATACTAGTATCAATGTTTGTGCATATGTTCCTTAATGCTCTGCTTATGAATATTTTTTTTTATGAATATTGGTATTAATGTTTATGCATCATTTCATTCAATGTTTGTACAATACTTCAATAATGTTTGTGTACCAGTACTATCTATTTTTGCTTATGAATATTTATTTTGTGAATATTAGTATTAATATTTTTTGCATGTTTTTGTGTATGTATGTGTAGCAAAATATTAGAAAGTTGTAGGTTTCGTATGATGAAAAGGGAGTTGTGAATTTTGAAAGAGATCATAATTCAAAGAAGCGCATATGGTTTTGAGGAGCGTGTGCACGTTCGTTCAAATTGGGAGTGGGGGTCGTAGGTGCGGAAGGTGGTTGAGAATTATGTGGGCAAATCTGGAGTGAATTTGTGTTATGGGTGGCAATACTGTGGTACAGATAAGGATGTACATATAACAATGTCAATTTTTTCAATGTGTGTGTGATTCACTTGAAATCAACATCAACATCACACACACGAGGATTCAATCAAGGTTGTTAATATTGAAATCTTATATATGATAAAAAAAATATAAAATATAAAATTGTAACACAATTTCAATTGTATAATTGTTTAATTTAATGATAGTAATGAAACTAATTAACATCTACAAAATTATAAGATAGTAAAATTTTAATATTTTAATTCAAACCTTAATGAAATTAGATGCAACTCTTCCCAATTTTTTTACTATAAATAAATGAAGCCGCTTCGTTGCTCTCTAACACTCCACCTCGTCAATTCAAACCTCCAACCAAACTCTGTTGTGGCTCTGTTCTCTTCGCTTCAAGGTATGCCAACGACGCCTTTCTCATCTTTTAAACAATCAGTCTTTTCTTTATGCTAGTATTCTGATTCTCTTTGGTCATCGTCTCACTTTCTTCTCATTCACATGCGCATATCTTATGTTTGTAAGAAAAATATTTGAAGACATCGCATGAAATTTGAAAACACAATGAACTCACTTGAAAAGGACATGATTCTTACCATAGTCGAAGACTCGAACCTGCAAGTATCGATGGTTAGAGTTTTCTCGGTAGCTCACACACTTCTAACTCAGCTCTCAACCGAGCGAGTTGTGAAGTGACCGTTTAAATGGCCATAATATTCTCTATATCATGGCCTATGGATTAGGGCTTATTCCTTGTGTTCACTTTTTATTGTGATTTTTTAAATAAAAATTTGTTTAAGATTAATCGTTATTTGATTAAATTAAAAAAATATTACATGTACTTTTTATACTTATATCATTGTTATTTTTTATGCTCTTCGTAACATTTAATAATTATAGCACTTATTGGTTAAAGTTAATTTTATTTACATACTCTATATTTTTTTTATCTTGGTGTTAATTAAATAATTTCATAAACTGTGTGTTTTTATAAAAAATGACAACAAAAAATAGATAAATGGAGTACAGTGTTATCACTAATCAATTATAGATATCCAACCCATACAAAAAGAATTACTTAACGATGGGCTTAAAATCTAGAAAGCGCAGACACTTCGTGAGACTGTCATGTCTCCAAGGTTGATACATTGTGGACACCGACACACAAAGACACTTGACACACGAGTAGTAAGTATTTGAAAGTGTTTAAATAAAAAATTTATAATTAACTGTGTCCAATCATATACGAGCTATATTTAAAAAAAAATTGAGTCGTGTCCGAATAAAAATTATTTTAAATACTAAATATTTATAATAACATAGACCCTTAAAAATTAGTAAGTATTGACACATGAAAATATCTTAAATGTTTCATATATCTTAAAATGGGGTTTGAAAATATTAAAAATTAGTAATTTGATATTAATAAAGAGTTCTGCACGTACACTAAAAATCATACACCATACATACACCTCGTACTTATATACATAAAGTTTGTGTTTTAACTCATGTAATGTTTGTGCACTTAATTAAGTATAGTTGAGAGTATCATTTACAAGTTTGTAATGTTTGTGCACTCGTGAGAATAAAGTCTATACATTATTAATGGTGTATGTATGAGTGTATGAAATTGAGTGTACATGTAATATTTTTTATTAATAAAAATATTAAGATATTATTATGGATGCGTCGCGTATTGTGTCATATTTTTGTGCCAGTGCTTCTTAGTTTAAATGCATCTGGTATGAATCATGACAATAAAAGTCAAAATTGATTGTAGCCTACGACAAATATTAGATAATTGTAATAATATTATATCTCTCCCTAATTTCTTGGGACTTGGGAGCAGACCATCTTATATTATTTTTTAGAGTCTTGCTCATGTACACTAAAAAATATACACCATACATACATCTTATATTTATACACATAAAGTTTGTGTTTTAATGCATGTAATGTTTGTACACTTAATTAAGTATAATTGAGAATATTATCTATTAGTTTGTAATGTTTGTGCACTCATGAGAATAAAGTTTGTGCATTATTAATGGTGTATGTATGGGTGTATAAAATTGAGTGTACATGTAGCATTTTTGTATTTTTTATATGGTAAAGTCATGTTTATATCACACCATCAATTTATTTATTATTTATGTTATATATAAATTTTACTTAATTAATTGTGTGAGATTATACATGACATTTTCATATGAAAAAATAATGTAAGAGGATCTATTCCCTTGTGACCCACTACACCCTCTTGGATTCTTTGTGGGGCAGATACCTCTGCCATTTAGGTTACTGATTGTCATGAATTTTATCCTCCAGTAAACAATTCAAGGCTCTGTTTAAGGTGTCCCATATGTTATTACATCTTAATATATTACATCTTAATATTGTGTCAAGTTATGCTTTTTTTTTTTTTTTTTTTTAACTATAGTCAGTATTTACCCCTTTTTCTATGCAGCAGATGATAATCATAACTTTTTCTTGAACACTTGAATACTCACACATGATCCCTATATGTTGAGATGATGGCCCGCTTTTCCCTACAAGCATGCAGATGGAATAGTGTTTTTTGCATTAACAAGGCTTTACTCTTAATTTAATGCTATGGTCCTTGTTTGCAAGGGGAAGCACATGCTCAAATTATTTTCTTCATGAGTTAGTGTACAAGATACAGAGCTATGCTGGTGTATTTGGGATTTGAGTGAAGTGTGATCACTTTTGTATCTCTTTTCTGTCTCTTTAGTGGAATATTTGGTTCACTTGTGCACATAGGCTTTAAGTTGAACCGTTAAATTTCTTGCGTCTTTTGTTACCTTCCGTTTATTTATTTGGTGCTACTTTTTTCTTGTTTCTTTTGAGACCCGTCATTTGGTAACACCCTCTTGGCCTTTTCTTATTGCAGAGCTGAAAATTCACACTATACAATCTGCATATAGCTGTTCTGTTTTGATTATAATTTGCAAGATTACTAATAAAGATTTTTCAGACAGGTCTCAACCGTCAACATGTCTGCATCAGAAAAAGATTTGCCATTTTCACTAGCAATACTGCTGCTGTTGGTGTTAGCAACACCATGCTTAGGTGCTTTTGGAAAAACTTCAAATAAAGTAAAAACTGCTGTTTTTTTCTCTCCCAAGATTGAACTTGGATCAGGGTCAGTTGCCAACAAATACTACTATGGCATTGATTTCCCAAGAGGGCATGTTGCACTCAAGAGTTTCAATGCTGAAGTAGTTGATGAAGCAGGGAACCCTGTTCCTCTCCATGAAACTTATCTCCACCATTGGGTCGTCACGCGGTTCCATCAACCGAAACTTGCAACACAAGCAGAGTATGATGGTGGCCATGATAATCATAGGGTGCTTCATGAGTCAGATACTTCATATGTGGAGGTGGGAAACAGTGGCATATGCCAAGAAGGTGTACTTGGACAGTATTTTGGCCTTGGATCTGAAACAAGAGGAACTGCTACAGATATTCCAGATCCTTTTGGGATAGAAATTGGAAACCCTGCAGAAATTCCAGAAGGGTATGAGGAGAAATGGTTGCTTAATGTCCACGCCATCGATACGCGCGGCGTAGAGGATAGGATGGGGTGCACTGAGTGCAGGCGTGACCTTTATAATGTTACACAAAATGAATATGGGAAGCCTTTCAGACCTGATTATGCAGGTGGTTTTTACATTTGCTATGATGACACTCAGTGCAAGTTGAAGGAAGGATTTGAGAGCTCAAAGAGAAGCTTATACCTCAGATACACGGTGAAATGGATTGAATGGGACAATTTTGTAGTGCCTCTTAAGATTTATATACTTGATGTCACTGATACTTTGCAGATATCAGATTCTTCCAATGGAACAAGCATAAAACATAATTGCCTGGTACGTGGATTCATCAAGAATCATGTAGATTGCTCTCAATCTCAATTCAAGACAAGTGCTTGACAGTCCTACTTTTAAAAAAGTGCTATTTGCACCACTTAAAAAGGTGTAAAATACATGTATAGAATGGTAGGAGAATAAGTTAGGCCAAACGGTCTGATTCCAAAAAAATATATCTCAATTTAATTCCAAAACATAATGCTAGTCCGGCACAAAGTTTGGCATAAGTGAGTAAAAGAGGTTTTCTTTGTTACAGACTGAATATGAAGTTGAACCTTGCAGCACAAGCAACAGGGATGGTAATGGCTGCCTTCATGTGAAGAGGACAAGGCTTTCTATGCCAAATGGCGGTTACCTCATCTATGGTGTTGCTCATCAGCATTCAGGTGGAATTGGATCAACTCTATATGGACAGGTGATGTTCACTCATTCTCAAATACATGTATTATTCCTTTCGCTTCATATTAGCTAGTTCTCCACTTTGTCTTTGTTGGTAGGTAAATATTAAGAAAAATGATTGAAAAATATGAAAATAAGAAGAAAATAATAATAATAATAATTTATCTAGTTATCTTTATTTATAAAGTAGGAAGGTGAAATTATTATAGTTGATAAATATGGAAGAGAAAGTTTATTTAATAAAAATATATTAAAAAAATTAATATTGTCTTAATTTAGTAAATGAATATTTGAAAAATATCAAAATAAGAAAATGGATAACTAATATAAAATAGACGGAGTAATTTCTAATGACACTACGTCATACAAAAACTAATTATTGAAAAGGGTGTAAGAATATTTACACATCTTTTTCTTTTATATGCTTCCTTTAGTTTTGATCAAGAGGTTAAATATTGTTGTCTAGTTTGGTTTTTTTCTGAAGTTTGTGCTTCCCGGTTTCAGGATGGGAGGGTCATATGTTCTTCAATACCAAGTTATGGAAATGGAAAGGAAGCAGGAAATGAAGCAGACTACATTGTAGGAATGTCCACTTGTTACCCTCAACCAGGTTCTGTCAAGATAATTGATGGTGAAACTTTAACTCTAGAGTCCAATTACAGCAGCAGCAGCAGCAGAGGGCACACTGGAGTGATGGGGCTATTCTACCTGTTGGTGGCAGAGCAGCTGCCACACCAGCACTTGAGGCATTCCTCTCGTTCTTCATTCTTTATGGACATAAACAATATATTTAACTAATGAGTAGTAATTAATGGTGTGTTGCCAACTGTTTACCACTTCGTGTGTAAGCTTAGTTACTGCAAAAAGATTAATCGCTGTTACCAGCAATGATCACCTTAGCTGCACTCAAAAAAGTTAATAGTGTTAATAGAATTGGACTGTTATGTATGGTATTTGAATATGTTGTGATTAAAAGGAATAAGTCAGAATTGGGATCAGGAATATATAGTTGTTTTGGAGTAATAGTAATCTCAGGATATTAGTCTGTTGGTTGGTGATAATGTGTGGATGTAGTTGTACCAATGTGTGATATATTTTTTATACTTCAAAAATTACATTGGTCAGAATGAGATTTGAACTTACAATTTTATTGGTCAAAATAAAATTTGAACCTACAACTTCATGTATACTATCCGAAAACTCCCCTCATTATTGTCAATCATTAGTGGCTTTGGATATGTGAGATATTTATTGTACCAACTACCAAGTAACTCAATATATGGTCTTTTTTTTAAGGAAAAGAATAATTATAAGATGGTCTTTATTGTAAAGTATCAATTGAAATTACCATATGTTGTTTGAGTATTTGTCATTGGTTCATTAAATTAACTTGTTTGAGAGACTACTACTATTGCATTTGAAATTTGACAAGATTTTTAAGCTTCTCTGAACTAATAATCAAGGCTTGGTACATTCGAATCGTAAATTCGTAATAGTTTACGTATATAAAAAAATATATATTATAAGTAATATAATTAGAAACTAAGCATGATTAAATTTTGTATTCATAATTGACGTTGAATAATGTTAATTTCAAAATAAAATAAATGAA
Organism: Nissolia schottii; assembly: GCA_003254905.1. Lineage (NCBI taxonomy): Eukaryota > Viridiplantae > Streptophyta > Magnoliopsida > Fabales > Fabaceae > Nissolia > Nissolia schottii. The sequence goes on from QANU01062782.1 coordinate 832,206, forward strand.
AAAAATATCATAAAATATACCTTAATGCATGACACTTAGTTATGTCATACTTTATTCTGTATATGTATTACTTTATAGTTTGATAAAACATAGCTCAATTATGATAAATATATAAAATCGACTTAGTAAACTCGATAAATATTGTCTAACACACACAAAGACAACTAAGTATCTAAAAAAGTTACCAAATTTATACAACTTGAGGTAAAACCGTAAACTCATAAGTAGATTTTAACTTGTAAATTTGTTAATAAAATTGATAATTTACTTAAAGTCGTATGAGTTTAAAAAAAGAGTTTACATAAGTGTTAATTTATTTTGTATTATAAAATCTTAAATTGGTAAGAATTTATGAGTTAACTGTGCTTCCAATAACGTAAATGATGACAACAATCAAACAAGTGCGAGCCACTGAGTATAGTGCAAATGATAACGATGTTGAGGAGAGCATCTATAATACAACTCTATCCCTATGATTGATTCAAGACAAAATATGAGGAGAGCATCTATAATACAACTCCCCTATGATAGATTCAAGACAAAATAAGAGAAAATAAAATCAAATACTCAGATTTTCTTATTTGCTTAGCAGAATAAAAGAAAAAAAGGTCATGATGAACTCAAATTCAAAATCTTCTTTTCATATTTGGGAAGAAAACACTCAAAGTCAAACTCAAAAGGATGTAGATGCTGTAAAAGTCCTACGTTTTTGGTCTAAATCTTACCCATAATACACAACGCCCCCCTCCGCACACATATAATTTCATAAATTAACTTTTTATTGACACATTTCTTCTTTTTTTTTTTAAATTTTCTCCGCCATTAAAACTTATAAAAAAATATTTATTTTCTCCCTTTAATTTGCGCACTCTTTAGAAGTAAATCATCTCATGTTATTTTTTTTTAAATAATAAGACGATGTTTAATTTCTTATTATTAATTTTATAATTATTTATGTTATGCGTGAGTTTCGTCATAAGAAATCAAATATAATTTTGCCATATAAAAAAATATATAAAAGGATTAAATTCTTTGATTTACTCTATACAAGCACGGGAAATTGGATTAAATTCTTCTATTTTTTTAATTAATTATTAAATTTATTTGAGCAGCATTCGTCAACTCGTCTCAATCAAGTTATAAGCATTGCCTTGACAATTGTTACATATATTTTGTACGTGCCTTCATATAGATGAATCCAAGTCAAATGTCATAATTCGAGCATTGGTCACCACTTTGGATGAAAGAAAAAATGAAAGCATTGTTCACTAGTAGACGTCATCGCTTACGGCATAACCGACAAGTAATTGTTTCGGCGTCAGAATTGGATTTATCTTTTTGACACCTAAAGAAGCCTATACCCCGGATGGCCACCTGTCCCAAATCACAACACATGATTTATTTTTTTATTTTTTTTCATCAATTAAAAATTTGGTTAGATCGAGTCATTGGATTGATTTTAATAATTTTTTATAAACCCAATTTAGGGGGGTATAAGGTTTTAATTTTAAAATTTAATATTCGATTAAATGATTCAATTATTCAAATTTTGTATATAAAAATATACTTTTTCCTTACATGTTATTGAGGAAAATGAAATTTAAAAAAAATGTAATATTGTGATACATAATCTATTTTAGTAGATAATTTTGTTTTCAAATAAAGCAATAGTGTATTTTTTGTGTTGATAATAATTAGTGTTAATATTTCTCTTTTAAAATAAACACCCGACTACTTAACCCAATTCAATCCAATTAACATCAGCTCGGGTTGGGTTGGGTTGGGTTTAATTTTTTATAATAAAAAAAATTATCTAATCCTACACGAGTTTATTTACTTTGGTAAGATTTTATTTTACCCTAAATCCGGCTCAACCCAATTGGTATGCACCCCTATCATCAATACTCCTGCTAAAATTGGTGTGTCATATTTTCATGTGTCATTCCCTCTAATTTTTTGAATTATTATATTTAATATTTCACTATTTTTTTTATGTTAAAATTTTAATTCAAATAAAAAATTATTTCTTTAAGTACACTCACATGTTTTTTCTTAATTTATGAAAATATTGTACACATCATTTCACACTTTAGTAACATAAAACAATTTTAAAAGGAAAGGACATGGTTCTCTTAATTTAAAAAAAATATTAAATTGTGTTATTTAATTTCAAATAATATTTTTATTTTTTAAATGTCAAAATATTATAATAATGAAATTAAAATAAAAAAAATTCATCAAATAAAAAGTTTCATCCCATAATACATAGAATAATGGGTTAGAATTTAGAGTGTACATGTTAATTGTTAATGATTATGGTTTAAGCTTTCAGAATTTAGATTATCTACAATAAAATTCTTCTGTTAGGGATGACAATTTATACCGTATCTGCGAGTATTTGCCCTAACCCAACCTGATTGGTAGGGTACAAACTCGTTTTTCGATGGGTAATTACTCGCATGTAAGGCTGTCAAACAGGCTAGCTTGACCCGTTTATGTCAGGCTCGTTTAACCCATAGGTTTAACAGGACGGGCCTAAATGGGCTTTTACTATTAATAGGCCAGATTTTATACATTTAGTTCATCCATTTAATGCGGGTAAAGGGGTTGATTTGTGGATTATGCCTATTTTAACAATAAACGGGCCAATTTAGTCTGCGGGTTAAACGGATTGGGCCAAGCAGGCTTTTACTATTCATGAGCCGAAATTTATACGTTCGGTTCGTCCATTTAATTGGGTAAATAGGTCGAACTCATTTTGACAATCCTACTCACGCGGTTAATTACCCAAAATTATCCACACAAGTTAGGGTAGGGTTGGGGTCTTAATGTACCCGCCCTAACTCTACCTGCTCTTTATATATTATGTTTTATTTTTACCATAATTTTCTTTGTTCTAGTACTATATTTAAATTTTCTTTGTTCTTCTTCATAATTTTCTTTAGACCATTTTTTTTTAATTTTAAAGTCATTTTTCTGCAGCTATATCCAAATTTGCTTTGCATATTACTTGTGACATAAGAGTTTCCTTTATGTGAAACTATTTCTTGAGGACTAATGTTTCTACGTAGTATTGTTTTCTTTTATTTTTTATAAAATAAATATGAATAGAAGGTGAAAACTACTTTCATTAGTCTTATTTGTTTGAAGAAGTTTGCATATTATTACTTTAATATGTCTTGGCCTCTCACCCCTAGAGGTGGGTATATGGCCATGACCTGCAAACCGGCTCGCGAACTGCTCAATCCGCAAGAGTTAGGACTGGTTAATTTGTGATTTGTTTAAATGTTGACATTTTGACCCACCCCACGTAACACACGGGTTTAGCAGGCTCAACCCGCGGAGTCCGCGGACTACTTCACTATATATTATTTATTTATTTACAATTGTTACTTATCTATTTTTTATTTACCCAATATTTAATCTATTTTTCTTATAACACTCAACTAAATTAATAAGGAATAACCACAAATTACAAACTCATTATACAAAAACTCGAATTCCATGCAAAATTTCCTTTACCTTCTATCATTGTAAGTTCAAGGAATAGTGATTTTACATGTAATTTTTCATTGGTTTTACAATTTTTTTCTTTTGCATTTTATTTTTTTATAATGGACTAATTTTTTTAGATATGATGGACTAAAAGTTTAAATTAAAAAAAATAAACAAATATAATGTGGGTCGACCAACGAATCATGCGGGTTATGCGATGCGGACATAGGTCAGGATAATTGCCAGTTCATTTATTTTACAGACCAACCCGGTCCACCCCATTTAGTTTTGGTTCATTGCGAACAAGGTTAAATGGCCCGGGTCGGCCTGCATACCCACCTCTACTCACCCCCAATGCTTAGGACCATTGTGAGTGTAAAACATCGACAAAAATATGTTTTGATTTTATTGTGTTAACATGACTATGTATGTTTTAGATATTAATGACATGTATTATTCTTATTTTAAGTTATGTTGTTCTTGTACACCAAATTTTTTTTTTTTTTGTAGTTGACACTTATATTATGCAAACATAAAAATATTTTTAAGAAAGTAGCAAGCAAGGTAGGATATGGTAAGAGTTTAGATACTTTTTTGTGGGTAGAGTTAGAGTTTTCATTTGTAAAATTCACAGGTATGGTAGGGTAGAATTTTTGTTTTATACAATAGGTTTAGGGTTTGGTTAGGGTTGAGTCAAAATCCTACCCATTGTCATCTCTATCCTTAGTTTATTGAGTAAAATGAGAGATTTCGACATTGGATTGATAAATTAGGAATGAATCTCACATTTCACTTTATTAATCCAATGGTAAGATCTCTTTCTTTATCCTCTAAAGCGAGAGATTTTACTTTAGAGAATCATTTCCCAAAGTTTCGTTTGTTAGTAAATATCCAATTATTCAAAATAAAAAAAAATTATTGAATTATCAAATATTTTATTCAAATGTATGTTCAAAATTTTAGTTCAAACCCATAACAAGTAGAATAACGGGTTAGAGTTTAGAGTGTATGAGTTAACAGTTAATGATTTCGAGTTAATCTTTAGCACATTAGGCTTTAGTAATGACCCAATTATTATAAATAATAAAATTATTGATTTTTTAAAATTTTACTAAATATTATAAATTTTATTGAAATAGAACTGAGTGTTGGGCGGTCAAAAATTAGCATGAAAATACACTCTATGTTTTGGAAATGATGATATTGTATTGGATGAGTTGACACACTAGACATGATAGGAATATAAATGCATACATTAGATAAAAAGTAAGTTGGGGTAGCATCTTTTGTGAAAAAGATAGTAGAATAAGTGGTTTGAACATGTGAAAAAAAAGACATGTAGAAACCCCAATAAGAAAAATATCTCAGATGACGGGTAGCTTATTAGTAAGATATAGAGGGAAACTTAAAAAAATTATAAAGAAAACTATTAGAAAATATTTGAAAGTTAATGACTTGAATGCAAACAGTCCAAGACAGAGCATTATAAGATAGTTTGATCCATATAGCCAACCCTGCTAGTGAGACAATTATTAGTTGTTGTTGTATCATAAATTTTTCTGAATATTTGATTCAAGTGTATGTTCAAAATATTAGTTTAATCCTCTAACATGTAAAATAAAAGGATAAAATTTTTAAGTTACGGGTTAAGCTTTAATACCTTAGGTTTAACAATGGCCTAATTATTACGAATAATATTAAATTTAATTTTTCAAAGGGTTAAATATGTTTTTAAAACCTAAAAATTACAAATTTTGGGTTTTACCCATGAAATTTTTTTGTTAGGAAATAGTCTTTGTTGTCAAGTTGGGTCATTAATGGTTTATGTGACAGTTAACTTGGCCTCACGTGCAATGCTATGTGTCAATTTTGTGTGGACACGTGGCCTACCACATAGCCAAGTTAACTGTCACATCAGCAGTTAACGGCTCAACTTAATGACAGAGAATGAATCCTACCAAAAAACAATTTGCCAGCGACTATTTTCTTACAAAAATTTCTTTCAGGGTAAAACACAAAATTTGTAAATTTTTAGGGATTAAAAACATATTTTAACCCTTTTTTTCAAACATGTTGCCATTTTATTATTAAACCCCAAACATGCTCACTACACTAAGTATTTTTTTTATCATGATAATAATTTATCCAATTTATATTCATCCATGCATGGCGGATTCCCTCTCATTAGTAAAACAAGAAGTTGGATATGTTGCATGGAGAAATGCTTGCATAATTTTTTACCAAATTTAATCTGTAGTTCAAAAATATTATTAATTATACCGGTATCCAGACTCCTCTTTTAATAAAATCGGCTAATTCATTTGGGTAAAGAGATTGTCTCTCTCGAGTCTCAGATATGAGAGTTCGAGATCCTTTAAGAAAGGAATCAATTTACCTATCACTAGACCAATCTTGTGTTATATAAACCATTTATTTTAATTTATATTTTTAAAAGATCGGTTAAAAAAAAAGAAAATTAATTGTTCATAGATTTTTTAGATTAAATATTAAATTTAATCTAAGATCGTATGAGTATTTATAGTTCTTAAAGCTAATTTTATTTTCTCTGTAATAAAAAATATATCCAATTCACATTTATGATTACACAAAATATTTTTTTCTGTCGCATAAAATAAATATTACATAAAATTTGATATTTCATTCTAATCCTATCTAACACAGGCAAAACATAAAACATACAATCAATTCAAACAGAGAAGCTATGTGTGGATAGAAACTCGTGTATATTTGTAGAATGAAATTTTATAATTTATGGTGAGATTTTTCAATATTTAAAGTTGAAATTGTCATTTAGGCCGATTTAGTAAAAAAAAAATTTAGAAGTGTTCATATATTCTCAAGAAATATAAGTTAATTTTGTGTATTTAAAAGAAAATACTTGATGTTCTTGAGAACCCTTATAAACAAGGTTATCAAACTCGAGAGTTTAAGTAAATTCGTGGAGCCTCCATAAACTCGGATCGTAAACTCGTATGAGTTTACCTATTATTAAAAAAATATTAAAAAATATTTTAAAAAACTATTATGCTACAAAAATATATTTAATAAAACTTGAAATTCATAAATATTTTTAACTCCATAAGAAAGCACAAATAAAGATGAAATATATGAGTTCTAAGTTCAATTCATACATAATACATATGTTTAAACCAGAACCTATATTCCCCCACATAAACTTAATGACAAGCAAAATCTATCAACACAAGAGAGAGGTGGTGTGTTGAGCAACCAACATAGCAAATGTATATAAAGAACAATGTCACTCATTCTTAACAGAAGTAACCTGCTTCGAGCTGACAACAAAGAATTCGGTGATGACTTCGAGGGGCATGCCCTTTGTTTCTGAAATTTTTCAAGAACACAAATATTCATTAGATGACACACACAACAGCATAAACATCGAAGATACTAGCGAGTCCCATAGTACTGAGCATCACAGGAAGCGAGTATGTGACAATGATGTATCCAATCCAAAACACTAAAGCATAGATAGCGATGCAGAGGTTATGCACCCTGGTAGGAAAGATCTCGGAGCAAATGATGAAATACATACGATGGATTAGCAACGGATCATGATGGAGGAGCATAACGGAACACGATGGCACGACAGAGTACGATTGCAAGCGCAGCTGTGAATGACAACTCTGAAACACTCAAACGACCTAAATTTACAAACTCAGAGACGTGCAAAACGACGTCATTTTGCTTGTTTTGTCTTTTAAAAAAACCACAAATGTGGTAAACTCGCGAACTCGCCAATAAACTCGCAATTTTATGTGAGTTCATACAAGTTCAGCCGAGTTTATCCAGAAACTAGTTACATGCGAGTCAGCACAATTTTACTACCTAGAAACGAAAACCCGTACAGTTTTATGAGTTAAAATGCGATTTTGATTACCATGCTTATAAATAAGTTGATTTGTGTTCTCAAAATGTGAAAAGATTTTTTTTTTGTTAACAAATATTTCAAAGGCAAATATTAAGAAAGCAAAAAATAGTACTTAATTTTGTATTAAAAAAATAAAATTTGTATGTCTTAAATGTTATTAATATTTTATAAACTTAAAACTTATCATTTTAAATTCTTTAACTAAAGTTTTAAGTTAAAAGATAAATATAACTTTAAACTTAAATTTTAATGGTCACTATTATTTTATTTAACATTTGTGTTTATTATAATTATTTTACATGTAAAAAATAACTTTAGCGTGTATTTATTAAATACCATTCTTATACCATATATTTATTATAGTTACTTTTAATAGCTTTCGGAATTAATTTGACGTGTTCTCCTATTAAAAGCTGAGAAATTCCACGTAAATAAAATAAATAAACAATTATACCTGAATAATATACAAAATAAAATAAGAATGTGAGATTGTATAATTAAAAATCACCAAATTTTATCCATTGACTATACTTTGTTGTCCATTCTTATTGATTATGTAGGATAGCTCTTAAAAGCCAAATCCAAGCATGCACTTAATCGGTGTTGCTCCATATTCACACCCATAATTATTAAATTCTCGAATTAACTCGTAAACTGTTACGAATTTATCATTTTATTACACAAAATGAGTTAACACTCATGTATACTATTTTTTGGTAACTCGTACGAGTTTAAGTAAACTCTCGATTTTACTAGCGAGTTTACGAGTTAAAATCTACTTATGAGTTTACGTCAAGATATATAAATTTGATAACTATTTTACATATTTAGTTGACTTTGTGTGTGTTAGACAATATCTATTGAGTTTACTAAGCCGATTTTATATATTTATCATCATTGAGTTATGTTTTATCAAACTATAAAGTAATACATATATAGAATAAAGTATGATACAACTAAATGTCATATATTAAAATATATTTTATGATATTTTTTTATTTAATTTAATTTAAAGTTAACATTATTCAATGTCAATTATAAATATAAAATTTAATAATATTTAATTCTTAATTATATTATTTATAACATATATTTTTTATATGCGTAAATTCTTACTATTTTAAGATTCGAATTTAACGAGTAGATTACTTAGACTGTAGAGGTTGGGACAACTTATTCACTCCTGTGAACCTGAATCGACATCCACAACATTGTTACGTGAGGACGCAACTCTTTTCAACGATTGTCTTTATATATAGATGAATCAAATCTATTTCGATGCTTAACTCTGTACCTCTGTAACTGGGTGCGTGTTCTGTTTCTTCTATTCCAGGTATGCCAATGAAAGCCTTTCCCATCTTTACTATATCCCCATCACTCTTTTTTCCTTTCCCCTGCACGCTTCTATTCAAGGTATGGTTGTTCATGAATTTTTATCCTCCAGTAACAAATTCATGGCTGTGCCAAGTTATGCCTTTTTTACTTTCATTTTGTTTTTGTGCATATAACCTGTTTATCCTTATTCCTCAACTACTTTCCAGCACTACAGTCAGTATTTTCCCCTTTTCTATGCAGTAGATGCTAATTTTCATAGCTTCTTCTCTTTTGTATTAACTTTTTTATTTGGTTGCCTTAAGTTATGTCAACTGTGTTCAGCTCCGTAGTTTTTATCAAGCTTGTGTAGTTTATTTGGCTGAAACGAGTATGGTATATCTGCTCCCGCTATGTGTTTTCTTTATTCACAGTGGATCCATGCTTTTGTAAGAGGTAGTCCAAGGTGTCTTTAAGCTTTTCAGAAGTTCAAATAATGTAACTCTTTTAGTATTGTTGTGCAAATTCTGTTTAGCCGGTCTATAAGGATGGTTTGGATTGACTTATAATAAAAGTGCATTTTTTAGTAGAGAATTTTTTTAATAAAACATATAAAAAAAACATTTTAAGTTCTATCTAAACACTTTTAAAATTATAAAAGTATTTTTTTTATTATAAAAATTGTACCTCTTTTTTTAATAAAAAATGCCAATCCAAATAAACCCATAGTAGAGTTCTTTAAGGTGTGTATGTATTTTCTTTTGCAATATCAGAACTAGGGTTTGAAGCTTCAACAGAAGTAACGAGTGAAATTTTTGTGTAAATTATGGTTTGGAGGTTCCCAAATGAAAAACCAAACATGCTATTGCTTAGTTGAATAAGCAAACATGATCCCTCTTGGTCATTTCTGATTGCATAATTGAGAATTCTCTTCTACTGGTTTGTCCGAGAATTTTACAAACATGGTGTATTCTATACAATTTGCACCTAATTTATATAGCTGTTCTAATTTATAATTAGTAGATTACTAATAAAGATTTTGTTGGCAGCTCTCAACCGTCAAAATGTGTTTTGCATCTAAAGATTTTGTATTTTTATTGGCAATACTGCTATTGGTGTTAGGCACACCATGCTTAGGTGCTTTTGGGAAGACATCAAATAGAATAAAGACTGCTGTTTTTCTATCCCCCAAGATTGAACTTGGATCAGGATCAGTTTCCAATAAATATTACTATGATATTGGTTTTCCAAGAGGTCATGTTGCACTTAAGAATTTCAATGCTGAAGTAGTTGATGAAGCTGGGAATCCTGTACCTCTCCATGAAACTTATCTCCACCACTGGCTTGTCGTGCGGTATCATCAACCCAAACTTGCTACACACACTGAGTATGATGACCATCACAGGGTGATTCTAGAGTCAAAAAGTTTTGTAGTAAGAAACAGTGGAATCTGCCAACGAAATGCTCTTGGTCAGTATTTTGGCCTTGGATCTGAAACAAGAGGAACAGCAACAGATATTCCAGATCCTTTTGGGATAGAAATAGGCAATCCTGCAGAAATTCCAGAAGGGTATGAGGAGAAATGGTTGCTCAATGTCCACGCCATTGATACACGCGGTGTGGTGGATAAGATAGGTTGCACTGAGTGCAGGCGTGACCTTTATAATGTTACACACGATGAATTTGGCAAGCCCTTGAGGCCAGATTATACAGGTGGTTTGAGATGTTGCTATGATAATACTCAGTGCAAGTTGAAGGAAGGCTTTGAGAGCTCAAAGAGAAGCATATACCTAAGATACACAGTTGAATGGATTGACTGGGACAATTCTGTAGTGCCTGTTAAGATTTATATACTTGATGTCACTGATACTTTGCAAATATCCGATACTTCAAATGGAACAAGCACAAACCATAATTGCGGGGTAAGTGGATTAATCAAGAATCATGTACATCAATCTCAATTCAATTCCCATACATAATGCTAGTCTGCCACAAAGTTGTGTATAACAGATTTCTTTGTTACAGATTGAATATGAAGTTGAACCTTGCAGCACAGGCAACAAGGATGGTAATGGCTGTCTTCATGTGAAGAGGACAAGCCTCCCTATGCCAAATGGCGGTTATGTCATCTATGGTGTTGCTCATCAGCATTCGGGTGGAATTGGATCAACTCTATATGGACAGGTGATGTTCAATAGTTTGTCATTCTTACAGATTTTGGTATTAATTTCCAGCGTGACTTATTCATACAAAAAACTAATCACTGCAAAGGGTAATGAATATTGATTCTGCCCTTTTAAACTAAAATGAGTTGCCGATCTTCATATCTGCCCTTTTATATTTTTGTTGTATAGCTTGTTTTTTTTCTGAAAATTTGTGCATACCGGTTTCAGGATGGGAGGGTTATATGTTCTTCAATGCCGAGTTATGGAAATGGAAAGGAAGCAGGAAATGAAGCAGATTACATTGTAGGAATGTCCACTTGTTACCCTCGACCAGGTTCTGTGAAGATAATTGATGGTGAAACTTTAACTCTAGAGTCCAATTACAGTAGCAGCAGCAGAGGGCACACTGGAGTGATGGGGCTATTCTACCTGTGGGTGGCAGAGCAGCTGCCACACCAGCACTTGAGGCATTCCTCTCGCTCTTCTTACTTTATGTATATAAACAATAGATTTAACTAATAAGTAGTAATTAATAATATGTTTATCGAAGTGGAGTATCACTTGTCATTTATGGTATCTGAATATGTGGTGGTTAACAGAAATAAGTCAGAATTGAGACTTGTAGTTGGAAAATATGCATCATATTTTCTGCAGCTACAAGACACACAAGCAGAGCCCTTAGTGGGAATTTTCCCTTAGGACCAGGAATATAGGTGTCTTGGGATAATAGTAATCAGAGGATATCAGTCTCTTGGTGATAGTTTGTACTGCTATCTTATGGATGTGTTATATTTGTTGTACCAAAAACTCACTCAATATATAATGGTCTTTTTATTCTCTTCTGTTCATTATGAAATGGTCTTTATTGTAGTATGAAATCTCTCAGTATCTAACAATAATAATAAACTGAGATGGATGTACTAAGTTTCATGGATTAACAGATCAACAAAAGAATGACAAAGGGGATCATATCACAATGGGATGATTAGGCCTACAAGGCTTTACCTTCATTTACTATGCCCAGTTTTTCATCATATGTGATATGTGATATAGACAATTCATTACAGCACTCCTGCATTATTTCTATTTCACATTTCGTTATTACATTATTGTTTTTCTTCAAAAAAGAAACGCATAAAATTGGTACGTTGGCCTGTGAAGTGAAGCTATCCAACTTCATTAATTACAGAGGAAGAATCACATTTTAAAAGATAGGAAAGGGCAAAAATTTTCAAACTACGTGTGCAGACCAGAAAGAGAAAATGCAACCAACCATCCTTGAAGTTCAATCATTTTTACTACAATTGTGAATTGTCGGCTGCATATTGACCAAAAAGATTGTTTTTATTTGCAACTGTATACTCCTTATAATTCTTAACATATTATTATGTATTAGTAAATTCTTATTGTTAATTTATTTACCATAATTAAAAAAACCATTGATATCGTTTTTTATGCTCTAGTTTAAACCATCTTGACATTATGAATGAACTGAAGGACCCAATGAAGACGGTATTATGTTAAAAATGCAATTCGTGCAGTGTGAACTGTGAAGTGGGAATAATTCATCAGACAATAATCTCAGGCTCAGAGTGTGTGTGTGGCATTGACATTTCCACGTGTAAGGTGGGGGGAGGGGAAAACGCCATTACCAATTAGGCAACAAGAAGCACCAGCACCGTACTTTACCAATTAAGGAGGAAGATTTACTCTACATAGCTTTCAGTCATTAATTAATTTGCAACCTTATCTTTTTACTTTCCTATGATTTCATTGGCCTATAAATAAATGAATCTACTTCGATTCTCTAACAAAACACTTATTCACATGAATATCTTATGTAATATGTCTCCCTAGTTTCTGTGACCCTCTTGGATTCTTCGTGAGTTAGGTACTTCTGCTCTCTCAGCTTATTGCTTGTTCATGAATTTTATACCTCGATCGGTTGTCAAACTCGAGAGTTTAAGTAAACTCGTGAAAGCTCAATAAATTCAAATCGTAAACTCGTAAGAGTTTACATATATAAAAAAATATGTTATAAACAATATAATTAAAAACTAAACATGATTAAATTTTGTATTCATAATTGACATTGAATAATGTTAACTTTAAAATAAAATAAATAAAAAATCATAAAATATACCTTAATGCATGACACTTAGTTATATCATACTTTATTCTGTACATGTATTACTTTATAGTTTGATAAAACATAACTCAATTATGATAAATATATAAAATCGGCTTAGTAAACTCAATAGATATTGTTTAACACACACAAAGTCAACTAAGTATCTAAAAAAGTTACCAAATTTATACATCAGATAAATTCATAAATTCGTAGGTAGATTTTAATTCGTAAACTCGCTAGTAAAATTAAGAGTTTACTTAAACTCGTACGAGGTAATCAAAAAAGAGTTTACATGAGTGTTAACTCGTTTTGTGTAACGAAATTATAAACTCGTAAGAGTTTACGAGTTAACTCGAGAGTATAATAATCATGTTAGCAACAATTCATGGTTGTTTAAGTTGTCCCATACCTTAATTTTTTGGTGAAGTATTTTGTCGCTTTCACTGTATCCCTTATTCTTAAGCCTTAAACTGTTCCATCACTAGAGTCAGTAATGAATTTTGTTTTGCCCAAAAGTTAATGGCATAATTGTGTTCAAGAGTATACATGGTTCTTCATAATTCTTAATAACCTTGTCTGGCTGAACTAGGACTATATCTTATTTTGCCCTTCTAAATGTTATTGTCAATTTAGGGTTTTGCTGTGATGAGCCTAAAGTAGAAAATTTTGAGTATTTTCAATGCATTGAATGCAATTGCAATTGCAATTGAAACTTCAAAAACTCACTTTTAATGAAATATCTTTTAACTTTAGACTTCTGACCATCTCTTCAATTTATAATAGTGAGTCGATTACTAATAAAGATTTGCCGACAGGTCTCAACCGTCAACATGTGTTTTGCATCTAAAGATTTGGTATTTTTATTGGCAACACTAATGGTGGTGGTGTTGGGCACACCATGTTCACGTGCTTTTTGGAAGACTGCAAATAAAATGACGAACACCGCAGTTTTTCTATCCCCCAAGATTGAACTTGGAGCAGGATCAGTTTCCAACAAAGTTCTACTATGACATTGATTTTCCAAGAGGCCATGTTGCAATTAAGAGTTTCAATGCTGAAGTAGTTGATGAAGCTGGGAACCCTGTGCCTCTCCACGAAACTTAACTCCATCATTGGGTCGTGGTGCGGTATCGCCAACCCAAACTTGCTACACAAACAGAACATGATGATGTCCATCATCATAGGGTGCTTCACGAGCCAGTGAAACGTTCTTGCGCAGTATTTTGGTCTTGGATCTGAAACAAGAGGACAGATATTCCAGATCCTTTTGGGATAGAGATTCCAGACAGGTATGAGGAGAAATGGTTGCTTAATGTCCACGCCATGATACGCATGGCATTGTGGATAAGATGGAGTGCACTGAGTGCAGGCGTTACACATGATGAATATGGGAAGCCTTTGAGGCCAGATTATACAGGTGGTGCGAAATGTTGCTATGATTAACTCTCTGCAGGTTGAAGGAAGGATTTAAGTTTGAGGGCTCAAAGAGAATTGTGTATCTAAGATACACAGTAAAATGGATTGAATGGGACAATTTTGTAGTGCCTGTTAAGGTTTATATACTTGATGTTACTGATACTTTGCAAATATCAGATGCTCCGAATGGAACAAGCTTAAATCATGGTTGTGAAGTATGCAATTTTATAAAGAAATTAAAACATGTACATTGTGTCTCAATCCTTGATTAAATTCCAAAACCAAAACATAATGCCAGCTAGTATGACACAATATTTCTTTGTTACAGATTGAGTATGGAGTTGAACCTTGCAGCACAACCAAGATGGTAATGGCTGTCTTCATGTGAAGAGGACAAGCCTCCCTATGCAAAATGGTGGCTATGTCATCTATGGCGTCGCGCATCAGCATTCGGGTGGAACTGGATCAACTCTGTATGGACAGGTGAGGTGGTGTTCAGTAATATAATGACCAATTGGTCATTCTTAAATATTTGCATATTACTTTGGGAGAAACTTATATCAAGTTTCTTACCCGGTTTCAGGATGAGAGGGTTATATGTTCTTCATTGCCAAGTTATGGAAATGGAAAGGAAGCAGGAAATGAAGCAGACTACATTGTAGGAATGTCCACTTGTTACCCTCAACCAGGTTCTGTCAAGATTATTGATGGTGAAACTTCTAACTCTGGAGTCTAATTACAGCAGCAGAGGGCACACTGGAGTGATGGGGCTATTCTATCTGTTGGTGGCAGAATAGCTGCCACACCAGCTCTTGAGAGATTCCTCTCATTCTTCTCTCTTTTTATGAACAATATATGTAACTAATAATTTGTTTAATACAAGTGATGTTGTCATCAAGGGTGAATATGTGATGATTAAAAGAAGTCAGAATTGGGAGTGTTAGTTGGAAAACATGCATTTTATGTTGTGCAACGACACGACACACAATTAAAGTTAGATTTAAATCCCATAAAGTGAATATTTCATTTTAGAGAATAAAATAAAGAATTTCACTATTAAATCCATAAAATAAAGATGTGTACATAAATTTTACTTTATGAATCTAATGATGAAACTCTTTATTTTACTCACTAAAGTGAGATTAAGATAAAAAATATATGATGGCTTGTTTTGTTGTCTTAAATCAGTCTAGCTTTCATGGCTGTGAGATATTTTTGTTGTACCAAATAACTCTCTGCATAGAATGGTCTTTATTGTGGTATGAAATATATCAGTTTATTGTGGGTGCCACAACCGTTACCGGCTTAGAAAAAAAGGTTTTCTTTTTTCCGTTGTCAACACACCATTTGCATTGAAGAAAGCAGAAGTAAAATCTCGTTTTCATGGCTGAAAAATACAATCAGAGCCAGGTCAATTTATATGAATCCGATTCAAGCATAGCAAAGGTGCATGCTATGCCTTTTCCGTCAGGGTCAGACCTCAACGTTTGATTATCTATTCCCCAAACAATATCTAATAACATCTCTCTTGCTTGCAATCAATTACTTCATGAAGGAATTGACACAAGAAAATACATGATTCAATAAAATTCTATCTAACATTCTATTTCGCCTCTCTTCAAAAAAGGGAAAACCCCCAACCCAACAGTCTTGAAAAGTACTGTACAACTATATTCCTTTTTATTTAAAAAAGAGAGAAGAAAAATCATTTGTTTTCACTATCCCACTCCCACATTAGATTATAATGGTGCTCCATATCAGCACCCTTCAGCACTTCATCTTCAGGTTTCCACTCCCTTTGAAAGACAGCAATCTGTGAAGCAAAGCCAGGTTCAACATCAGCAGAACCGCCAACCCCACTGAACTCCACATTGTAATTGTGCCGTGCAGCCAAGTCAGATGCCCATTGTCTGAACTGTTCTCTGGTCCACTCAAATTTGTGGTCATGGTTGCGAAACTTACATGACTGTAACAGGCTTTTCTCGTCCAATTCCTCATCTTGCTCTTGGGCCGTCAGGTTGGACCTCTGGAGCACTACATTGTATTCAAAATTTGGCGTAGAAACAATGAGAATCTTTGGACAAAAATAACTTAATGCCACATCCCCAAATAGACGTGCTTGATCTTCATCCATATGTTCAATCACCTACATTGTTTCCACAATTTATATTTGTCAATTCAGCTCAATGAACATTTACAGGTCTCAATAATGCTGCACAAGCAAATATTATGAGTGATATACACATTAGTGCCATTTTCATTAGACTGGAGTACTTGACCTAGGATGTTTAGATCAACGCAACCAACGAAACCAAGCATGTGCATACTACCTAGGATGAGTGACTGCAATCACTGCACAAAGATATATGTAAACAAGGTATAACTGTATATGTTCATCAGTTCTACCAGCAAATCTTATCACATACATGCAAACTATTCCACAAGAATTATGTTCTATATATGCCAATTTGAACAGATAAGATAAACATAAGTCACAATTTTCCAGATTGTAAATTACATAGTTCAGAGTCGATCTCATTTACATCTCCCTATCTGACCTGAAGATAATTTAGTCCCAGATTAGACTAAATTGGTATAAATTTATTAAAGAATAGCCCATAAAAATATTCAGAAGATTTTAAAGATAGCAAACTTATCATTCAATAATAAACTCATTCCAAATTCAACAAAGTACATCATTTCTAGATGAATAACTATTAGAAAGAAGATAGGCCCTACGTTTGGGGTACATCACATCAAATTGAAGTTAGCAATAGTAGAATACGTAGTAACGGATCACATAGTACCTCTAAACAAGTGCCAATATCAAACCCATACAACCTGGAACCAAATTTTGTAATTGAACCTTCATAGAGAATTACTGATTTGATGCTTGCCAATTGCACACCAGCACCTGAGTTTGAGACCAACTTTGAATGAAGTGCCTGCAGAATTCACGCACAAAAACCAAGCAGCTTACTATCAGAAAGTTCACATTTATACACAAGAATAAAATCATGAAGCCAGTTTACTTCACACAGAACTTGGTCCTCCAAGACCAAGATCTCCAAAATCAGAAGAGACAGTGCAGTAACTAAGCATCCAGCATAATATTCAATTCAATGCATAAACAATATTTCCATACTAGTATTTAATTTTATTTTATTATTTTAGGATATCTGTGCAGACAAGGCTCCCCAGTATCACACCTGAACAACAAATCCATTTCTTTCTTGTACATCTCAAAATAAGCAGACACCCTAGTACTCAAAAAAATTTAAAATAAAAACTTTGACATATGAAAGTGCTTGTGACCTTTGCAGCACGGGTAAGACCCTTCGGTGAAATATCAACACCAACAATTTTCTCCAAAGAAGTTTGATAATTTAGCAGTGCTTCCAACAAACTTCCAGATCCACATCCAAAATCAATCTGCAGTGAAAGAGAACATCAAAATGACAACTCAGGTTAAGAAAAGAAAACAGCAGAGAGGAGATTTTGTATACCAAAGTAGTAGCATGGGATTCTATAATGTGCTGAACTGCAAATTCCACCCGTTGCTTTGAAAGTGAAGGTTTGAAAAAAGCCTGTTCCATCCTTTCCTCCAGAGGCTCTGCTACCTTGGTCAAATTTATTTCATATTCTATGCAGCAGGATTCTGATAGATAAGAATATGATCAGGAATTCAGCCACGAGCTCATCAATGAACATGAGTGTTAGTGTGTGTTTGTGTGTGTAGTTCACAAGAGAAAGTAGCTCACTTGAAGATAACAAGGACTGCACTTTGACTGAATCACCGGCTGAAGCAAAAATCAAATCAGAAGTGAGTAAGTTCATAGTGAAATAAGCAGACTGACCTACAGACATCTGCATCACAACCTCCTCCACATGGGAAACCACAGCACCAACTCCCACCTCAAACTCAAACTCATTAGTAACTTCAATAACTTCTTTAATATTCTCACTCTCCACAACCAAAGAAACTGAATAACTTATACATGTTAAAGATCCATTGCATGGACAGACACCAGAGTCTGGACCTTCAATCTTTAATGAGCACACTCCATTTACCAGTGGGGTATTTGATGAATTCAAACAGACTGATTCATCAAGCTGACCATTTTGAATTGATCGGTATGCTGAAATCTGTCTGAAAAAGTTTTCAGAATATATCTGGATGTCGTAGATGCCAGCGGTCTCATAAAGCGGCTCAAACGGAGCAACTATATTCTCAAAATTCTTGTTCAACCACCATAGCAGTTTTAATGAAGCATTCTGAATGGCATCATTCTGCTTCTTAAAACAATCCTTTGGGGAACACTTAATTATCAAATCCTCACACCTAGAAAGTAATTTTACTTCACATTTAAACATCTCTGAATCTGATTGCTTTGGACATGCAGTTACAGAGGTTCCATCAACACATTCAACCACTCCTGTGCCCAAGTCTGCAACCTTCAAACATGAACCTGATGAATCAGATGGTTCTTTGAAAGGAAGACTTATAATGGAGAATAGAGGTTCAGACAGACGGTGCTGACGGCAAAACATGCAGAGTATATCCCTGGGAAGGGAACCCCTCCAATTTGCTCTTGTGGTGAACCTTGAAGGTAACTCAGCTGCGAGCATAGCCTCTCTGGATAACTTATAAAGTCCACCTGGTGTTTTCCCTATAAGCATCCTGTATAGGCAAACTATCAATCGTTAAATGATGCGAAGTCATGTATTTTGCACAATTGGGTTGAGAACTGCTTTTCATCAAAGAAAAGTTTGACAACAACTGCAGAATTCATGGGAAAAAAAATTACACTATTTCAATATTTAACAAATAACGCATGGTTGTGATAGGGATGGGGCCTATAATTAATGGGCCTTAGTAGTTAAGAATTAGGATTAGTTAGTCACAGGAAGGTATAAAAGAGGGCGTTAGAGATGCAGTAGGAATTCAGGAACTAGGGAGAGCAAGGGATCTATAGGATATCCCTACACCATTGTATAACTATTAAAAAATAATACACACTTTCATTTTCTTGTTCTAATCTAGTCCAATTCTATCAGGTTATAATAACACCACATGTTAACCCATAAAAAAAGAAAGAAGAATATGTATTGAGCACCAAGAGACATTACTAATTAGATTAATTGACAGTGCAGTACGTTTGTCAGAATGGAAAGATCAATAAAAGGTAGAAAGAATTATTGACAATTTGAACATCATGCTAAGATATATATCAATACTTATATGGACATAATTTCTAATCTCTAGCTTATGATAAAGGAGTTAAAAGGAAATTTTATCAGTGCAATCAAAGAACAAAAGATGATTTTGATTTTTTTTTTTTGTGGACAATAGATTTTAAGAATTTGTTATGAAAACAAAAAATACTTCTGTTACCATTGATATGGAAAAGGTGCATGACATGATTACACTTCCCGTTTTATCAAGTATTACTTGTAAATTTAGCCTAGGTCATAAAAGGTTGACGATTATTCAATGAACAATTCAATAAATCATGTGAATTTAAAGAGACCTGAAATATGACCGAACTGTTACATCTTCATAGAAAAGATCTCTAGATTTCCATGTATACCCAACAGATGCTAATATTGCATCACCAGTTATATCTTGCCCAGACAAGTAACTTGCTCTTAAATTTAGAGGTCCTTCAAGTCGAAGGATTTCTTTTCCATTCGGCAATTTAGAACATTGATCCAGCATATAAGATTTTGGAGCAGCAAAGAACAACCTTGTCTCTGAAGAAGCTTTACCCAAATTCCTGTCAATTCAAGAATATATTATTAAGCAATCATCTAAACTAAGAGGCTTTTCTGAAATTTAATTTTACCTTGAAATCAGAACATTGGCGGCATCTTCAAAACCAAGTTCATTTGCAATGATGTCAAGGTAGTAATCTTTTAAAGAAATATGAAGAGTCACTGCTTCAACAGATTTTTCCACTGAACTAGGAATGTGTACAGCAGCAACCTGAATATGTTCTTGCGAAACATCTTGTTTCATTAATGACTCTATAATATCTTCTGGGTACGGACTCTGCTTTCTAATCCAGAGATTCTGTTCAGAAGTAGAAAGAAACCCAGATAACTTTGTAGTGGCCTTTATTATGTACGAAATAACCAAAAATGGATTTGATTCCACCTCGGGATCAATACATTTACACAAGCTACAAAGCTTTGCATCATAGATGGCAATGACAGAAACAGGAAGTGATCCACAAAGGTCACCTTTCCTCCACAAAGCTGCTCCAATGTGACCACTAAGTGGGTGACCACTAAGTGGGTGACCACTAAGTGGGTTCAGGGAGGAAAGAAACTATAGAAATGTCAAATGGAAAAGAAAAACGGCATCAGCTTGAATCAAAATTCATTAACAGATGACACTAGAACAACATTAAGTCAACCACACTAAATTTGCTTTTGACTAATTTGTCACCAATACCATGATGCAGAACCAAAATAATTGTAAAAATCATACCTAATGAAAATTAAAGGAGGAGAAAAAAATAATCACAAATAAAATAGATATTAAAGAGAGAGAATTCATAGATTTAAATGTTTTCTAACAAGAAATATCCAACAACTTTTGGAGATAAGATCCAGCTTAAATCATTATTTGCATGCCACTAAACAAGTTGGTAATTAGGGGTCATTAGAATATAAACATTTTATTTAAACCTTTGTCATTTTTTGTTTGGACAAAAAAACCTCCATCATTTTACAGTAGAAGACTTAGTGTTTTCAACTTCATACATGATATAGGACCATACAAGATGATTACTTGTAGTAATCACATTTAATATTCCTAGCATTCACTACAACAAACCTTAATATTCAATAACTTGAAATCTCTAGAAATTGAAATTTGCAACTTCTAAATACAAATATTAGGAGGGGAAAAAAAAAACATAAGGATGGGCAATTGGTGGCAAAAACAAATTGGATATTCTTGTCGTTAGCCAACTAAATACAAGAAAATATTAAGGAACTGCAGTGCCCTTAATAGACTTATTTTTCATAATTAAAAATAGACATAACTTCGTACACATGCTTAAAACTGCTTAAAATCCAAATAGATTACCTACTTCTTCTGAAAATAAGTACTGTATTCGAGCAACTAAACTTTCCCATGCTTCCTGTGGAGTGGGATTAGTAGTCTCATGATGGATGCCAAGCTGCAGTAGAATAATTAATAGTTGTGAAAGTTAAAATGCCATAATCCTTCAATAGACAAGTAAACACTTAAAATAGCAGGTATAACATTATAAAGCCAGTTCGCTTGGAACAGTAAGAATTTATAAGAAAATACTATCTAAATAGAAAGCATACATGTGAAATAAGTTGGAGGGAGAGACACTCTTCCCCACTTCGACCACCGTCATCTAAAAAGTGGCACTTGTAAAGAGACATATAAAACTATTCATCTGCCTCTACCCAACAACTTAAGCTTTTGGGGGAGATTGTTTTTGAAATGGTGTCAAAGCTACTATGACCAAGAGGTCTAAAGTTTGATCCCTGCGATCCTCATTTTTTGGAGGAAAAAAAAAAATCCACACTACAACCCAAAAGAACTCTTGCATGAGGGGGCATGTAAAGAGACATATAAAACCATTCAATTGCCTCTATCCAAAAACTTAAGCTTTTGGGAGAGAAGATTCTTGACAAAACTAAAACTAGAAAATATAGTGAAATTCAATAATTCGCACACTAATTGAAAATACGTTAATACCTTCTCTATAGCCATCTCTGCTGCAGATTGCTCTGCATTCTTCTTTTTCCTAAAGGTCCCTGATACGACTGAAAGTTCTGGAAGCTGTAAAATGCATCGATAAAGGCAGGGTCCTGCCTGGGGAATACTTAATCCAGGACATTCAGTTTGACGACACTCCTTCACTTCCTCTACCGTGTAGCAAGCCTTGTCGCCAAAATTTTGGTGTATTATAGCCTTTGGTGTAAGGGTTTTTTTTTTTTGTGCAACAGTAGGAAGTTCTTTGGTTTCCATGAGAAAGCTCAGAACATATTCTATCCTTGAAAACAAAAGATTAAATTTAGACCATCCAAAAACTGGGCTATCTTCTACATACTTGAAATATGATAACAGATCAGCAGTAAAGAGTAAACTGCTTCTATAATTGTAACTAGCATAAAATCTAGATAGTACAGTTAAATGACACCTTTGTAAGCCTTCCCATTTACTTGAAGGGAAAGTAAAAAAAATATACCATGGCTAACAAAATGGGAGTCGAATTGTGAATTGAACCATATCGTGAATCGTAAGATTCATGATAAATAATTAGAAATAGCATACAAATATTTTTCATGCAAAGAAAAAAGAAAACTATATATTAGCATTTTATAGTCCAAAAGCTCATTGTATAACTAATAAACTGAGTGAGCGAGAGACTGTGATACCCCTATTTCAAAAGAACAGAAATTAAGCAATGGAATAGTTAAAATGGTGCACTTAGTAACACCTCTTTAGTTCATTTCATTTAACAATTTAAGCATCTTTGACTATTTTAATATTCCCAATGAGAATGGGTGAAGAATAGTTCAGTAAAAAAAAAGGTAATGAATCCCTGAATTGTGATTGCACTGAATCATACATTCATCGCAAGACAGTTTCATACTCATCTATGATTTTATGCATGATACAAATTGCTAGCATGGCAACTCATATCCCACCGATTCGAATTGTGAATCATAAAATTTTGATAACCGCAATATATACAACTGAAGGGTGAGCAGAATGCATTGCATCAGAACCTTTTTTATTTATAAATTTATTCAGCAACAGAAAGTAAAATCAAACCCCCATTTACAAGTATGGGAAAAAAATTTTAAAAAATAGTGATAATAGTGAATAACGCCAATCTTTCCAGAAACCAACCACGGGTAGTTCTCAAAAAAGTAAAACAAGAAAAAAAAAAAACTAAAAAGCTAACAACCAGAATTTATAAGCAAAAGGCAAGTCATTTTAAAATGCACAAAGAGCTATGGGACTCCACACATATTTTGTGATAACAGCGGGAAAGAAGGGAAACAAAAATCGACAAGGTCAGCCGATTATCATCATAACCAACAAAAGCAACCGCAGTGTGCAAAATTGGAACCAGAATATTTTTCTTGAAAAAAAAAAACAAAAATTAAAAAAATTAAAAAAGCGTCGTTTTGCAGCCAATTAAGTTGAAATGGCGAATTATCAAAACTCAGGATACCGAACCGTTTAAACAAGTTGTCGGCTTTCCGAACTCCCATGAACGATGATCGTAACAAACCAAAACGATTCGAACGAAAGCGCAGAAGGAAGAGTGGGAGGAATCAGAGTTCATAAACAAGTTGACAATGTAATATGTGAAAAGCACATTGAAGAAAATCACATTAAAAAATATGCAAAAAAGAAAGAAAAGAAAAAAGGGGGAAGGGGAAAAGGGGAAGGGAGAGTGATGGGTACCCGGAGACTTCAGCTGGGTGGAGTGGAGAGACAATTTGGGGGGGGGGGTTTCGGACAGTGACGGTTCAGAGAAAAGGACTGTGAAAGAATATAAATAAGAAAGACGAAACGGTGCAAGAACAAAGAGGCAAAGGTTTTAGAGTGGGGTTTTGGTTCACTTGGTCACTGCCAAGTCATGCGATGCCTTCTGCTCTAAGTTTAAAAAAGTCTTCTTTGTTATTAAATAAAATAAATAAATTTTAACAATCACATTTAAATATGTACATTTTCATGTGTGCAACCCACTAGTTAAAATTATGAGTCGTTGCACACTTGGTGCACCCCGGCAACAATAACTACCCACGGTGTCTGCGAAACCATTTCTCACCTTTTACATTTTGCACTATTTCTCACGACTTTTCTCTTTCAAGAGCTCTTGCAACCTAATTATTTCTTCATTAGTTTCTCTATTTATCTTTCGTTTTGTCCATCTTTATGTTCAAAGTCCATCAAATACTTTCCTCTATTGTGTGTGTATATATATAACGATTATGTCATATTGTTTAATAAGGTTAGATCTGAGTTTACAAAAAGATTGTGCCTTAAATAACAAAAAGTTTAGGTCTTTTACTTTGGTAAGGTTGTATTTATTTTCATCAAAGGGTTTCTATGTATATATAAAGAACGGTTGGGGTCTGAGTTCACGAAAAGGTTGTGTCTAAGTATAATAAAAGGTTGTGCTTGTTTATTTAAACTGGTTGTATCTCAAATAACAAAAAGGTTGTATCTGTTTATTTAAACTAGTTATGTCTCAAACAACAAAAAGGTTAGGTCTTTTACTTTGGTAAGGTTGTGTCTGTTTTTTACAAAAGGGTTTCTATATATATATATAAAGAACGGCTAGCTCTGAGTTCACGAAAAGGTTGTGTCTATTTTCATCAAACGGTTTCTATATATATATAACAGTTAGGTCATGTTATTTTATAAGGTTATGTCTGAGTTCACTAAAAGGTTGTGTCTAAGTATAATAAAAGGTTGTGTCTGTTTATTTGAACTAGTTGTGTCTCAAACAACAAAAAGGTTAGGTCTTTTACTTTAGTAAGGCACAACCATCTTATTATAAGAGACCTAGCCTTCATTTATTTTGGATTTAACCATTGTTTATCTTCAGACACAACCGTTGTTGATCTTTAGACACAATCTTTGTTTATCTTTAGACATAATCGTCTTGTATTATAATTACCTTCCAACAATGTAGGTTGGAGCAGCGCCGTCATAACATAGTTGAAACTATCTAACAACAACTCTATAAACGACGGCTCCTTGCCAAATAAATTTAATGGATTCGTCGTCAACGAGTCCATGACGCAGAACAAAGATGAAAAACGAACAGAGAAGAAAACACAGGGATAAAAAACGAACAAGTAACAACTATATCGAAGAGCAAACAAACAAGAAAATGCAGAGCAAAGCTAGAGCAAGACACAGAGAGAGAGAAAACACAAAGAGATGAAGGAGGCGGTTATCTCGAAGAAGGAGCGTGGTTCGTTAGGGTGAGTCATTTGCTGACTCAGCCGCAGGTTTTATAAAATAGGGTGAGTGTGCAATAGGTGTGCAAGGATTGGGTGTGCAAGAATAATTATCCTAAAATTATGGGTTAAGTTAGTCCATTTTTATATAAATAGATTAATCTTTTTAGGGTTAATTAAGTTTTTAGTCTCTGTAATATGAAAAAGTTTGGTTTTAGTCTCTCATGACAAATTTTAGTCCTTGTAAAATGTGAAAATTTGATTTTGGTCCCTGTGGACGGTTGGTGATGGAGGGTGATGATGTGTCAGTTAATCCGTCATCAGGGGCCATTTCTACATTACCGTCCATTACCAACCGTCCACAGGGACCAAAATCAAATCTTAACAATTTACAGGGACTAAAACTTGTCATTAGGGACTAAAATCAAATTTTTTCATATTACAAGGACTAAAAACTTAATTAACCCATCTTTTTATCAAAGGTATTATTCTCCAAGCATATGTTTCGAGTCCTCGACAAATGTCTGGGATTTGGTTTTGGTTCATAAAAAGTTGTTATTTTGTTATTGGGTCAAACTTATCAGAAATTATCTGATTTTAGTTATTGCTATTAGTGAGATTCTGTGGTTTTAGTTATTGTCGTTAGTAGAACTTTATTAATGGTTGATGTGACTAATAGAGTGCAACATTAACAATGTTATGTGAGCAAAATAAGCACACTCGATTCAAAACCCAACTCAAACGTGACCCATAACATATTATTTGACCCGATTTTGGGTGTTGGGTGGATCATGACTAGATTATGGATCATGAATTTATTTTCCTTACATGACACTATTAGCGTGACACTCTGTAGTAGTTATTAGTCTTACAAATAACAACTATTAAAACCACGTAAAGTTTAGTTTTTGGTCTCACTGTATATCTACCACAAAATAAGCATGTAACCCCTTCGCGTATTATAAGTTTATTTAGGTTTAATTTGGTAAAGCTGTTTTAGAAATTGCTATTGCTCTCAAAAAGCACAATCTAATTTTTGTGTTTAGTAAATGAAAAAGTTAAATAACTTTTGCTATTGGCTTTTGAGAATTAAATGTGGTATTGAGAACTAGATTTTTTTAAAGTTTGTTATGATTCTTCAAATTTAAAAAATTCAAATAATTTTAAACTTTTATAAATTTTTAATTTTGTAATTTAATAATTAATGAAACATTAAAATACAAATAGTTTGTTTACTATTTATATTTATTATAATTATTTTATATTGTAAGAACAACTTAAATTAACGATATATTTATCGAACATCATTTTTATGACATGTAACAATTTTTGAATTATTTTACTAGACAATATTATTATAATTTTTCAAAATAAACTTCTAGAATATATTTGATTGTTGATACATGAGATACTAAAACACAAAATCCTATTTAAATAAAAAGACAAATACAAAATTTTATGTGTCAAAAAAAAAAATTAATGTACTTTGTTATAACTTCTTCTTGCTAAAACCTTTTTTCTTGCCAATTTTACCAATAACATATTTTTATCCCACGTGGTTACCATCACCTGCAACCGTAATCGGAAGATGATGAAGTCGTATAGATTGTCAGAGCTGAGAGATGCTGAGCTTCACAGCCTTAACGCTCGCCCTCGCATCGATTTCTCTTCCGTTTTCGCTCTGGTCAGTGTTCATTTCCCTCTTTTTTTTCTTCTCTGTTTTCGAATGAAGTTGAATCCATCATTTTCACATTCGCGCTTTTGCAATTGCAGGTAAACCCCATTGTTGACGACGTTCGCAAAAGAGGCGATGCCGCTGTTAAAGAGTTTGTGCTTCTTCATTCTTTATTCCTTTTCTCTGTGTTTGTGTTTTTTTTTTTTAAAGGAATTTATTAGCTATGCGTCAATACCTGAACTTTGTGTTTTTTTTTGGTAGATATACTCGGAGCTTTGACAAGACTGAATTGGAGAATATAGTCGAATTTGTGTCGGAGCTCCCTGATCCAGTGGTAGGTTTATTTGTTTAATTTCGGTTGAAATTGAAATTCTGCAACTTGTTGTGAACTTGTGATCACCTTTTGTGGTTTGAGGGAGTCAATGCATGCTGTTTTGCTTTAGGATATTGGTTTTATGTTCTTAATTTCTTTGGTCTTTGTGCATTGTAGCTCGATGCGGCTGTTAAGGAAGCTTTTGATGTGGCCTATGGCAATATATATGCATTTCATGCTGCTCAGAAGACACCTGAAAGAGTTGTTGAGAATATGAAAGTATGCCACTCCAATGCTTTTATTATATTGCTTCTGAGCTGGGCTGTGTTGTGAACAAACTGGGGCTCGAAGAGTCGTCCTTGGGCTGAATTGATACTATTGCCAAAAATAAAACAGAAGGAATTGGGTTGAGCTATTGCTTGAGTGTTAGGATCTTATTCTAAAATTTATTCATGTTTCATTAAGTAAAAAATTCAAACAGTAATTTTTTTTAATCTGTGGATATTTTTAGTGGCATGCTTTAGTTAAACTTGGTGCATGCAACTTTGTTCTGGTAAAGCTCAATAATCCTAGAAAGATCAAATGAATAAATGGAAGATTTTTTCTGGTTTTGGATGCATGTCAAGTCATTTCATTATCATGCTTATGTGTTTGTTCGTTCTTGGGGTGTTACACTGATGTTTTGTTAAGTCAATCTTCTGAGTTTTCTGAAAATGTCAGGGAGTCCGATGCAAGCGAGTTGCAAGAAGTATTAATTCTGTGGGTCTTTATGTTCCAGGGGGAACTGCTGTATTACCTTCAACAGCTTTGATGCTTTCTATTGTAAGTTGAATCGATATTTCATTAGCTCTTTGGTATTGGTCACCACCCTATAATTGCATCATGATTATTGATGTTCATTTTTCAGATTTAGCTGACGTTTAATTGATTTTGATACCAGCCTGCACAGATTGCTGGCTGTAAAACTATTGTTCTTGCAACTCCCCCATCTCAGGATGGTACTATATGCAAGGTACTTTCCCATATTGTATAATAAATATAACTATGATGTTAGTATATTTTATTTAACCAACGTTTTCCTGCAGGAGGTTCTGTATTGTGCAAAGAAAGCTGGGGTGACTCACATTCTCAAAGCTGGAGGAGCTCAGGTTTGAAGCATGATAATATGACAACAGTTGTATCTGGCTCTGTAATTCGAGTTCAATATCCTTGTATTTAGCTGTATGTTTTTTTATTTGTATTATAATATTTATGAATGAAACAATGATTAATATGGCATTCTTCTCCATTGCAGGCCATATCTGCTATGGCTTGGGGAACAGAAACTTGTCCCAAGGTGGATCTTCTCATTATTATCACATTTGTTTTCCTGGATTTTCCATTCAAATTACTTTTTGTGGTGATTAAACTGAGCTTTATTCCTCTCTTAGTATTACATGTGATATCTGTATGGATTTTATTTATTTATTCTTATTCTATGTAACTGCAAATTCATGATTAGATATGGCAAGCAAAATTCTCATATGGTTTCTGAATTTCGATAGGTTGAATATCTTGTGTATTCTTAATTTGTGGTTAATTATTTGAATACACTAGTACTGACTTAATAATTTTCTTATATTGGAGTCGTAAAGAATATATTAAATGTATTATGCAACATAGAACATGGTAATAATTATTTGAAGTACAACCTTGTTCTCTGACAAAGTTCTTTTTAAGTTTTTGCATAATTTTTTTATTGTGACTTTTTTAGGATGCTTTTGTAGGTTGAGAAAGTTTTTGGCCCTGGAAACCAGTACGTCACAGCTGCAAAAATGATACTGCAAGTAAGCTTCGAATCTGTATCTATATTACATTTCAAACTTCAGATCTTGTAATTTTTCCTGCTTCATGTTACTGTTCAAAATCTTCTGCAGAACAGTGAAGCCATGGTTGCAATTGACATGCCAGCTGGTCCATCTGAAGTTTTGGTCATTGCTGACAAGCATGCAATTCCTCGCCATGTAGCTGCTGATTTACTTTCCCAGGTTTAATGAGTTTTAAAATGCTTCTATTCACATTACAGGCATGTATTTATATTCATTTAATTGATTATATATATTTTTTCATCCTCTTAGAATGGCACTTCATTCCTCTGTTGTAATTTATTAATTATACATTATGCTAAATGCTTCTACTTTTACATTTTGATGTTAACTATTCCTAAACCCGATCAGGAATATGAATATGATAAGCATCATAAGCACCTTATGATAGATGACACTTGAAGAAATTTCTCTTGCAACCAATTATTTAAGTCCAAAATGTGATAAACTTGTTTTATTTAAAAAAATAAAGCAGTGTCGAGTATCAATAAGTTCTTTGTAAGGACTGGTATCAATCGATAAATTGCTAGCTGAAATACTTGGAAATTTTATTAATGATCCAGCGAAATTCCAGAGGGGAATTTGCTGAATAATTCAGTACAATAGATGGCTGTTAGCCGAATTAGCAGTGGCTGAAAATAGATAAAACAATCCTGGGAATATAGGCTCCCTTTGGCCTCCTAGTTCCTAATCCAATTTCTGAATGCTTTCCCTCTTCTCCTAGAGCTATCCTTATACAACCGTGAGAGAGAGGATCAAGGGATTGACCATGATTCCCTTCCTAATATATTTCTACTAACTTATTTCCTTCCTAATATATCTCCCTAACTTATTCTTTCCTGATCTGCTGCCAATCAACTCGGTTTCTCATTATTTTCTGCTGCTAATCAACACGATTTCCTCCCATTATTCTCCTAATAAAAATCTGCTGCTCCCCTATTAGTTTCCGGATTTGTTGCCCATTAATTCTTTATGTCCCTTTCCTTTTCTGTATTCTCTTTATTTCCCCTATTATTTTCCTTCCTTTTTTATTATCCAACTCAGCTTCAGCTGGGTATGTAACATTCTTGTTCCATAATTAGTACCCTTTTACTTTTCTATTTGAAAGATATGGAAAGAGAAGCATTATGGGTTCTTATTATTTTGATGCATATGGTTCTGAGTGACTTGAAAGGTTTTGCATGGATTAACTATCAAACAGGACATACTTCATAATCATAATGACAAACCAAGAACATTTTGCCTTTCTTGTTACACTGCTGAGGTGTTTGCAACTAATTTACAATTTTCAGGCGGAGCATGGCCCTGATAGTCAGGTTGTTCTTGTGATTGCTGGCGAAGGTGTGGATGTGAAAAGTATTGAGGAGGAGGTCAGCAAGCAGTGCCGGAGTCTTCCGAGAGGAGAGTTTGCTGCTAAAGCCCTCAGCCACAGTTTTATTGTGCATGCACATGATGTGCTCGAGGTCAGTCCTGTTGTCCAATTTCGTCTGTGTATCCTCAGGTCCGCTAAAAGCAGAGTGAAGATAAAAGAGGAAGAGAGAGCAATTTATTCAGAAGCACTAACACAGACTGTTAGGCTTCTGTGCCTATATTTTTATACATGTGGGGTTACACATAACCATATACGCTCTGCCCTGTTTTATTAACAGAACGAAGGCGTATTACAAGTGTATGTTGCATTAAATACTAGGATTATATCTTGATATGTCATAATTCATGACTCGTTTTGAAAGAATCAACAATTTTCCTTAATTACTTCTTTATTTTCCATGAATTTACATTTTTCACTCAATTCCTAATTTTCCTCTAGCTAGTTAAGTCTCAGTTCTTCAACATTTTGTAACATCTTCATTGAAGTTTTTAGAACTGAAAGTTAGTTTTTGTATCTTCCAGTCAATCAATTTCTCAAACCTATACGCACCAGAGCATCTAATTGTCAATGTGAAGGATGCAGAGAAGTGGGAGGGTTTTATTGAGAATGCAGGTATGACTTTGTTTCTCCTTTGTTGCTCTCTTATTTATGACGTAGGAGGGTTGGTTTTGGTCCTTTGTAGCTTGGCATTTTTACTTTATGCCTGAAAATATTATATTTACTCAAAATTAAACTGGACGCATGCGGTTTTTTTTATAAAGAAAAAAAAAACCTGTCAGGAACCAATTTAGGTACAATTTTCTTGTACTTTGATTCATTTCATAACCTCATTCTCACTCCATGATGACAATTCATGAATCCTAGATTTAAATTGATTGCCTATGCAGGTTCTGTTTTCTTAGGGCCGTGGTCACCTGAGAGTGTTGGTGACTATGCAAGTGGGACAAACCATGTGCTTCCTACTTATGGATATGCAAGGATGTATGGCGGTGTCTCACTAGACTCTTTCCTGAAGTACGTAACAGTGCAGTCTCTCACAGAGGAAGGCTTGAGAAAACTTGGGCCTTATGTAGCAACCATGGCTGAAGTTGAAGGTCTTGATGCCCACAAGCGAGCAGTTACCCTAAGGCTGGAGGACATAGAAGCCACGAAGGTTTCAACTTAGATGATACCTCAACAAACACGCTATCTGTTGCAAGATCATAGTTTCCTAGTGATGATCATTTTTCGTGAAGTTTCCTAGTGATAAGAATATCTCATTAACGGAAAGATTCTAGAATTAAACTTAAATTATAACAAAATATAAATGAAAAATCCATCAAATAAACTAACCTGTGATGAATTTGTTAATTATTTGTGGTAGATTATTTGCGAAAGATAGGCCAAATTAAGAGAAATCCGATACTTGGTGGATAAATATGCACAAAATTCTGGATGCAGGAGCACGTAAGCTAGAACATAACAACTATGCATGAAATATCATCATAGCTTCCCATAGTTTTTGCTTCTTTGACCAACTTTTTAGATGCTTTCTGAGGATCATCAACGTCTCTGATACAGTCACATGCCTCCTGATTTGTCATCACCTACAATAGAGGAGTCATCTGATTTGTCACTTTTCCATCGCTATGGTTCCATCATGTGATTAAAAAAAAAAAAAAACTATAGAACACACTTGGGGGGCTTCGTCCTTTCTTTAATATCTTTCTTTAGAATCAGAATTTAATTTTTGTGGAAATTGTTTTAATAGGAATGGAGATATTCTATGCAGTATCTACTTCAGCATGGGTTTCTCATACCTTCCACAGACCATCACTTGCCAAAATGATGAACTCGGTGTCCTCATCAATCTTCCGAATCATCACATCTGGCTCAGCAGTTATGTGCTCCTTCAGTTTTCCATCTCCAAATGCTCTTGTCATTGCTAATTGCCCATCCACTCTTGGAACACACCCTAGTTTTCCAACATAAATTTTGGTAATTCAGTTTATCTTCAGCAATGGGCTTGGATGGAGCAATACAAGTCCATAAATGCAAAGAATACAATGATATTAAAATGAAAAGGAAAATATACTATTGCATAAAACCTGGTTTCTTAGACACAAAACCTCCTCTGAGCTCAACAAGGTCTTTCTCCTTCTCTGGTTCATGATCCACAGTTATTTGTTTTGCAATGCCATTTTTGCATGATATTGCTCGAGAATCACCAACATTGGCTACCAGCAGCTTCATCCCATTAACTAGTATGGCCGCAACAGCTGTCGATCCTGTCTGCGAATTGGATATGTTTTCTAAAATCTCATCATCTGTAGCCTTACATGCTGTCTTCACAGCATGCACTGGATTTTTCCAAAAATCAGGCTATCCATGCATCATTGAGAAATCAAATATTATTAGTGAGAAAAATAATGGCTTTGTTAAAACCTGAATGCACCAATTACTAATATACCTCACTCAGTATATTTTCAAATAGATGGCTTTGCAAGTATTTTGCAACATCACGACCCGAGTGACCATCAAATATTGCATACAATCCCAAGTCATATTCATTGATCTTCTTGTGTTGAGCAAAAATGTAGTCCTCCATTCCATGGTTCATCTTTCCTTCGGTCAAGTGACATCCATGACTGAAATGTCGAGTTGACGGCTTATTGTTTTCATCGACATCTTTTGTCAGCAGACCTTCATGAAGTTCCTCCTGTAAGAACATTTAAAAGATCGTCATTGAAAGTACCATGTTACTTGTGAGCAAGAGAACACATCAATGGAGAAAAATTCAAAGATGAATACCACTGTTGCTGTTGGACCTTCATCTCCTAGCAAGTACTCTCCTTCCTCTTGATGATAGTCAACCGCATCCTCATCTCTATCAGCTTTTTCTTCATCATTATTATCTTCACCCTCATTAAAACAAATTTCTGTACTAAATTCACCTTCTGGCTGCTGTAGAATGCAAGACAAGAATTTGCATGAGGAAGGTGTACTACCAAAGAAATTAATCAAACTGCTTTAGCAATTAAGATACACTTAATATTGGCATCCAGAAAGTTTTGATTTAGTCAATTGGGATTAACCAAAAAGGTTATGCACAGGTAGGAAAAAAATGGAGATGGCTAAACATTGGATAATGTTCATGATAATGTCCCTATATGCACATTTTAAATCAGATCTCTCAGAGAATCCATCTGGCTCCAATGTTGTAACATAAGCACTATTTTCCACAATATTTACACACACAAATCAAACGTTCATATATTGTAATGATAATAGGACTAGCTAGAATGAAAGAGAAAATAACCTTTCTTTCAAGAGAGTCCTCATGGCTTCTTTCCATCCTTGATCTCTTCCAATATAAAGGTCAATAAATTAATTCGTTAATCCTTATAAACTTATGATATTAGTAGAAAGAAGACACAAAATCACAACCACACGCAGCAATGGTTCTCTTCACAGTTGTGTTCATTTTTACTTCTGGACCATGCTCATTTTTGGAATAGTTAGATACTTAGATTAATTTACTCAAGTTCTTTACATTTCTGTATCAATAAGAAGTACAAGGACACTGTAGCAAACGGCTGCTGATAAATAAACAAGAACTGAAAACACTGCTGCCATGGGGAAGATATAGGCCTTTTTTGGGCCAGCCTAGCAATACATGCATAACTATGGATGTATCATGTACTCTTTATTCCTAGGGACACATGGAAGTTGCATGCATATACCTTAAATGCAGCAGCATTCCCCTCAGTTACCAAGGTGGACTTTCTTTTCTGCAAGTTAGAATGGGCCTGATAGTAACAAATTTAAGTGTGAACTGAGAAATACTCAAAATGTGAAGAAGAGTTGTAAACATCAACCCCATATTATTTTTGGAGTTATCTAGGATCCTGCACAAAGTCATCACTTAATCTCAAGAAACTATTTACTCGGACTACACTAACTAACTAGAACTACTTTACATTATCTATTTTCTTTCTGTTTCATCTGTGTACTCAAGGGTCAAGTTAAGGATTGAGCTTCTAATTTTGCTTGAGTATAGTTTGCTTTGCTAGCAAATCACAACTATTGTAGCTGTAAACTTGTTTTGGATAATCTAAAAAATTGAAACCAATAGTTGTTCTCTCAATGATTTCCATATGACATGTTGCATTCCAGTTTTCAGATCACGTTTTATCAAGCTCATATTAATATACAAATGCAACATAAAAATGATGTAAACTCAACTGCAAAAATTTTTGGTTGCACATGCACATGGTGACTGCTGAGAACCAATGAGAAGAATGACATTTTAGATAAAAGTATTAGTTAATAGTAGGTTCTATCTTAAAATGCTACTATGTTATTAATTATTAGTTGTGAATACATTTATATAACGCTCTAAATGCACCTTAGAATTTCACCAACTGATTAAAAAAAAAAAAAACAAAAGTCACGCAAAAAGAGTTGCCACAAATACCGTATAAGCGTCACACAGATACTAAACCACTTTGTCAAAAGCAGCGTACCTGCATCATATTTGCTTTGATGGGTGACTCTCTTGGCTGAGTTGGGGATCAATTGAGAACAAACAAAGGGTTTTGTTTTGAATCTTCTAGACTTGAGAAAGAAAAGGAAACTATGTGAATTATAAGTGTAACGAAAAACGAAAACGTTATTTATGTGCTAAGTGCAAGTGTTGGGTTGGTAGTAAAAGGACTAAGAAATTAAAAAAAAAAAAAAAAAACTGTGTTTGGAAAGGAATGACACGTGGTTGAAGAATACATGGGGTAGTGTCCCTCACCGCTTGTATTTGATTTGCAAACTTAACAAGCGGAGTTTTTTACTCTTTTGCCCCATTAAAAAATCAAATTACGAAAATACCCCCTTTAAAAACATAATACAACACTGCCCCTGTTTTGGCTGACGTGGACGCCGCGAGACGCGTGGATGTCCACGTCAAAATCGCCTACACGGATGACATTTTCTTTGTACCCTACCCCTCCGCAGCCTATAAGCAGACCGATCAGAGACCATGCCGCAGAAGACGTGGAGTAGCCGATGGCCGAAGACTGGCACAGACTGCTGAGGCCGCATCCTCCAGTCAGCATGAGTCTACTGCAGCCCCTATAGCACCACCTGCACAGCCACCACCACCATCCTACCCTTACCCACCCGCATCACCATATCGTTACCCAACCCCACCATCATACCCTTACCCCACACCATCGTCATACCCTTACCCACCCGCATCAAGATACCCTTACCCGCCACCCCCACATCATTACCCTTACCCATCCCCTCCACCATCACAGTCTTACCCCCCACATCCTTACTCGCCGCCCCCACATTGTCCATCGCAGTCTGCCCAGTCAGATCCAGCTCAGAGACCGTCGCAGACTGATCCCCCATCTGAGCAGTAGTAGTCTTATAATTTTTGTATGGTTTGTTTGAATACATAGGTACCGGTGTTTTGGGTTACGTCTAAACCCTTTTGTGACTTATGCCAGCGTTTTATTTTGGGTTGAAATTTATTTTGATGGTCAACGTTATAATCTCAAAACTTATGCCAGCGTCAATTGGTTGAAACACTAAACGAATGACTCAACAGGCCAGCATTATCAAGTTCGGGTGTGGAACAACAACAAACGATGAACAATAAACACTGTCATACAATAAGTTTACATCACATCAAAAATGCAAACACCGTGATCCAACTTGCTACCAGGAAAACATAAATAAAATTCATAAACCATAAAACCCTAAACAATCTATCACGAGCCCTGCGCGGTGGTGGGTTAGCGGAATTTTTAGAAAATGAGAGGAGTGGGGGAGAGTGGGAGGGGTAAGGTGGGGGTATAGGACGCGGTTATAAGAAAATGCCAACTGTGTAGGCGTTTTTAGTTGAAACATTTTACAAAGAAAATGTCATCCGTGTAGGCGATTCTGACGTGGACATCCACGCGTCTCGCGGCGTCCACGTCAGCTAAAACAGGGGCAGTATTGTATTATGTTTTCAAAGGGGAGTATTTTCGTAATTTGATTTTTTAATGGGGGCAAAAGAGTAAAAAACTCTAACAAGCGGTATGTAACCATTTAATGACCACATGGACAACGACAGGAAGTTACTACTTTACCCTCTTCTTCTTTATTCACCAAGTTATTATATTTTGGACGTTTCTCATCAATGATAATTTAGTTGGTCCAATAAAAAATTGACACGTGGTATTAAAAAAAATTAAAATTGAGTGAGCTGTGCCTGTGATGATGTGAGAGATTATTTAATTAATGTTTTAAATGATAATTGTTTTAATTATATTAATTATAAAAGATATTTTATTTTATTAAAAAGATGATTAGGGTTAGTAAATAGGATTATGCTTAAAAAGGTTCCTCAATTGGGGAAGGTGGGTCCTTCACAGGCAGCTCCTCAATGGCGGCCTCCGGCAGCCACCTCGTTGAACGGCGGTGCCGTTGAATGGCGGCGTCTTTGACGGCGGAGTTGTTTAGATCGGCGTCATATGACGGCGGCATCGTTCACAGCAACCACGTCGTTGGTGGCGGTGTCCTTTCTGACAACCATCTTGTTACTCAAAGAATTAGTTGCAATAACAATCAGCTCATGAACAATAGACTTAACTATACTCACCCTGTGAGCAAGAGATGATTAATTAAGCTTCGTCTGTCCTCGTGTCTTTGGAAGCATCCCCATGGCGGTGAAGCACATGAATCGTGGCTAAGGCGCTTCACGACATCAGCTCGAATGGCGGTGGTCTCCTTCCTTGGTGGTTGAGGGACAGTCTCCTTCGTCGTGGCTAAGGCGCTTCACGACATCGACTCTAACGACGACGGTTACATTCACGGTTAGGCGAGTCGACGGTCTTCTTCTTCTGTGGCTAAGCGACGGTCTCTTCCGTTGCTGTGGCAAGCTTCATCC
The DNA here is from genome assembly GCA_003254905.1 of Nissolia schottii. Taxonomy (NCBI): domain Eukaryota; kingdom Viridiplantae; phylum Streptophyta; class Magnoliopsida; order Fabales; family Fabaceae; genus Nissolia; species Nissolia schottii. The sequence continues at coordinate 869,749 of QANU01062782.1, forward strand.
GTTGTGGTCCAATTTTTTTTCCCTTCATAATTACAATTTATTCCCATAGGTTTTGCACTTCTGGTCCCATTTTTTTTCCATGTCTTTAAGCCCAATTTTTTCTCAGCCCAATTTTATTAAGCAGCCCAAATGTCTTTCTTCAGTGGCTTGTCTCAATTAGCCCTCGTCTCACTAGCCCACATCTCACTTCTCTCAATTTTCATTTCTGAAATTGAGTTCATCTTCAGGGACTCATAGTTCAGACCCTAAACCCTCGCCTCGCCTCGCCTCTCCTCTCCTCCCTCGCCTCTCCTCCCGCGCCTCCTCTCGCCTCGCCTCCCTCGCCTCGCCTCGCCGCGCACTCGTCTTCCCTTGGTAAGCCACTGTTTCAGTGTAATTTGGTTGCTTTTTTTTTTTGTTTCCCCTTTTTCTTCGTCATTTTTGGATGAACATTCTGATGAGTGATGATCAATGATTGCTTGGATGAGGTTAGCTGCGGTTTATACTAGACTTACCATTTCCGAATAATTTTGCTAGATCTTTAAGATCACTCCATTTCGGGTGGTGTTGGTGTTTTATTTTGCATCTCATCTTAGTAGCATGATTTTTTGATGTATCTTGACTGTATTATTTTAAACTGTGGTACTTCCATTCCAACTGTATTAGTAATAAACCTTACACCAGTCCAGCTTATATATTTGCAAGTGAATTTCAATGATCTGCTGATAGTCATTCCATTTGGAGATGGGAAATTTTTTATGGTCATGCACTCTATTAAGTTAATCCTTACTCCTTAGCAATACTTGTGTATCCATAAACTGGTGTAGGCATAGAATCCTTTTTATAATGACCTATATGATTGAGGATAGCTTTCCTTGAAGTTCTAACAAGTTAAGCTGGAAGCTATTACAGTAGATGACTGCTATGCATTGTACATTGTGCTTGCTTTGTTGCAAAATGTAGGCATTGACATCAGGCTATGATTTATCACCAGATAAATGGAGTTTTGCCTGATAAATTCCGAGTTTGGATATATTCATCTGCTGCAAACTGCAATGTCGAAACAATTCTGCTGCGATTTCTGCAATTATGCAATATATCTGCTGTAATTCTAGTGCAATTCTGGTGTAATTCTACTGACAATGAGGAGTTAATTTCTGCAATGTATCTGCTGTAATTCTGCAATTCCGCCGTAATTTCTGCAATCTGTAATTTTGCTGCAATTTCTGCAATCTGAATTTCTGCTGCTATCAAAACGTTTTGGCCTGTTTTGGCCCGCTTTGGCTCGGTCTAAACCCGGGTTTTAACTTGGCCCGAAGATGATCGGGCCTATTGGGTTTTGGGTCGGGTCCGGGTCCTCAAAATTGGCCCGATGTAAATATAGGACGGGTTTGGGTATAGGTTAACCCGGCCCATGAACACCCCTACTTTCAATGAATACAATGAGAGAAAAATAAATTAAAACAATCATAGAAGTGCTCGAGTAGCACACATACATAAAACTTGACCCGTGTCTATATTCTATAGTTGGAGGAAAATATGAATAATGCTGACTTCAAAGTCTCTGCTGCCTCAATGACTGCTTATTGTGCTTGCACTAGAGATCGTAAACGCTTTCAAGCTTACAAGTTGAAAACAAAAGGGAAAAGAAGTTAGTAATGCAATTATATATATATAAACTAGTAGTTCATGCAAGAGCAAAAGGAAATTTTAAGGATTGATGCATTATCCGGGGCTAGGAAACTAGTAGTTCACGCATGGTCTATGGTTAAATTCCTATCACCTTTATTTTGTGAGAAATATATCAAATTTCACCACGATATAAAAGTCTAATTATGTAATGTCCACAGTTTATGTGAGGGAGTCTGTTTAATATAAAATCATTCAATCATCTCTACTCAACAATTGAAACTTTTGGGAGAGATAGTTCTTGATAATTACTTATTCCAAAGTTGTCAACAGTGAAGTCCAAATTGGATTGTATGTAAACATGAAAAACAACGTTCAAATAGGCAAGCAGATTAAATAAGCAATAAGATAGAATGCCAAGAGAAATTAGTGATCTGCACTTCAACATTTGGGATATGAGCTATTTTATACCAGTCAGGGCTTGTATTTCGTTTGCACCTCTCAACTAGCTTAGGGAATCCAAATATCTTTAATTTCTGAAGGTTATGAAGATGATCCATATGCTGAGGAAGTGTCAAGTTTGGACAATCAGCGATGAGAATGGTCTCAAGTGAAGTTAGACTTGGCAACCATTCTGGAAATGCTGTTAAGCTTGGACATTGTGAAAGGCCCTTTTATCTTAGTGTTTTAGCAGATCTTTTGAGCCAATCAGGTAATGCTGCCAATTTTGGTAATTCATTGATTGAAAATTGTTCAAATTTCAAGGTGTAGATGGAAGACAAATCAGTTACTTGTGTAGTAATCCACAAAATCCTAAGGCTGACAAGATTCCTCAAGTTTTTCAGAATGTACTTAAGCGCTACGCATCTGCAGAGGTTTAAAACCTCCGAGTTCTGGAGCTTGCAAATGGAATTTGGGAGTTTTTCCATCCGCTGGCAATAGCTTAGGTTCAGATATCTCAAATGCTTCATCTTCTTGAAACAATCAGGCAAGAATTGAAAATTTGAACCTTGTATATTCAATTCCCTGAGGTACCTGAATTCCTTAGAGATCCATCTTAGAAATGGTTCAGTGATTTCAAATGCACTCTGACCTGCATGCCAGAATCCAATGGTTTGGACCTTATTTAACATTTTACCAAAAGCAGGAACACCTTCACTCTCTGAAAATGATAAATGCTGCACCTTTTCTCTGACATTGGTTGAACTAAACTTCACTACAGCCCTTTCATCTTGCATCGTGGACGCGGTGAGGTCATTGATAAGATCATGCATTTTGTAAAAAGAGATGCCTAGATGCTTAAGTTCTTCGAAAATAAGAGCATCAACAACCACCTGTTCTTCAGGAACACCTTCAAAGAAAGACCTTGAAAGCAACTCCTGAATGTAGAACTCTCCAAGATCTTCTGGCTCTTGGTCTTCATTTCTGGTTTGTAGTAGTCCATGTGCCATCCAAAACGATATCAGCTCCAGGTTTGTGAACTGAACAATAGGAGAAACATCTTTTCCATTCACATGGCAAGTGGTTATAGCTCTTTTAATGCAGCCAAAATCCCATCATCTTGTCGGTCCATTTTCCAAATTTCACTGTCCCTAATCTTCTTCCACTCATTTTCTTGAGGACCCTAAACTTACCACTGCCACGGGCAGCCCAATTTCCACAAGCCTAGGGTGGGCTACAAGTTTGCTTTATACAAGCCTGCGGCCCAAGTATGCTTGGGCTGGGCTAGTACGCGTGGATAAGTACCTAATAAGGCTAATTGTAAAAAGAGAAATAGAAATGAGCCGACAGCTCCAGTATGGCTCGAGCACGGCTTAGATGGCTTAGCACGCGGCTCCCTTAAACACCGCCACCCACCCTCATTTTCTGCACCACCACTCTCTCTTCCCACCGCCCTGCTAGCCAACGCCGATTCTTGTCTCTCTCTCCCTCCACCCCCGCCCGCGATTTGTCCCTCTTGGCACCTCTACGATTTCATAATCCTAGGTAAATTCTAAGCTCATTAACACCCTTGCGTCAAGTTTTGATCCTCAATTTCTCATGTTTCTGAATTTCGGCAAATTGAGCAAATTCTAAGCTTGTTAACTCCCGTTCGAGTCTGTTATCCTTAATGGAGTTTGGTTTGAGTAGCGCTGCTGCTGTTTTCTATAAATAAAAATTCATTCTTTTTTGGTTTTTGGTGGAGTTGTTATTATTGTATAGTGCTCCATGGACCTCGGTTCCTGCTGTGTCTTGTGTTATTTAATGTCTAATGAACGGCCTAATGCCAATGAATTCATAAGTGTGGGAATTGATATAGATGATAAATCCAGAACAAGCCCCCAAGAGCACCCTTTGATTTGAGGGACTAATTCACCAACACAATTTTCATATATTCATTTTCAGCAGGTAGAGAGAGCTGATCATGAACCCTGCTGCCATTCATCTGGTCTCTGACGCATACGAGGAACAGGATTTTGCTTTCTCTGTTTGAACCTTGAAATCTCCCTCGAGAACCACGACTAATTGGTGCTTGGTTAAGGTGGAAGTTTCAGTTGAAGGTTGATGGCATGGGTTCTGATCATTGGTTCTCTCATTCTTCTGTGGATCATTTCTCTATGTAAAATCTTTCTTCTCTCGCACATCCCTCTCACCAAACACTTTGCGCAAAATGGTGGGTTTGTTTTTCTTTCTTTCTTTCTTTCTTTCTTTCTTTCTTTCTTTCTTCCTCTTTTTTCTTAATTTCATACAGGACTTGCATTCTATTCATGTGTCTTTTTTATTTAGTCTAAAGTCTTCTTTATTTAGTCTAAAGTCTTCGTCTTTTTTGTTTTCATGGTTTGTTTTCAGGTAGAGATCACGGGAAGAGGAATGCCTTGCTGGTTATTGCTCACCCTGATGATGAATCCATGTGTGTTCTGAATTTTTTTGTAATGTTGATTTGATTATGATTTATGACAAGTTAATCACTTCTAGTGATGTTAATTTGATTATGACATTGACAAGTTAATCACCTAGTCTTAGTTATGACCATATTTAAAAGCATTCCTTCCTTAGGATTAAAGTGGTGCTCAGATACGAAATGCTATATTATTAGCTTGAAATTGGGATACTGGGATTATCTTTAGGAGTTTATTTAGCATATTGTAGCTAATCCTGAAAATAAGTAGCAGCAAACAACTGAAGACCAAATTACGGTGTATTTAATTTTTCTCACACTTAAAACTACATTTTATTTTTATGTGAATCTAGCTTGGTGTCAACGTGGCCTTTTAAATTTTCTAAGAAATTGCATCTCTTTCTGTTTTGGTGTCAGAGCTGTAGTATATTGAAGTATATATTTCTTGGTTATGATTTCACGTTGTCTTGAAATTTTGTTGCACTGCAGGTTCTTCACTCCAACTATTAATTTTCTGACTTCAAGGGGGCATAATGTTCAAATACTTTGCTTATCTATTGGTGATTAAGCTTTGGACTATCAGTTTTTTTCTTGTAAATTGCAATTTATAGCAGTTACCGTGTATGTGTGTTTATGTTGATCTTATTTTTATATGTCAGTTTATGCTCATATTTTTATTAATTTAAATTAATCGTTTTTTTTTTCACCATTTTGTAGTTAATTTGTCTTAAAGGTGGCATCTTTATGAAGTAAGAAACATTAGTTGCTATCTTGAAATTTTTTTTAAATTTTATCCGTTGTCACTTGTCAGTGTGAACTTTAATGAGTCTTTAATTATTTATGAACATATGTCTTCATTTTGTACACATCGACCCCTTGGCACTCATATTAATTGAAAATATGTAATAAATAAAAGTTGTGAATAAAAGTAGTCCAATATTGCCAATCAGGTGACATATATGATATATGTTATAGTTGTCGAATTAATAAAATATAACATTATGAATCTGGCTTGAGCCTGAGCTACATAACTCAAGTAGTCAAGTTTATTCTAATTTTCATCTATCTTTTTCTTTTATATAAATGTATACAAAGGCCTTTACTCAATATAAGGTTCATTATTGCATCTGAAAGCTCGAAATTTATTTTAGAACGTTTGATATGTGCTTCTGGTTGTCAGAAAACCAAAGCTTTAAGCTTAGGCTCTGGGAAAGATGAATTTTTCTGTTTAGCCATGCTATGAATTTGATGTACATGTTTCAATCCCTTGGATCGTTTTTTATTTGGTTTAATGTCTTTATGTAGGTGATGCAGATGGCAAAGGAAATATCAGAAAAAAGGAGCTGTATCAGGCTTGTGTAGCCCTCAAGGTGATTTACAAAATTGCTCAAAATAGTTGTGGTTTGTCTGTTTTCAAAGTAATATCATTGCCCCTGTTTTGAAATTCTTAAATAATTTCTTCCTTCAATGAATAATCATAGCTTTCCAATCATAGAACAAAAATCTGTTGATAATCCCAGGGAACCTTTCCTCGAGAATGTTCTTGACATAAACTAAAGATAAAAAATACTGTCTAACAATTTCATAAGGTTATTCTTTGCATGACATTGGAAATTGTGTACACAGGTTCCAATGCAACAAGTGAAGGTTGTCAACCATCCAGATTTACAGGTTTTGATCCAATAGATCTCTGGAAGTTATACATTTAGTATTACTTCAAATCTTATTGTTAATACCTCATATTGCCTTTGTTTAACCTGTTGTCATTCCTAGGATGGTTTTGGTAAAATTTGGAACCATAGCTTAATGGCAAATATTATTGAGGAAGAAATAACCAGTCACTGCATTGATATGGTAAAATTGTGCTTCTGTACTGTTGTCATTTTCGAGCTTCTAAACATAGTTCTAGAGTGATAAAGCTTCCATTTGTGCCACCATAAGTATCTTTTGGTGGGTCTAGTACTTATTGTTCAAGTTATTTCTTTTAGAGGCCACCTTTTTACTTTTCTTTCCTTCTTCTCTTCAGATTATTACTTTTGACAACTATGGTGTGTCAGGTCATTGTAATCATCGTGATGTGCATTATGGAGTATGGTAAGTTGGGTTATTATTATACTGCTATTGATCAATATTGAATATCTAGAGCTGAACATATCTGGAGATATAACACGTGCAGTTAAGATTTATTTTACATGATAGAATTATAAGTAAAATAGTAAAATTAGTCATCATGAACAAGCTGTACTCATGCCCATTGTCCCCTGCCCTTTACATGCTTTATGTAATGATAACCATTTTCAGCTGTGTGTTATTATTTTGTGCTGTACAGGAGCAGCTTAGTTTGCTTACTTAGAACACTTTATATTCAGATATTCTTGAACATCCCTTCAAAATCCTATCAATTTCTTTTGTAAATTCACTTAAGTTTTTCTGTTTAAAAAGCTCTTGTTAAGCTGCTTTACCAGGGTTCAGATTATTACCATCTTATTAAAATACAGTATTGACCACGCATGCCACTTTGTGCCATGCTGATTACTATAATTTTTAATGTGCATTAGTTAAGAGTTATCTTAGTCCTTATCGTGTAATTTCTAGCACATTTTCCAAGAAAACGAGGGATGATGGGAGATAACTGCTGACATGATCAATGATTTTACCTTTTTTAGATTTAATTTTGTTTACTAATCACATACCATCTAATTTTTATGCTGCTATATATCTGAGATCAAAACTTTTCCATGTTGTAAGCAGCAAGCTACTACATGATACTTTACAGAGAGAGATCGAAATTTGGGAGCTTGTACGTTTTGCATTCTTAATCTTCTTATTTGACCATTTTTTATTATTAGACTTGTTTTGACATACTCTCCTGGGGTGTTTTCATTATTCTTAGGTTAGCACCAACATATTACGGAAGTATAGTGGTCCTCTTGATATCTGGTTGTCCATGATTTGGCCAATGCTTCACACAAAGGGAAAAATACAGTGCTTGGTAAATGAACATCCACGTAGGAGCTTTCTTGCTATGGCCCAACACGCAAGCCAGTGGTTGTGGTATACCTGCTTTTCCTTTTTTCATATATAAACTTTGTCTCGAAATTTGCAAAATTTTCAATTGGATTTTCTTTCTTGTGTTTTCTTCCTTCAATCTTCATTACAGATGACATCTATGTGTGTGATATTTAAGCATCTCAATTGAAGTTGTCTCAAGTGGCATCCATCTAAAAGTTAATTCCATTTGTGCAGGTTCCGCAAGCTTTTCGTAACTTTGTCGAGTTATACCTATATGAACACTCTTAGAAAGATCAAGTGAGGTTACAGCGTTGAAGGAGTCTTGTTTGCTTGTGAGATCAGTTTCCATACCTGCATTTGTTGCAATCCTGTTTGGCATCTACATGAGCGTCCATCAAGCTTTTCTCTTGGCTCAAGCCATACATTTGAAGTGTTTTCACGTCCTCATGACAGGCTTCAACGGAATCATTGCTACTATTCTTTCAAATTATCCTGGATGCATGTGTGTGTGTGTATATATTTGCTTAGTTTACAGTTTGTATTTTTGAAGCAGCACAAATAAACTAGCAAATGGCTATGACCATCCTTCGTGATTTCTTTATATCATTTTTGAATCACACACAAGCCAATACTTGTAAATGTTCTGTATTTATATTTATATTGATATTTATATTTATATTTATATTTAGTGATCCTCTTCTAATCTTGTATAATGCAATAACTGAAGCAATTTTATATTCATAGAATGAAATAACTGCTACTATTTGGCTGATTGAGACCAAAATAGTTCAATAGATAGAAAATATAAGGAAAAAATTATTCAAACAAACAAAAATGGTTTGACAAGTACAAATTGGTGTCTACATGTGCTTGTCACTAATTTTCAGAAACATGACCCTGATTTTGTTTAATGATGCAGCAACGTCTGTCATATTCATCCGTTCTTCAGGTAAGTCCTCACAACAGTTCAAAGCCAACCTGAAAATAGATGATGTAGATGCTATTATGTGATCATCATGATTCCCTTCGCCCGGTAGCAAATTGGAATCCACAACTCTAGTAATGGCATGGGGTAATGATTCACTAACCCAACCTTTCATGCTCAATCCAGCAACAAACAACTCATCTGTTGGCTTCTTTCTTGTGAATGTTTCCATCAACATTACCCCAAAACTGTATACATCTCCTTTTGTGGAGATAATCCCTTTGGATCCAAACTCTGCATGCCAATCTAACATCGGTTAATTTTTCTTGTAATAATCTCTACTCTGCATATATTGTTTTTTCTTTTATGATATTAGACATGCAAATAAGCAAGATCAAACCTAGATTTTCCTTTTTCATTTAAATACTCAATAGGAAAGCTGGGAGGTATACTAAGAGAATAGGTATACTATATGTAACACAGAGAAGCCACTGAAATAGAAAGCAAAATGCTGATACGCTCAATCCAATAGAAAAGATATATGGAAATTTCAACTGAATATTTAAATGAAGGTCAGTCAGTGATCTGAAACATTTTATTTTTGCACCCTGGATTGGTGATCTTCAATTTTGTATGCATTCTAATCAAACAAATGATTATGATCAAAACAACCAAAGTTAAGAGAGAAAAGTTACATGCTGATGCAGCATAATTACCTGGTGCAATGTAGCCAATTGTAGCCATGGTGTTGGTATATTCTTTGGATTGTCCTTCATCTAGAAGTTTGACAATGCCAAAATCACTAACATGGGCAACCATGTCTTCATTCAATAAGACATTACTAGGCTTTACATCACAATGAACCGCTTTTGGTAAAGCTCCATGGTGCAGATAATCCAATGCAGATGCCACATCTATCATTATGTTTAGCCTTTGCAAGAAGTCTAAGCAATAGTTATGAGAATACAACCATTTCTCAAGGCTCCCATAGGGCATGAACTCCATTACTAAAAGCTTGTATTCTGGACTTGAACAACAACCGATGATCTTGATGAGATTTCGATGGCGCAGATTGCGCATTGCTTCACATTCTACAGTAAAGCTCTTTGATCCTAATTCCAAGTCCAAATTAAACAATTTGACTGCAACCACCATCCCATTTGAAAGTAAACCTTTGAACACAGAGCCAAAACTTCCCTTACCCAGCAAATTGCTGTCATCAAATCCATTGGTTGCCTGTGAAAGTTCATAATATGAAATCATTTTTGTTGCTGGTAATGTCAATAAACTTCCTTCAGTAGGATCATCATCATTCTTTCTTCGACGCCTTTTTATAAGGAATACACATAAAACAACCAAAATGATTGAAAACACTATAGGCAATATGCATTTGATGAGAAACATATTTGCATTTGACCTTTGCTTCTTCACTTTAGTGCATGGTGGGACTTGTAGTAGAGCATTTCCACAGAGAGCTTTGTTAGACATGAAAGATTGAGCAGTGAAAGTTTCAAAAGATCCACCGTTGGGAATCTCTCCTTCTAGCCTGTTATAAGAAAGATTGATAAACTTGAGAGTTTGAAGTGATTCCAAGGATTTTGGAATCGCACCGGACAAATTATTCTGGGATAAATCCAAGGATGTCATACTCAACAAGCTTCCAAGTGAATCTGGAATGTTCCCTAGCAACTTATTTTGTGCGAAGTTGAGAATCTGCAAATTTTGCAATCTGTCGATGGCCACAGGAATGCTTCCTGAAATCAAATTCTTTGACACGTCCAGCATTGTAACAGCTTGTAAGTTCCCAATTTCAAGTGGAAGAAATCTAGTTAAAGCATTGTCAGATAAGTTCATCTCGAGAATGTCTTTGAGGCTCCAAAGAGAAGATGGCACCCTTTTCAATTTGTTAGAGTTCAGGTAAAGCTTTCTTAGAGAAGTAAGATTACCAAAGCATGCTGGGATCTCTCCAGAAATCATCTTGTTTTCAGTTATGTACAACTCACTCAGCTTTTTTATCTCACAAATTTCACCAATGATGGTTCCCTGCAGTTGATTGTTGCCAAGACTCAAATATTGAAGAGACTGCAAACCGTTAATTGTAGTCGGAATCAGTCCGCTCAAACCGTTCTGGTACAAACTTAGAGCAAACAGATTGCTTAAGTTTCCAATTTCCAAAGGAATTTTACCATCAATACCACAAGAATCTGCAGTAAACTGTTCCAAATTGGACATATTTCCAATTGAATTGGGAAGGTTTGCATGGAATGGATTCCCTGATATGTAAAGAACATTCAAAGAAGCACTAAGGAAGCTTAATTCAATAGTGGAAGCATCAGTGGTCAAATTATTGTATTCTACTTCAAGCCGCTGAAGGTATCTCAAGTTACCAAGAGAATTTGGTATAGCTCCATTGAATTTATTCAGCTTCAAATCCAAATAGTTAAGCTTAGAAGCATTGGATATGCTGCTTGGAATTTTTCCGGTAAGTTTGTTAACAGACAAGTTTAGTTCTTCCAATAATTCCAGGCCAATATGCAATGGAAGAGATCCTGAGAGGGAATTATTTGCTAGAAACAAGTAACTCAGTGATGACATGTTGAAGATATTTGAGGGAATGGATCCGGTCAAAAGGTTAGTTCCCAAGCCTAAGCTTGTAAGCAGAGGAAGATCACCAATCTCCTCAGGGATAGAACCCGAAAGGTACATAACAATTGATAGAGTAAGTAAAAAGTAACATAAGGTACAGTTGTCCCACTTTTAGAGGTGTCTACAAGTTAGCAAAATATTAATTACCGAACCTGCACCGATGAATGCCTTCGTCGTGAACCAAAAATAAAATAATAACATAAGGTTCTGGTGTAATTAATTATTGACATTGTGCAGAGGGTGTGAGTCTTAGATCATGGATTCAAATCCTGGAAATAGCCGGATGCCCTTTTAATTATTGACATTATGGATGCCTATTTGAGCATTTGAGTGTTATTTTAATGAAAATTCAGTAAACAAAATTATGTAAGATATATGTAAATAGATTAAAATAGTGGCATACCTGTGAAAGAGTTGTCCCCCAAATATAATTCTTCGAGCATAGTACAATTGCTAATAGATTTTGGAATGGTTCCCAAAAATTGATTATTGTCCAGATAAAAGTATTCTAGTAAAGGAAGCTGATGAAACATCTCTTCTGTGAGGCTTCCATTCAACTTGTTTCCTTCGAGGCTGAGTGCTTTCATTGAAGATATGTTAAAGAGATATGATGGAATTTCTCCTATAGACAACACAAGCAGTAAAAACAATAAATGCATTAAGCTGCAACAATATATAACTCGAATAATGGCTTTAATCAGACTAGAATATTGGATAATTATCCACGCGATTAATTATTTACGGTGGAGCAAGTTTTTACCTTAGTGGGTTGGGTCGGGACGGGTATTGACAAGTAGTTATCCCTAAATTTGAGTGTGAAAGAGTAAAGATTTTAAGAGTATAACAGTAACCATCTTGTAAAATAGGCTGGCCCAACCAATTGAGGGCAATTTATTTTTATTGGTCAATGGGCAATTATGTTGGATTATTGGGAAAAGAATTACTTGTTGACTTGTTCTGTAGAAATTGGGCCGGCCTTTTTGGGTTAGGTACCCTTTCAAAGTTAGGCTGGCTTTTTGTCAAGTCTATGGCCTAACCTATATTGTTGGAGGGTCCACAGGCTAGGACAATTTAGACAGCTCTACTACCTCGTGTGATTAATTAGGGCATTACGTGGGTCCTATGTACATAGACATAGCTGCAACAAAAGGATAGATTAAAAGGAAATGCTTGCCCAACCAAGGCAGCATATTCATCTCTAGGGGTCCACACGGTTGAGTTGAGTTAAATTTAAAGTAAAATAAATTCCAAGTCGAGTAAAAAATTTGGGTTGGATTGGATTGGTTTTTAAATAACAATATTTTAAACTTGACCTAACTAATTTGATATTAAATGGGTTGAATTGGGTTGAGTAATTGGGTTGTGTTTATTTTAAAGAGAAAAATTAACATTGATTAATGCTAACAAAAAAATTACACTATTTCAAAACAAAAATTACCTACAAGAACATATTTAATATCATAATCATCACATTTTTTTCGAAAATTTCATTTCTTCTAGAACGTGATTGTGATGACAGAGGAAAGTAAGGAAAAAATAATTTTTTTATATAAAAATTCGGATAATTGGGTTCTTGGGTATCAGGTTTTACAATTGAAATCCGATGCCCGATCCGATTAGAATCGAATTCATAAAAAATTACCCAAACCAACCCAATGATCCAACCCAACCCAAAAATATTAATTTGGGTTGGATTGTATTAGTCTGGTCATTGGATTAACTTGGACCCATGTGCACCCCTATTCATTTTATTGCAAGCCAAAAAATAATTTGAAAGTATTGTTAATTGGATTTTGATAACAAGTATCCTCTAAGGACTGAGTAAAAATGAAAGGTTTTTAAATTTTTATGTATTCAATATCATTAGAAACTTAAAAGTCTTATTTTGCAATAAAAACATACTACTTTTGTTTGTTTAACCATTACTTTAAGAGCACTTATTAGTGAAAGAGAAATTTTTGTATGTTTTTAGGATACATTTAATGTATACTTCAAAAATATTATTTACAATTAATTTTGATTTATAATACTAAATATATAAAAATTAAAAATTCAATAATTGATAATGCTTTTATAGTACGCATTAAATGTGTTTTAGAAGCATGTTAAAATTTCTTGTGAATATGCTCCAAATTATGCCATAAATAATAACATACAAGTTTTAACTAGAAGGTCTTCTAAGCAAAAATGTTAATTATATGGTCCAAACCATATTTAACCACACAAATTTTCTTTCAAGTTTCAAGAATTAAAGGAAGATATTAGGAACACTATACCTTCCAAGTTGTCTTCATCAAGATATAAGGACCCAAGCATAGTTAAGTTCCCCATATCATGCGGTATGCTTCCTGGGCTAAACCGATTCTTTGATAAGTCAACATCGGTCAACTCTTTGCAATGGTGCCAAACAGAAGGAATCTTACCAGAAATCTGGTTGAAACTTAGATACAACACTTGGATTCTTGGAAGCCCACTGCATATGTTTGAGGGAAGAATGCCAGATAAGTTACTCGACGAAAGTTCAATGTCTTGCAGCATTGAATTATTGAAGATTGTTGATGGTATGGAGCCAGCAAGTGGATTGTTCCCAAGATACATTTTTCTTAGCTGTGGAATTTCACCAATCTCCCTTGGAATGCCTCCTTTTAATTCAAAAAACAAAAAGTCAATGAGAACACTAAAATATTAATTTTTGTATAGATGTGAACAATATAAATGTTGACGATAAATCAAGAGCAATTAATACAAGAATTTTTTTTAAAAAAAAATAAATATAAAGCACCACATATACAAGTCTAATTTTAAGCAGTTGACCGAGTGAAGTAAGAGAAGAAACTCTCACTCGTCTCCTTATAATAATGTTAATATAAATTCTATTATAACGTTATTATATATCCTCTTAATTTAAATTTTGTATAGATCCAACATCTACAATTAATATTTATCTCTTCATCTATGAGCATATATGCAAGTACAAACATTAGGTTGGATAGGAGAAATTATTAAATTCTAAAGAAGCACCTTGCTAAGTAAAATTGTAATTTATCACTTATAAAGTGTGACACTTTAACTAGTGAGGGATTTACCATTACTCGAAACTACTTAAAACTAAAATGTTAAGTATGTTTAGTTTGCATTTCCATTTTTTTTAAGCATTTTGTGAATGAAGCAATAGAAACTCAAAAAAAAAATTATTTTTATTCTTATTATTTTTTCACAAAATTTTCAAAAGCAATAAACAGATTTTTTTTTTAAAAAAAAGAGGAAATAGAAATGTAAAACAAAGAGACCTTATTATTCAAAGTTGTGAAGACATATGCCATGAAGGATGATATTACCCGAGAGAGAGTTATAAGAGAGACTGATGCCTTGGAGTGAAGAGAGGTTGGAAACCGTTGGAGGAATGGTCCCCGAAAGACTGTTAGAAGAGAGAGACAAAATCCTCAAGTGGTTCATATTGCCAACTTGGGGTGGAATGGACCCTTCAATACGATTCTGCCTCCAATCCAAGATCTCCAAAAATGTCAAATTGGCTATAGACTTTGGTATAAACCCACCGAAGTTATTATTCCCAAGGTCCAAATATCTAAGCGAAGACAAGCCTCCAATCCATGTTGGAACATTCCCACTAAATTCATTGTAGCTCAAATTAAGTGACTTCAACCTTCTCAGCTTCACTAGTTCTTGTGGAAGCTGATCATGGAAATTGTTGCCACCAAGATCAAGTTCAATGAGGAACGAGAGGTTTCCCAAATGAGAGGGTACGGTGCCGCTAAGGCCCATGTCGCCAAGATTCAGGGCACTCACACTTTTCGTGTGAGCATCACAAGTGACACCAACCCAATTGCATACATTAGAAGAATTGGTAGACCAATTGTGAGTTAGGAAGTGGTGAGGGTCTTCAGTGATGGAAGATTTGAGAGCAAGGAGTGCATTTTTGTCTGTGGTGATGGTGGTGGTTCTGCTTAGAGCTAAGGAAGCCATGAAACATTGCAATGTTGAGAAAGTGAAAACCAAGATGAAAAAGCAGAGTTTTTTTCTCTCCATGTGTTATGGTTGGAATGAACGGATCTCAGGATTTTCCAAAAGGAAGGGCATGAGAGTTGTTTTTTTTATCCATCTTGGTTTGAATCAATTAGTGAATGATTTTTCCGCATATGTAGCTTCTTCTAGGTATAGGGATTGCTGCGGGGAATCATTAATAAGGTAATAGGCAAGTTCATGGAAAGTGCATGGCGTGGTGAATTTCTTCAAATTCAAGGTCGTCATTAAATCTTCAACAAGATTTGATGTGAAATGAGTGCCAATAATGTTGACTAAGTATTATTTTTTTATTATTATTATCCGAAAGTAAAACAATATCAGTAAAAATAATTAACAAAAATATTAATTATACATTAATATTAGTATAGACATCACGTTTCCTCTTTCACATACATCACGAGTCTCACACTCATCACATCATATGATGTAAAAGTAAACTCCATAATGTGTGAGAGAGAATACTAAAATTAGTATATATATAGCACCACTAAAAAATTAATAATGAGCAATGTTACGATGATAATCCGAATTGATAACCTTACTCACAAAAGTATGAGTTTATGGTAGATCTCACCATGATGAATCACACATATTTCGAGTAAGATTGTCTCAAAATTGTCAATTTAAATTATCATACTATCATTTTCTAAATATTAATGTGGACTTCCAGAAATACCACAATTTGTCAAATGTAGAAAAATGAAAGGAAAAGAAATCGTTGCAACAGAGGCTCCTACCAAGCAAAATGATTATGTCCGAGTGAAACAAGCTCCATGTTGAGTAGGATATAAGGATTTGGTCTCTTTTCCTTTAATAGCTAGGTTTTAGAGGGTGATTGTCCTAAAGACTTATGTTATGTTTTGTTATAAATAGTATTTTCATTAATAGTCCTTCAATTGAGAGGTTTATCTTTGGAGAGTTCTAATCTGACGAAGGGCTTACATAACCGAGTGGAGTGTTGTAGAGTAAATGAACATGGAATGCCATCATTGTCAGAACATCAACTTTTTAAGGAGATATTAACGTAACGAGTTTAACAATGTAACGAGTTTTATGTTAGGGAGGCTAGCTATAAAAACTTGGGTTCTCTTAGTAGAGTTCAAACTCGCAAGGATTCACTCTCAATTATTTGCATCTTACACTTTTTTAAAAGGAATAAAAATAAAAGCCATTTGTTATTAACAAGGTTAAATTTGTTAAAATAAAAAGTATCACAGCCGCATGAATTTTTCTCAAAGTCGCAGGCAAGATGCAAATTTAATCCATTGAGACGTCAATTTGAACATTACTTCAATTTTTTTTTTTTATGTGATGTGTGAACGCTTGAAAATTGTGGTATCGCTATCATTGAGATACTACTAACAAGTTTAGTGACGTAACTTTTATGTCATCAATTTTCCATCATATTTAATACATATTTTTTTATCTTTTCTCATTCCATTTCTCTCACACACTCTCCTCCTCGTCTCCTTCTCTTCCTATTTTTTCCCCCTTTTCTCCCCTCTTTTCTCCTTTTTTTCTTCCTTGTTTTTTTTTTATTTGTCACAAATGTTTTTTCTTTCATTTTTTTTCAGTTTTTCTTATTCATTTTTATTCATTTAAATTTTTCTTCTTTTTTTCTTCTTTATTTTTTCCCTTCTTCGCAAGACATTGTGTATCTCACGATTTTCATCAATTTTTTGCTTTTAGTAGTTCAAAAGTTTGCACATGTGTAAAAAAAATTATACATAGTTATTCAAAAGTTTGTGTATATGTATGTGTAGGTTAAGGTTTTCTTTTTCATTTTTTTTTTTCATTTTTGTGGCCATCATAATATTTGTTCCCTATTTTTAAAAAGTTTGTGTATATGTATAGAAAATTTTGTACATTATTGCGCAAAAGTTTATGCACATGAGTACCAAAGTTTTCTTCTTCGTCTTCGTGTTCATTTTTGTTTCGATCATATTTTTTATTTTTAGTTGTTCAAAAGTTTGTGCATATGTCTAAAAAAGTTTGTTGCATTCTTGTTCAAAAGTTTGTATATGTGAGTATTAAAATTTTGTTGTTTTCATTTCATTTTTTTGTTTTATTATTTATTTCTGCTTGTTGAAAAGTTTGTGCTTGTCAGTTTAAAAGTTTGTGCATCTATTTTAAAATATTTGTGTACGATAACGAGTGTGAGTGGGAAGAGTACGATAATTATTTTTTGCTTAATGCGTCATGAACCCGATCTGATTTGATTCTGTATGTAAAATATTTGTGCATGTGCAGAAAAAGTGTGCGAATGTATGTGAAAAGTCTGTGCATATAAGAGTGCCCACGTAATAACGCTCAATTACTAGTAATAAGACACCCTTTATCCTATTTATTGGTGGTGTAACTAAAATATCCTTTAAGTGATACACTTATCCAGAGTTTGAATATATAATATCCAGAAGAAAAAAAAAAAAAGAACAACTTCAAATTACAGTACAGCAAACAAATCACCAAATTAATTCGAGTTCTTCTCTCAAGTTTCATAACAGACTCTTTCAATGCGTAACTTATCATCATATGTCACTCTGAATCCTTGATAATTATTTTTTCAAATTCATACTTTGTCATTGGTTTTTCTTGCTTTCATTTGAGAGTAGAGACAGAAAAATGTCAATCATATTATTGAATTAGAATCCGTGAATTTCTAATAATTTCTATTATGTATATATATTACCTAAAAATCAATGGGGTTGGTCCAAGTGGTAAGCAGCTCAGCTCAGTAAGTGCTTCGAGACTTTGTGTACGTAATTATCACCGCTGGAAGACTCACTCAACACAGCCAAGTGTGCAATCCAGATTAGTCAAAGTAAAGCTTTGGAATCGGACAGACAACTAATATATATATATATAGATTCTTCTTTCGATACCCATGTTTTTATAAGGTTATCGATACCTTTTTATGTTTTAACAATCAAGATTTACTTTCAGGTTTAAAATATTACCTTAAATTGCATTATGGTGGCTGTGCCAGTCTTGAGGGCCTAATGAGTCATGACTCAACCCATATCAAGCATTTAACCCGTATCAAGCTTTTAGTGCCATTTATTTTGAAGTTGTAACATCAATTGAAAGGTGCAGAACTCCTTTGAAGGAAAAACCAAAACGAAGTACTGCTACCTATTTCATTCTTGCTCCCCACTTCCATATATGGTGGGGTTGGAGGGTCACAACTCACAAGGCACTTTGCTAGTGCAAATTCTTGACTATCTTATGATGATTGAGCAGCAAAGCCACGTTCACATGCCGCTGAGTGGACAACTATATATGCCGAAACTCAAGTTTTGAACTAAATTCGGCTAATTTTGAGAGGGTTTTATTTATTTAAATTTTTTGTGTTTTTATCTCTCTTCTTCTTACTAAACATGGTAAATTTAAAGGAATGTTTAGATTCAACAAAAGGATAAACGATAATCTAAAATTTCGATAAGCAATTTTACTCTAACCATAGCATGTGATATAACAATAAAACACAATAGTTATGAGATTGACATTAGGAATACTTGAAATGACAGAAGATGGTGAATGCATAATTAGCTTTATACCGGAGAGAAATCCAAAATTAGGATTAATGGTGAGAGATTAATACTCTTAATCTTTATTAGGTCAAATGTGTGTCAATAGGACAACCAAATATCCTATTACTACTCCTATTCTATATTAGAAGTAGGATACTCTCTCTGTAAAACAGATTGATGGGTTAAGCCTTCTCATCATGGCAAACACAAACAGAGAGACTCATAATCAAATTCACTAACGAGTCGTGCTTAACAATAATAAGTCTAATAACAATAATGTTTATAGAATAATTGGACTTAACAAAATAATAATAATTACTTTTACATCAAATTAATATGAGTTTTAAATTAACTTATGTTAGTCCACACAAAATCTCTAACAATCTCTCATTTGGACAACATAAGTTAAACAATAATTCCCAGATTAACCTAACAATACATGATCACAATAAAATGTCAAAGTTGACAGCACTCTCAACAAAACGGTCCAATATTCTCGACAATAATCCAGAAAATCATACTCGAAGGAGTGTTGATATCATACATGTAAGGCACTCATTTCTCGGTAACCCAACAAAATGTGATATATGGGTAAATGAGAATGCACAACAATAAAATTACATATCTGAATGCAATCAAAGCAATTCCCAAAAAAATGACCGAACATCCGCCCAAGATATTATATGAGATCTAAAAAATTTCAACACAACAACAAAATGAGACTGAGTTTGAAATGTATCAAAAAATGTGTCATATGAACATAAAAAGCGCTCACAATAACAATAGATCAATAACATATGGTAACAATGCTTCCGCCCCAGATGCTTCTGAGATGCAACAAAATATTTTAGTACAAATATTGAGACAGATCCAATATATCTCAATTATATGCCATTACACAACATTGTGTCAATAATTAAGTTGTGCAAACTTAAATGACATTCACAATAACACAAGGTCATAACGAACCTATAGAACAAACCCTCACTAACCCAAAACACCAAAATGACCTCATTATACCCTTAAAGGTTGCTAGCCATTGGTTAGGGGATCAACAACAACAAGTTTTCTAGTAACTTAATTGACAAGAGTCTACCACAATATGCCATATACAAAATGAAATGACACAAAATAATATATGTGGCAAAATATTATTTAGTCTTAAGACAATAATGACAATATATATTACTCTCACTAATCCAACATATTAAAACAAACACAAAATTTTCATTAAAGATTGCAATTTCAAAATGCTCTAATGGTTCATAGTGGAATTTACGAAAAACTCTATGATCTAGTACTCAATGTGAGTTCAATAACTCATCATTATTCTATTTGACAACAAAATTACAAAACAAATAGAAACACCAAAGTGCAAAGTCACAAAAACTATGTTTATTACATAATTTTTAAAACATTAGTTTCACATAATCTGCCTATAAAATTTAAGGAGATCATAAGAGTCTATTTGACACTTTACAGCAAATATCTCCTTTCTGTCATCGAAAACTCATACAACAAGTCAATATTTTTCTGAGCATAAAATTAGTTTACTAACAGCGGAAGCAACTTTTGGACCTATAATCAACAATAATTAAGGGCATAACATAATATAAAGTCTATAATTCCCATGAAACAAAATTTCAATATGTTGGGGAGTAACAATACAATCAAAGAGATTTAACAATGTCTTTAATTAAGGTTCTAAAATTTAAAGTGATGACAAACCAAAAGGTAGAGAAAATCAGAAATCAAATAATATTTTCTCACATATTAATAATTTTCTCATGTTCAATTAATTGGGCAATTAATTTAACTAGAGCACTTATATTATTGCAATCCCGTCGAAGGGTCCCGAATTACAATATACAAGTCTCCTACTTGATAGAGAAAAATAATATTATCAACATTGTAAAAAAATTACTTGCAATGTAGATAAAATATAATTATTTTTTTCTCTATTAAACAATGATTATTTCAAATAATGTTACACCGAAGAGTATACCCTTTTTTACACAATCCAAGAACATTCACAATTCATTAAAAAATAATTTGATTTAACAAGGATAAATTTCACCAAAAGTGAAAACAAAATTCATGAAACTTTTGGATTGTTACAAAATGGCAAATGAAGCTCTTTCATGCAATGTAATTCCTTTGGGGAATCTCAATATTATAATGCATGAGCAGAGTCTTTCCACAAACAATAAAATTATGTCCCTAAAGCTAGTACTGAGATCAGGACACACTCAAAAAACATAATTATCAAATCATTAAAAATTATGTTAATAAAGACAAACCGAATGG
The DNA here is from genome assembly GCA_003254905.1 of Nissolia schottii. NCBI lineage: Eukaryota > Viridiplantae > Streptophyta > Magnoliopsida > Fabales > Fabaceae > Nissolia > Nissolia schottii. Next base: position 890,699 of record QANU01062782.1, read on the forward strand.
TAAGTTCATTATTAATACAATCCTCAATATCACACAAGTAAAAAATCTGATGGTAAAGGTTTGTAAGGAAAACTGCATTAATTTTGGCCACGATTACCGTCGGATACTATACCCAAATAGTAAAATTAACGGTAATAGTTGGCACCAAGTGGCGCGGGGTTAGGCGAAATTTGAGGGACAAATGTGCTCCCCATGCATGTGGCGTTCGTGTTGTTACCGTTGGAAATGTCTGAAGGTAAAAGGGTCGAAATACATAGAGACACACGTTTTTCTCACATTTGTAATGTTGAACGAATTACCGTTAGAATTATCCAACGGTAAGGGTATCGAAATATGAACAAATGTGCGTGTTCTCCATGCGTGCAACGTTCGAATAGTTACCATCGAAAAAAACCAATGATAACAATCTCAAAATATGAACAGATGCATGTGCTCCCCACGCGCTCCCCATGGGTGTAACAATTGAATAGTTACTGTCAGGAAAAAAATCGACGATAACAGTCCCAAAATATGAAAGGACACATGTTTTCCCGTGCTTCTAACGGATGTCTAATTACCGAATTTATTCAACGATAATGACTCGATATATAGAGCTTCTCCGTTCCCTCACTTCCATTTTCTCCTCTGCGCCTCTCCACTGCATACTCTCCTCCTCTACGTCTTCTCCACCTTCCTCCTCCGATTTCGACATCGCCGTTATCGCCAACTCCGCCATCGGACTGCCATCGTCCGCCACAACGATTGGCTCTATTAGATAGCCACTATCGGCACAGCAACCACCACCGGAGGTAGCCGCCGCCACCACCGATAGGTTAGTTATAGCTTTTTTTTCGGTTAGTTTTAGTTTTATTTTACTTTTTTAGTTTTAGTTTTAGTTTCAGTTTTATATCAGGTTAGTTTCAGTTTTATACCTTTGAGAATCCATAGTTTTATTAAGTTGTGTGCTGTTTGTTTCAATGGTAACTCGTTTTTTTATTAATAATGATACACTTTCATAAAAAATTATTAAAATTTAATTTTTTAATAAATAATTACTTTATTTTCTTAAAATCTTTATTATTGATCTTTTGTTTTTTACAAAAAGTATGTGGTTACTAATACCATGAGTACTTATAATTCGCTTAGTTAATTATTTGAATTTAAACATTAAAAAATTATTAATATGATAATCATCCGGGTAATACATAAGTAAGTATTTTAGAACAAATAATGGATAAAAATAAAAAATAAAATAAGCAAATAAATCATAATAAAACAAAACACACATGCTTAAATATTTTATCATATAGATTATTGAGTTTAGGGTGGGACAACATTTGATCTTACATTAAAGGTATAAAATAAAATATTATTTTATGTTTTAGTTTAGGGTTTATGGATATTTTATTAGATTAATTTGAATATGTTATTTGGATATAAATGTCAATGTGTTATTTGGATATTTTATGTTAATTGGATTTTTTTCTATGTTTTATTTTCTTTAATATGACTGATAAAAGAAAGAGGTAGATGCCCAACTACCATCCTGCATCTGCTAGGCGGGGTAGTAGAGGGAGGGACAAAGGCAGGCAGACGGGGTCAACGTCGAGCAGCACACTGGTGTCGTCAAGCCCAGCCATTAGGGACGGTTTTATATTGACCTCGAGCTTTAGGGAGGTCGTAGGAGAAGACCACCCTTCGGGGTCAGGTGACCTCATTCGTTATCACAGGCGGCGAGGTTTGGGAGTTACGCCGCTCAGGCTACTCCACCACCTCCTCCAACAGCACAATCGTTGCAACCGCCACAGTCGGAGACTCCCACTGGCATCCAGTTACAGGGATCCGCCACACAACGAGGGTGGATGAGGATCCGACTGGACGAGAATAATAGTGGGTAAGTATTGTTAATTATTTTTGTTTTATTTTGTACTTGCAATTTATTTAATTGTTGTAACATTACTAATATATATTGTTGATTATGTTTGTATATATAGGTGGATTCCCCATGAGGCTGCAAGCCACGCGGTGATAAAGACTCTGAAAAAATGCTATAACAGAGTCGTCTCTAAGTGGCAGGAGTACAGCAGTGAGGAGAAGGATCACCTCTTCAATGTTTGGAAGGTATTTTAAAAAATAATAATAACTATAAGTTTGGCTTCAAATAAATTATTTATCTAATTAATTACTAATGTTTTAATGTTTGTATATATTTTTAGGATCATTTTGAGTACGATCCTTCCGAAGAAGTCAGTATGAAGAAGGCATTTAACTACCAGGCCGACAGGCATCTCCAACAACTGCTAGGGGACATCCCTTCGGGTAAGGACAAAGACCCAAACTGTTTGACCCTTGAGCAACTTGCTCAGCTAAACACTTATTGGGCCTCAAACGAGTTTAAGACTCAATCTAAGAACTCTAAGCGTGCCCAGATACAGGGTTAGGAGGGCAGTGTTCACACTAGAAGCTCTGCGAGCTTGCCCTTCATACGCCTCAAGATGGTAATTGCCTTAATTTATTTTACAATTATTAGTTGTTGTATTTCAATTTTTTATTTAAATATCAAGTATATAATTTAAACTAATATTTAAACAATTAAATATGCAGCGCAACCAGATGGGTCGGGAGCCGAATGAGGTGGGGCTGTTTGGTCGAGACCCACACCACGAAGGTTGACAAGTCTTGGTGGGTCGACACTTGCTACCAAGAAACCATTGTGATTAATTTTTACATTCACTATACAATTATAATTTTTCCTTACTATTTTAATTTTCTATATTAATAATTATTAATTTTTTTGTAGGCTGCATTTGACGAGGCACTTTAGGCTGCCCAAACTCAGCAAGCTAAGAGTGCACCCTAGGTACCGAGCTAGCACCTGTGGATGAGAACGTGGTCTGGCTAGAAGTGGTTAGCGGTATGAACCGCAACCGCGTGTACGGCCGGGGGACACAACTCTCAATTACATCGAGGGGGCCTTAATGAGTTTCTGGATCTACCAATCCATCGTCAGGGTCAGAAGCTAACGAGCTCCGAGAGCATGTCTTCAAATTGAACCAGCAGCTGCATTAGCAGACACTGCAGCTAGAGGAGATGCGGCAGAAGGGGAGGAATCAGAATAGGCAAATTAACGACAAGCTAAAAAAGTTGCGGGCCTGCTTTGGCGGCTCTGTTCGATGAGAGAATAGTAGAAGTGGTGCCCCTGACATGCTTAGTAATATGCTGATAACCTCTGATGACAAATGTTGCAGGAGACGATGCCGCCTACAACAATGGTGCCTCTGATGGCGCCCCTTCTAACGATGATGCAACGAATTTAGGAGCTTAACGTTTTTTGTTGTTTTTTTAACGATTTTATGTATTTTAAACTTAATTTCTTTTGTATTTGAACTTGTTACTCTTATTTTAATCAATATTATTGTTCGTATTTATACCATTAATCATCAGAGCATCACTTACTCTGAAGATTCTTTAGTTATGCTAATTTGTACATATGAATATTTAATTAATAGTAGTTGGAAATTTCTATTTATACTTATGTAACTCTCACAATCACCATAGGCAATTAAAAACTCATAATATGGGCGGTGCACATTCTCCAAAACAATTACCCCTCCTTTTATTAACAATGAACGATTGAGTAATGTTTTGCAATAAACAGAAAAATAAAGTGACCAACAACAATAACATTAATTAAAGAGTTAAGTGTTTCAGGGCCCAAAATTCAAAGAAAATGAGCTAAAATAAGAGTCACAGAAGCATCTCGCACGAGACATAGCAAACAGAGAGCAATATCGAAGTTTTGGAAGTCATCCCATGAGAGGTGTCCATGCGTGAGACAAATACAACAGAAATAAAAAATTGAGATTTTGTAAGGCGTCTTGCGCGAGACGCTTAGTCATCTCGTGGAGACGTAGTACCGTTGGAGTTTACTGATGGTAACAACCATAAATCCTAAATCTTAAACCCTAAATAGTGAAGGGTATTACCATCTGATATTACCTTTGGTAACAACCCTAAAGAATTCATCTTGTGTGAGATGTCAATTCATCTCGCGCGAAATGTCCATTTATCTTGCACGAGATGTCCATTCATCTCGCACGATATAAATAACACAAAAAGTACAGATTGAGACTCTGGAAGGCGTCTCACGCGAGATTAGTGTCATGTCACACAAGAGCAGTATCGTCAGATTTTGTGGACAATAACAATCCTAAACCCTAAACCCTAAATGGTGTAGGACATTATTGTCAAAAAAATTTGATAGTAACAAAAATGAAAATTTGCCAAATTTTTGCGCCATTTTTTTGTACCGTCGAAAATTGTGAAAAAAAAAAGTTAATGGTAATCCTTTAAATTAAATGATGCATTTCAATAAAGCATTTATAGTTTGACTATTTCTCGTTACAGTAAAAAATATCTGACGATAATGTTTTGAAAATTAACTTACTCGAATACCATTTCCCTCTTTTTCTTCTTTCTCTCATTTCTCTTCTGCGCTTCTCTCATCTCCTCCTTCCTCCACCACCACCAACACTACACTGCCACCACCAGCACTTCCCACAACTCTTCCACCATCTCACTAAACCACTAAAAAAAAAAGCCTCTTCCACCACAACCATCTGCTGCCACTACCACCACCACTTCTTACTAGGTCATTAAATAATTACTACTCTATTTTTATTTTATTCAATTTTATAAATAATGTAAATTTCTAATTGATTTTTTTGTGTGGTGATATGTTTATTTAAGAGATTGAAGGAGCCATTCATTTTGCGAATTGAAGGAGTCATTGAATTTTGTAACAACATTTAGGTATGTATATATGAACTTACGTAGGATAGAGACTTGTTTTCTTAAGATAGATTTGTAGGATTGAAGTTGTATGGCTGGACTGGGAGAAGGAACGTTCAACGTTTCATTTTGAACTTGTTTGAATTGTTGTACTGGCAACGGTGATTACATGTTATTTGTGAATATTGGAGGAAATTTATTTTAGAGTGGTTTATGAATAATTGTGTACAATTAAGAATGTATGTTGCAATAATGAAATTGAACTAAGATCATTAAATTCATGTCGGTTAATGCAATATGCGTGTAGGATATGTGCAAACATGATTCCATCGAATAGATTTTAGATGTAAGATAGGTACTATGAAAATTAGGGAGTGATAAAACCAGAATTTTTCAAGGGTGTGGACTACTTTTGTGAAACAGTTAAATCAATTGATCAGTTTGTGATAGACCAAAGAGTTAGATGTCTATTTTTTCTTGCAAGCGGTGTAAGATATTGGATGTTAAAATGATTAGAATGCATCTTTATAAGAATGAGTTTGAGCTGCATTATTGGATATGAACTGACCACGGAGAGGTCAACGTCAATGGTGTGAATGATTTTAATAGGTGTCAGTATGAAGTGGAGAGTTCAAGTAAGTCTTATGTTGATGAACCAGAAACAATTAATGGTGATAGATATTTAGAAATGGTCAACGATGCTTTTGGAGGTAACTTTGACATGCACAATGACAAATTACTACATGAAGAACCTAATCCAGATGCTAAGAATTTCTATAACTTGTTAGAGGAAGTAAATACTCCGGTGTGGGAAGGATCAGTTCATTCACGATTATCTGTGGCAACTAGGTTCTTGACTATGAAGTCAAATTCTAATCAAAACGAGAGATTATTCGATCAGTGACTTGACTTCATTAAAGAGCTGACACCATCGGGGAATAAAATTCCAACAAAATTTTATAAGCTAAGAAAGTCTTTTTCTAAACTTGGCTTAAGGTCCTTCAAGATTATCTGTTACTGATTAGGTTGTATGTTGTACTATAATGATGATGTATACTTGAATCAATGCAAATTTTGTGGTTCTGATAGGTTTAAGCCGAGGATAGTTGTCCTTGAGAGATATAAGGATGTTGCTTTTAAACGAATGCATTACTTGCCTTTAATTCCAAGACTTAAGAGGTTATTTGCATTGATGAGCTCGACACCGCACATGACATGGCACTTTGAGAATAAAAGAAACGATGGTCGCATGACTCGCCCTTCTTATGGTGAAGTGTCAAAACACTTTGATAGAGTTTGCCCTGACTTCACTGCAAAACCTCAAAATGTGATATTAATGCTTTGTTATGATGGGTTTACCCCTAACAATCAGTTTAGGAAAGCTTACTCATGTTGGCCAGTAATCATTACATCGTATAATCTACCGCATGAGATGTGCATGAAAGACCCTTATCTGTTCTTATCTTGTGTAATTCTCAGTTCGAGCAACCCTAAATCAACGATTGTTATTTTTCTTCAGCCTTTGATAGATAAATTGAACCAACTGCGGAATCCAGATGTGCTTAGATACAATGTGTCCAGGAAGTAGAATTTTGTATTGAGGGCATCTTTGATGTGGACCATTAATGATTTTCCTGCTTATGGAATGTTGTTTGGATGGATGACACGGGGAACTTAAGCGTGTCCAATTTGTATGGAAGACATTAGAGTAACATGCAACATGCATAATTGAACTCTCTAACCTCCAACAAATGCAAATGATGAAGAAATCGACGTATACAATGATAACGAAGAAGAAGAAAAAGAGTTCAATGATGAACTTTGTTTTAAAAGTTACGATGACAGTTTTTAACTTTCAGAATAGTATATGTAATTATTTGAGAATTTATAACACAATTTCATTTGAATATTATGTATAATTTTCTTATTAAGTTTTATTACATAAATTCATTTTTAGTAGTTAATTAGTTATAAGGATAATTTATTATTTATATATTAAAATAAATAGATAGCTATTTGATTGTATATTCTATTTAATTATCTATTATATTTAATAAAAACATTAATTAGATTAATTGAATGTACATCTATTTAATAAAATTTTAAATTATACCTTTTAATTTTATATGGATTGTCATATTTTGGTATTAGATAACTATTAAATTATTTATTATAATTATTAAATATATTATCAAATTTAATATTTATTTAATTAAATAATTATATAATTATATATTTATTTCATACATAATTTATAGAATTAAATAATAATTTAATTAATTTATTATTTAACTACATAATTATATTATTACATATATAATTAATTTATTGCATTAAATAATAAATTAATAATTTACATAATAATAAAAATAAAATGATAATTAAATAATAATTTTTTTAAATTAATTATCTTTACCATCAGAAAATGGCCACAGTAATATACCGACGGGAATATTTCCAAAGTAGCAGTATAATATCCATAATTACTGTCTGTTATATTAGACGGTAATTTGAACACTTTACCGTCGGTTATTGTTGACAATAAACCGTCATAAAATTATGTATAAATATCATTAAATTTTTGTCAGAATTAACCAATGGTAAACGAAATAAAATATTAATATTATTACCGTCAGTTATTGTCGATGATAATTCGTCATAAAATTATGTATAAATATCATTAAATTTCAATCATAATTAACCAACAGTAAACAGAATAAAATATTAATATTATTACTGTCAATTTTATTCGACGGTAAACGGTTCAATATTAACTATTCCTGAACCATCATTAGCGTCGGTTGATACCGACACTAATTACCGTCAACTATGTAAATCCGATGGTAATAAATCACCATCGAGGCTATTATTGTCGGTACATTTGCGAACGGTAAATCCGACGAAAAGCAAAAAATTTGACGATAATTGAAAAAAACTCCAACAGTAACTTCGGCGGTAACTAGCATTTTTCTTGTAATGTTTTTTAAGATAAAAATTAAAATCTTATTATTTCATGTGTAATTAAAAACATATTTAACATAACTATCTATGATTGTTTTGCACTAATTTTTTTCACACCATTGAGAAGAAAACAAAATATTTGGGAAGCAGTGATAATTTGCAGTCTTTTTCAAGAAGTTTAGATTTTTACGTGATGAGCCTATGTTTTTGAGTGAGTGTGAGTATTACCTTTATTTTAAAAGTTTCAAACAACATAACTAAAAAAATTAGTTACATGAAACAAGATTATACTAAAGAATCTCTTTATCATCCATTGCACAAAAAAACAAAAATTGAAAGAAATATGAGTTTAATTATCTATTATGAACTATCTTAAAATTTTTTACACTATCATTTAATTAAATATTATCATATAAAAAAATAATTTAATTTATTTATTTACTTACTTAAATAGTTATACATATAAAATAATTTAATAAAATTAGAGTGTAAAATGCATAACAATTATACTTAATAGCAATTAAACTCAAGAAGTATATGATACACGAAAGTTGATCGAAGAAAATAAAACATCAAGCATATAGCTAACAAAAGAACAACAATACAAAAAGAATTAAAAAGAAAAAAAAATAAAAAAGAACAAAAATATTTCCCTCAAGAACTACATGAAAATAACATAAATGAAATTAATTCAAATGACAATTACACATCCACAAACAATGCAGCACTCAAATCAAAAGAGATCACCACAAACACACGAAATTAATTCAAATTCAACACAATTAATTTCTTCCCCAAACACACCCTAGCTAGAACTTGGACTGCAAATTGGTGACAACATCCTTGTCCAATTGGAAAGCCCTCACAAGAACGTCACGAGGAATCTCCGGCACGGCCCCAAACACCGCATTGGCAACAGTAACCACCCCAGGGCTCTGGCTGCCGAGAGCCGCAATGGCAACGGCGCAGCCAGAACCCACGTTCCTCTGGTAGTGCACTAGACCCGCCGGGAAAACGAACACTTCGCCCTTCTTCAGCACCTTAGCGAAGAGACGGTTATCTGGATTTGACGTCACGAACCCAACCTCGAGGGTTCCGTCGATTACGGTGACGATCTCGGTGGCGCGTGGGTGCGTGTGGGGAGGGTTTACGCCCCACGGTGCGAAGTCGATGCGAGCGAGTGAGATTCCGAGGGTGTTGAGGCCTGGTAGCTGTGACACCGTGACCGGGGTTACCCTGGATCCAACCGGGTTTGATGTGTTACCCGCCACGTGGAGCCCCGTGAAGAAGAAATCGTTGGCGTCTACGTGTTTGGGGTCTTTGCAAGCCACACCATTCACTACTACTGCAACAATTGAATGTGTTGCAAGAATTTATTTTATTTTCAGATTGTGTTGGCTCAAGTCTTATTATAACTAAATGAGATTATAATGAAATATGCATCATGTAATCTCATCTAATACTCTCTTGTATACAAATAAGAGCTTTTTAAAAAAATTTCACACTTATTAAAAAAATCAATAATATTACATAAAAAATATTTAAATTAATTTAAAAAATTTATCTTTTTTTATTTTTTCTTAATTCTTTTTATTAAATTTTCTCCCCCATTAAATAAGGGTAAGACATGAAAATAAATAATTAATATTAAATTAACATTGTAAAATGAAAAATATTGGTGAACAATTTTTTTTCTTTTAAAAAGATTGTGGACGGAAGGAGGAGTAGATAAAGTGTGAGTAGACATAATATTAATTATGCGGAAAAAAAAGGTATGAACAACGGCTTTGATTAGTTAAAAAGAAATTCTTAATTGCTCTTTGAGTAAGAAAATTTTTGTTCTCATCCATTTATTATATGATATATTAATAAATGTGAGTCATCTTTATTTCTTAAATCATTAACATTCATTAAGATATAAATATTAAATTGATAAGAGAAGACCTTTATTTTGTTCAAGGAATAACTAAGAATTTCTCATGTTGTTAAAAGAGTGAATCTAATTACCTTGACTTTTGGGGTCTGCCACGCAAAAATCCTGAAGAGGACTCTGATCAACAGCGGAGGCTAGTGTGAATGTGAGAGCTGTGAGGGCAAACAAGTGTAGTGCAAGGGAGGCCATGATGGTGAATAATATTTTTAGGGATGTAGTAGAATGTGTAAGAAAACTATGCGATAGTTTCTTTGTGAAGTCTAGTGTGCTGTGGAAGAATTAGGGATTGTTTTCCATCTTTATATAGGGAAATCCAGTCATGAAACTTGATGATTAATTAGAAGAAAGTCATTTTTTTGCCGCTCAAAAAACACGTATACGAACTAGTCATGCAGTTTGACCCCGTGGAAGGAAAATATATATCATTCGGATGGTGCGGTCTGTTCATGCATATAATCCAAAACATATACGTACGTACATGCCGGCTGCCAATGTGCCTTGAGATTTCACATTTGCATATAACTATAGTAAACATGAAGCTGCAAATGACATATGGAATTCATCCCTGATAGTGGTGTAGACATGTAATCTATATAAAGCCCTTCTTTGATAATTTAATCTGTATAAAGCTGAACTTAGGCAGCAGTGTTGTGCTGTTCCATTCAACTCAACTTAAACTTGGTGGTGGTCAAGGGCGGGGAACATAACAGCGTCATTATGCGTTTGATGGTGGAAACCAGGCTCAATCAATTTTTATTCGTAAGGAACCACGATACAACTTTAATAAAAATGTTATTTCTTATTTGCACACCTCAAAAACAATCATATAATAAAAAAACAAACATTATAAAACAGAAAAATAAATATTATCAAATACAAAAAATGAACAATATTAAACACATGCATGCATGAACACGTAGAAATGTTTAGTGATAATATTTGTTTTTCTGTTTTGTAACAATATTAAACTCACGTGTACACGGACACACAAAAATGTTTAGTGACAATGTTTGTTTGTTTTATTTGGTAATGTTTATTTCTTTGTTAAGTAATTGTTTTTGAGGTGTATGAATAACAAAACATTTATTTTAAGCACTACGTATTTTCATTTTTCGGTCAACAATATTTATTTTCTTAGGGCAAAATAAAGACAATAGTTCAATAAGAGCTAATAGTTCAAATGACATTTTCTTGTTAGTTTGGTCTAGTGTCGAAATAATTTAAAGAAATTGTGTTCGACTCTTATTGATTAATGTGTTCAAATAAAAAATATATCTATCTTAAAAAAAATAAAATAAATAAAGACAATAGTCACCATCTCCACCTGATGCTGCTTCTAAATGGGCCGGCATGTTCATGCTATCTTAAATAACCATGGCATGAAACGTGAAAATAAAAAAAAAAAAGTCAATACTCATGCATAGATTCATTCCACATTTTTATGTGTTTTTGAACCACTTTTAATTTATATTTAAGAAACATTATTCATCCTTAATTTTAATTTATAATATCTAAAAATATATAAAATTTAAAAAATCAATATTAGATAACGTTCTAACAATATATAATTTTTATTTTCAAGATAACACGTTAGGGCAATAATCATATTTTTGTGAGCTGGTCCAACTCAACCTTGTTTTTTTAATAACTCAAACTAGAATAAGAGTATGAAAAACGACCAAAAAAATTAAATAGGGGAATACAAGTGTAATGCGTGATCTAATGGATGAACGTGGTCCATTTCCATTGTGCATAAACTTTCTTTGAGATGGAAGTTTCGAACAGAAAAAGAAATATATAAATGGATTATATAGACTAACCAAATTCGGTTGATCTACATTGGGTTCAAGATATATGTTTTAGAAGTTTTATACCATAAGTATAAGGATTAGAAAATCCGTAGTCGTCTAAACCATATATATCTATTAATTTAACTCGTTTGGTTGGATTCTGTTTATAATCTCAGCCTCCCACTGATATTTTTAGAAGAAAAATGTATTAAAGGAGGGAGCAACGGATCCAGACACAGAGGGAGGGTGTCAATATTGGGTGCCTCCACAACTCATCATCAAAGGATTCATTCTATCACAAAACCCCACCCC
>QANU01062782.1:907940-985836 GCA_003254905.1 Nissolia schottii
TCTCTCTCTCTCTCTCTCTCTCTCTCTCTCTCTCTAAACGGTTCGGGTCATAATTTGGGTCGAGTCGTGGGTCTGGGTTGGGTTTTGGGTTATGCCACGTGGCATCCCATGTGGTGCACCGCATCAGCGCCACGTCAGCCCAGTCGACCCTCACCCCATCCCAGGGACTAAAACTTAATTTTACAATTTTTCAGGGACTAAAACTTTTATGCAGGGACTAAAATCAAACTTTCTAATGTTACAGGGATTAAAAACATAATTAAGCCTAAAAAAATTTTGAAATGTGATGTGTATACCTAAAAAATTCTCTCCAAGGTAATTTTGCCCTGTCTAATAAAATTTAGTAAGAGTGATGCTTTAACTCTAGTAAGTGATAATATGACTAGTGTTTTTACATGAAATGTCCATTTATTATTAGATAATAAAGTATAAGTCACTTCGCTGCTATATCACCGTAACATCTCCTAACAAAATGATATACTATAATATTATAACTATCTTTAAAAACATTTATTAAGAAAGTTAAAATAATAACTTTGTATTAAAAAAAAGAGTAAAGTTTAAATGTTTTCAATGATATTGAATACTTTAAAAATTTAAAAATTACTAATTTGACTTTTTCAACTAGTATCCTAAGAGCAATGATTAGAAAAATCATAATTTTTAAATTACTATACTCATACAAATCATAGCAAATTCCACATTTTTTTTATAATTATAAAGTTGGAAATTTTGTGTGTACTCACATAAGTTAATTAAAAACTCACATTAATTTGATGTTAAAGTAAATTGTTTTGCTTAAGTTCTATTATTTTATAAAAATTATTGTTAAGCCCTACTCATTAGTAAATATTGTTATGGGTTTCTGTGTTTAAGCTTGTAACAATGAGAATGCTTCACTTGCCAGCCTCTTTTACACAAGAAGAGTGTCATGCTCCTAGTTATATATAGGGAGTTGATTATCTCATTGGCATTAACACAAAAAAACCTAATATGGAATATGAGTAATAATCTCTCACTAATCTTAATTTTGGATTCTGGTGTCTGCGATGACCATGAAGGCTCATTCCATGTATTTTTGTATCAATTTCATATATATTGAATATTGTTGTTGTCTTACATGTCATAATTCAATGTTAAACTATTCCTGTGAATTTTAGATTATATTATTAATATTGTTTGACTCTAAAATTTTCTTAATATAATTATTTAAAAATTGTCCAAAATAATTATCTTAGATAATATTTACTATTAAGAATATAATGTGAGAGAAAAACAAAAGTGGAATTAGGTAGAAGTGGTTAGTGGTAAATGTAAATGAAGCATTAACAAAATGAATAAGTATAGAAACGCATGGCACAGTAACAGACCCATGATCTTTCCTCTCCCTTTCATCACTCACACACAGTCTCACATTCCATTCCAATACAATACAGGCTATAAAAACAATGTTCAATTCCTAACCTAATTTCATTCAATCCACCCCCCCTTCCCACAAAGAAAAAAAAAAAAGAACTTTCCCATCCTTTTCACTTTTCTTTTTCTATCAAAAAGGGGAAAGAGAGAGTTTGCAGAAGCATGCTGTTTCCACGGAAGAAAAACAGGGTAACCCGAATATCCCGAATCGTCGCCGATCTTCAGTCCCCAAAACGCGATTCCCCTTTTGTTGTCCAGACCGGCTTCCCCACCTCCCTCATCGATCTCTTCGTCAAAAACCGCACCCGCTTCACAAAACCTAAGTCCAAGAAACTACATCAACCGCTAATCTCTGATCCGCCACTGCTGCCGCCATCTCCGCCCCCTTCTCCGATGCCGGAGACCTCGAGTTCGAGCTCTCTCACGGTGGTTCCCGCTGAGGCTCCGAGCTCGACGCCGTTGTTCACAGTGAACAGCGTTGATGGAGGAGATGATGATGCGGGTTTGGGTTTGGAGGTCAATCGGGTCGGCGAGTGCGGTTTTGGGTCGGGTTCAAAATCGGTTCTTGCTATCTTCCTTAAGATGTTGTTTTTGGCGGCGGTTTTGGTCACCAGCGTGATGAATCTTACCGTTGGGATCACCGTGTCAGCTTTCGCGCTTCTGTTCCTCGAATTCGTGGGGAAACGATTCGTTTCGTGTTCAAAGATGGGGATCATTGAGCCTTTGACCCAAAGAGTTTCTAATTGTGTTTGGTTGCAAAAGCTTCAACTGAATAGTAATAAAAAGAAGGATTGCGAAGGCTCTGTTTCTGAGGTAGCAATTTTTGAGGGCGAGAAAGTTGTGGTGTCTGAAATTGAGGTTGTGGAAACGAAGGCATGTTTAGTTGTTGGTCCTGAATTGGATTGTGTCAATGGGGACAAGAAATTGAGTTGTCCTGATATGAAGGAAGAGGAGGGTTCAAATGGGAAGGCTTTGGATTCGTGTGAAATTTCCCCATGTGAGAGTAAAGGTAGCCGTAGTGTTAGGTTCAAATCCAAGATGGTAAAGAACCTTGTGCCTAAAAAGGTGAGAACCTCAATGAAAGAGAAAAGGGCAAGGAAAATTAAAAAGAGCGAAGCTGAGTCTCCATGTTCTGATGTAGGAAAGGAGGAAGAGAATGAGAATGGATCAACAACATTGTTGTCCAAAATTAAACTAGACTGTATAAGAGAGGTGGAGGTTGATCATGGAATCACGTTTTGCCCAGAATCTTCAATGACCAGGGTGGAGGAGGTAGCAGTGGTTAGCGAAGATAATAGAAATAGGGTCCATAAAGTTGGGGATTCAGGGTACATAATTCTAGTTGTTATTACACTTGCTGGGCTTGTGATGGGTCGTTTCTCTGCACTGATACTTACAATGACATGGTGTTTCATGCTAAAGATAGTTAGTTGCAATGCAAGCAAAATCACACAAGGTGCCTCGATCAAATGTTCTATTCCAAAATCTTGATAGAACCTCGGAGGGTCTTCGGGGGAAAGGAGTTTGAAAATACTAATATCATGTTACATTAGTGGTAAGGTTTCATATAAGGCTTGGACACTGAGTGTGATAGGAACTCCAACCATTTGTTGGGAATCCAACTTGATGCGTTGTGTTTATGTAAATTTATATCACACAATTACAAACGATAGTGAATACTGAATACATTCTTTTGATTATCTGTGCAAGCTTGCAACCTTCAAACTTTCTTCCTCTGTACATGGGCTTCAGTTATTTGATTTCTGATAAGTCTGGTAACATATTATTGTTACTCTGACAATTTATTTATATACCTTGTCAACTAATCCAATCAAGTCATGCAAATTTGCGTGCAGAGAGTAGCGTAGAGAAGACATTGCTTTGTTGTGGGAAAAAAAAAAAAAAAAGAGCGACCCAAGAGCGGTTGCATTGCATGACGTGTCTATTTTCGGTCTTATATGGGCTTCTTTTGGGTGAAAAATATGATTGATCACCATTTTGGGTTGGGACGAACTAATGATTTCAGCCTTAAGTTAAATGGGAAAAATGCTAATAGTGGGCTTGGTCTGGGCAGAAGTGATTGGGCCCTAACAGCCCAAGATAGAGGTCCAGCACCAGAAGAAGCTTATGACTACAGGAGCCAGGAGGTACTAGCGGCGACAGGAGCCAAAAGTCGAAAAGCCATGTGGTGTGTCTTTATTTTTTCTATTGAAAGGAATGGTGGTATTGGTTACAAGTTGGGAATAGTATATAATGTAAGGCAGAAATTTGGGATTTGAAATGGAGGACCATAATTGGGTGTGAGATCCTCCCCCTAAATACACATCCCCCATTCCATTTTGGCCCTCGAGCCTTCTTCATTGTTCATTCATTGGTTCATTCGCACCTCCAAACACAGGAAGCACACGCCAAAAGGGGGCCACATCCTCCTCCTCCAAATCCCAACACTCTTTAATATTTCCCATTTCGCCTCCGTTCATTCATTCTGAATAGGTTTGTTTCATTCAGCTCACCTGCATTCCCTTTCTTTCCAGATCCATAATCTTGCACAATCTCTAATCCTCTGTTTTAATCTGCAGTGGCGAGATGGTTGCAAATAATTTTGCTGTTGATTTGAGTAAGCCCCTTGTTTCCCAGGTACAATAACAATTACATGCCTTCAGCTCTAGTGTCTTCTTTTTTTCGTTTCTGCTACCGTATGTCATGTTATCTGATTGATTGATTGATTGAATCTGAATGTTTTACAGGTGGGGCATCTTGGAGATGCTTATGAACAGTGGGTTCACGAACCTATTGTAAGCAAGGAAGGCCCTCGTTTCTTTCAAAACAGCTTTTTGGAGGTAACTTTCGTTTTTCCATATTTATGTCATTTTGGACAATTTAAAGAGCATTAGTTGATATATTTTCTTTTCTTTTCTACCCTTATTAAATGATTAAGTGGAAAGAATAAGAGAGAATAAATGGGATTTAAAAAATGACGATACTTTTGTAACATTGAAACTTATTTAAATCATTAATCCGTATGCACATTTTAAACTGGACAGCTATGGTCACAAGTACAAGAATGAGTGGCTTTGGATCTTGAAACTTAAAGCTTGACTTATTAATTCATAGAATGGTACCTCGTAGGTCAAATTAGTTCTTTTATTTATTATCATGACTTTGTCATCACATTTTTTATAATTTGTCATATTAAATTAGACTGTAACAGAATGTGCAAAGCATATTGGAGTGAAAAATGAAACTTGTATTGCAAGTTGGAGAGAAAGGCTCTTATATACACATAGATAGCTTGAGTTGCAAGTTACTTTGTAACTAATTTAACTACCCTTCTATTTACACAGCCAGCTACTAACTACAACTAACTCCTAACAAAGTTAGTTAGAGGTTTCTCCCTATTACCCCTCCTCAAACGTGGCATGGTGCGGGCTGAATATGCTAAGCATGCCTAGTTTGGGATGTAAGAAATCAAAAACAGCAGGAGGAACAGGCTTGGTTAACAGCACTAGAATTGTAAATGAATTGTAGCAGTACTTGAGATTGCAAATAAGGTTGTAGTGGCATTTGCAGTTGCAAATGAAATTATGATATTAACTAAGATTTGCAATCTTAAGTTTTGCCACAACCTCATTTTCAACCTCAACTGGTACTATAATCTCATTTGCAGGCTCAATACTTATCACAACCCAATTTAATATGAAGAATCAACGAAAACATAAATGATAATGAATTGGAGAACTAACTTGACTTATAACTTAAAATTTCAAGGGTCAGAAAGTCAGATTTTAAATTTCAATGACCAAAGTGAGCATTACTCGGATACCCAAATATACGACCTCTTTCAGCAAATATTATTAAGATAATAACTAAAAGTATCCAAAATTATTTGATAGGATATGTATTCCGTATGGATGCAATGGCCATTTCAAAGTATTTGTGCATCCTAGCACAAATTCATAACCTAAAGCAATTTCAAGTCATATAGATAAAATATTGTTTATGGCGTAGGCGTACTACACATTGAGAAGTTTAGTGTCTTTCAGCCGTGTGTGTTGTTGACTTGACTAGTTGCTGCTTTGGGACAGTTCTTCACGCGCACGAGGTGGTGGGTGATTCCAATTGTTTGGGTACCAGTTGCATATTGCTTCATTTCTAGCTCTGTAAAACTGGGCGTCCCTTCTCCTCATGTAGCCCTGATGGTGCTTCTTGGCATCTTTGTTTGGACACTTGCCGAATACCTATTGCACCGTTTCCTTTTCCACGTCAAAACAACCAGCTACTGGTTAGAATCTCTCTCTTCCCCCCCTTCCTCTCTTATATGCATAATGTATCACGTTCACCATTAAAATATCTTCATGAATAATGCACCACTCAACAATGTTGCACATAACTGGTTTAGTACACATTAAACATTATGTTGCACGAGATTTTTTTAATACCTATTTTATGAAATCTTATGCTATGTTTTGCATGTAATTGTCTTTAACCACATCTACTTAGTCTAACTGGTAACTACTAATTGCTTCAAAGAATATTGAAAACTTTATTTGTTTCGTTTGGTTTTGATGTTGCATTAGGGGAAATACCATGCATTATCTTCTCCATGGCTGCCACCATAAGCACCCACAGGATCACCTGAGACTTGTGTTTCCCCCAGCAGCCGCTGTAATGTTAGCGATACCGGTATCTATCTTCTACCATGTTATACTATGTAACATGTTTCTCTACCTGTATTGCCTCAGAAATTAATTGTGGCGTGTAGCTTCTTTTTTAATTTGCCATGGATGGTTCCAGTAATTTGAGTAACTTCCTTTTTCCCCTCGATACTAAATAAAAATTGCTTTCAGTGAGTAACTATTATTTGAAATATGATTCTACATTCTCTATTTCTTAAAGTATGCACTACTTGTATTCTCTTATGTGGGTTCGTGACCGATTTGTGCCAATTTAATCTATCGCATCCCTGCTGGTATTATTATGGTTTTCAGGAGCCATTATTTAGTTAGTGTTGAACGGGTGTTACAACATGTGATGTCAAACTACTATTACACTAGAGATACCTACTTGTGCAATGGTTTTCAAGTAAATCACCATAAGAGGTGCCATGAATTGATATTTGTGTTTTTCTTCTGCCATGTGCAGATCTGGAACTTAGTGAAGCTTTTGTGCCCCGCTTCAACTGCTCCTGCTGTGTTTGGAGGTGTGTTATTGGGATACGTGATGTATGATTGCACCCATTACTACTTGCACCATGGTCAACCAAAGAATGATGTGCCCAAGAGTCTTAAGGTAAAAGTACTCTCCCTCCTTTAGCTGTGTATGCCATTTAAATTACAATTCCTTACTCTAATATGTGCTTAGCTGTATTATTTACCAGATGTATTAGTTGATCAAATGTCGCTCTTTTATCATTTTATGAATATTCAATTTGATTTGAAATTGAAATGCAATTCATATACAGGAATTGTTGAGGAATTCTTGTCTCGGCTCTTTTTATGGATATTTAGATCCTCTCATTATCTTTGGGAACAAGAGTGTCATTATCCGTGTCTTTCATTTCCAAACGTGACAGTATCATATATTCTTGTTATGTTGCTCCTTTATGTATGATATATTGACAGTTATCTAAATCTTGTAAGCCAGAAAGAAAGGCAAATAATATTTCCTTTGTTATTTTGCAGAAGTACCACTTGAATCATCACTATCGGATCCAGAACTATGGCTTTGGGATCACGTCACCGCTATGGGATTTTGTTTTTGGAACGGTACCTCCACCTACAAAAGTGGGTGCCAAGCGTAGATAAGGGATTGTGAAGAGTTTCATTTGTTCATTGGTTAAGATCATAGCAAATTCAGGAGTTCAGACAAAATATCTCAAGAATTCATGCTTGTGTTTGTCTAATTAATTTTGCTCCTCAATATATGTTTCTGAGAGGGTTTAACGCTCCATCTTGTGTTATTATTGTGTAAAATTTGATATGTATCAAAGTTTATGGCAGATAACTCTCTCTACCTGTGCATAGTCATTTCTGGTTCAACTCTACACCAATATCCTTGTTGACTGGGGTCACTTGTAGTTGTAGGTTAACTTCTACTTCCAAAGAAATCAAGAGATTCACCGTAAGAGGCAGCGGAATAATGCCATTTACACAATTATCTTGTTTTACAATTGCAGACAATTGCAGATAAGTATTTCATCTAGGCAATTAGGAGGCCTGTTTAGAACCTTTTCTTGTTAAGCTTTAAAAAAGAAAACTTTGATATTGGCATTTTTTTTCTAAGAGATCAAGATTCTCTTATTTTTAAAAAATGAGGATTATGTTCACTATTTTACCATTTATTTACATGACTAATTCATGTTAATATGACATTTCTTTTCCAATAAATAATAAAATAATGAACATAACTTTCCCTTTTTATTTATTTTTTTAAAAAATGATGTTGATCCTTTTGCAAGTATATTTTCTTATTAAAAAAATATATGCATTGCGAATGTGCACAAGCACAACACTTAGGCCATAAAATAATAATGTGTCTAACAATATCAAGAATCTAAAGTAATTAAACATCTTGTAATTGTTGAGATGATCCTTTTAATCGCAGTAGTATCAAAAAAATAATTGAAGTTTCATTGGTTAGTTTATTATAATGAATAACTAAAAAGAAATACTTCAATTTTTTATTTCAATTAAACTATAAAATCTATTAAGAATACTAAAATAAATATATAATTTTTCTCACTTTTATTTTTAAATTTTTTCATCCCATTCTATGGTTATATTTTTTTTAAAAAAATGGTGTGTTGCATAATAAATTATTAAAAAAATATAATTTATATGACTTTTAAATTATTTTTAAAAAATTACTATCTTATTTAAAAAATTTTAAATAATGAAAACAACATTTTTTTTTCATCAAATTAAAAAAAAAATTTTAAGATTAGAAATACATAGTAATTTAAACAACTCCCTACTGAAACGACTTCGTTTTACCCAATATCGTTCTGTTTTTATTTTATTTTATTTTATTTTTAAAAATAATTTATTTCCCTTATCCACCTTACCTTATAGTTGAGTCTGCTCTCAGCTCAACCGTCCTCTGAACCTGTGGCCTCCCTCTCTCTCACAGACACTGCCATGGCTGCAATGACGTCCATGAGCTTCAACATAGCTACCGCATTCAAAGGCCTCTCCTTGTCCTCTAGCTCCTCCTCTTCTTTCTTCACTGCCGGCACTGCTTCCCTTCCCCTCCTCCGCGCTGGCCCTGCCACCTCCATCGTCGCGCTCCCTCAGAGGTTGCCCCTCACCATCCAGAACGCCCACAAGAAGGGAGCCGGAAGCACCAAGAACGGCCGAGACTCGCCGGGGCAGCGCCTCGGCGTCAAGATCTTCGGCGACCAAGTCGCCAAGCCCGGTTCCATCATCGTTCGCCAGCGCGGAACCAAAGTACATAATATCTCTTCACTTTTCTATCTTTTTTTTTTTCCTTAGGGTTTTCAATTTGTGTGCAAACAAATGTGAGTGACTCTGCTATTGAATTGATTGATTTTTAATTGCTGCTGTATGTTGAATGAGAGAGGCACGCAATTACTGAGTGAAGGTTTTGGGGCTCTTTAAACAGGGAAGTTCTGCAGTATCTTAATCTTTTATTTGTTTTCTGTTTTCTTTTTCCACAGCTAAACAGCTCTATTTTACGTAGAATCTATCAATAAAACGGAATAGGTATAGCTTGCTTGCTACTGCAGAAAGCTGTTTCGCTTCAACTTTGAAGTGTTGAGAATATAAATTTGACATAAATTACACGTCTTGACAATCAGAACTGATTAAAAATGCTAATGACAGTCCTATTGAGAGTAATAATGGTACTGAGAAAATGATGGAAGGTGTCAAAGGTGTGCGTGCAGTCCACATTCAATCTATGCCTTTCTTAGAATATCTGCCACTCACACGTGTTCTTCATACATACTGTTATCCATTGTGCATTAAGCTCACTATTTTCTTAGTTCTGATTTTCTTTTTGCTTTTTTTCCTTTTTTGGCAACACTTTTAGTTTCACGCAGGAAATAATGTGGGGCTTGGCAAAGACTACACCATCTTCTCCTTGATTGATGGAGTTGTAAAATTTGAGAAATTTGGGCCTGACAGGAAAAAGGTTTGGTGATTTTTGTTTGCAGCTCAAGTATGGTACTTATATAATCCTAGTGAGTACAAATTAATGTATTATAAAAGCTGTATTGTTATTAGGTGAGTGTTTACCCACGAGAAGTACAACCGGAGAACCCCAACAGCTATAGAGCAAGGAAGAGAGACTACTTCAGGATGAGGCGCGAACGCAAGAAAGCTAGAGAAGAAGAGTTCTTGCTTAAGTCCCAGCTGGTGCTGGCTTCTGCTGATGATTCTGCAATCACTAATCCAATGTGCTGATTCTGCTTCCGCTACTCAAATGTGTAAACTTCCTCGTCACATTTTTTTTTTTTTTTTTACTATTGTGTATCTGTGAATTCTTAGCATTGTATTGAGATTTATTGAAGTAGAAAACTAAAAGATTATCAATTTTGTTTTCTGGGCTGATGAGTAGAATCATACATGGCCAAATATCATTCCCCTTTGTATCCATAATCCATAAACCAGCTAGGGAACACCTACTGTCTTGACCTTTGTTTTGTTCAATAATTTTGTATTCGATGAATCAAGTTGTCTTTTTATTGATAAGTTCACAACCTTAAATACACATTTCACCTTCATAAGCTAGCTCAAGATTATGTTTCGTTTGGCTAAGTTTTTAAACTTGCTTCAGTGTCATTTTGAATGTCACGCGTTAGCCTTAAGATTTGACTAGTAATATTTTGGTTGTTTTATTCTCTTCACTTGTTAAGTGGAGAGCTATATCGAAAGCACTGATAGTCAAACACACAAACGAGTGTTTTCCACTATTCAAATGAAGTGATTGAGTGGTTTTCCATTGATAATAATTAAGCACACTGGCAGAATATCAAACCACTATCCCTTCAAAATTAGTTAATTAGAGTCTTACAAACTGTCAGATTGTATGTCACCTCGCATAGACCCCATTTAATATTATAGTAGGCTAGAGGGTAGACTGTCCCTCAAGTTGAATTAATAAATTGGAAAAACGCAAAGGTTAACTCCATAATGTGTAATGCCACAGTCGTGGTGAAAGTGGAAGAAGTAAAAATGAAACGAAGTGGGAAAACACGAGAGACAATAGGGAAGTGAAGTTAAATATGGGAATACCCAATGCAGTGCCATAAGTTAGTGCAACACAGGGCAAGCTGCTGTTTTTGGTGATATTTTTGTAGCTGAGTTTTGTGAAATGAGTGATGTTATTGCAGAGTCGTCTAACAGTAACAGCTTCCCCCCCAATTTACACGTTAAACACTATAAAGCCTCATGTTGACATTTATTTGGAACAAGTGGCATTTATGTGGAACAACTTTAACATAAGTCATTTCCTTTTCACTTTTAAGAGAAGTGTTCAATTCACAAATCTGCACAATATATTCCAAAGTTCAGCACATGATGACAGATACATACACATACAAAGAAACAAATGGCAAGGAAACTAAGGTATAATTGTTAAAAGGTTAGCTAACATAGAACTCACTCGTCTATCCATGCATCTTTATTTTTTTCTTCGGTTATTAATTCAACTCTCAAGCAGATTTAACCATACTTGTCCAATTGATCTAGCATTCTATCCACAATACAAAAGTTGTACCCCTTTGATCTCCTCCTTTTCTTACCTTCTACCCCATTTTAACCAATTGGCAATGGAGGGATGCTCTGCTCATGCCTAAAGAAATTAGATGGATCAATTTTAGTCTTCACCTTTACTAGCCTCATGAAGTTATCCTTGAAATACCTGTAACCCCAAGAACACGAGGAAGCCTTTGAAACGTTTTTGCTGTTCTTCTGGTTCATCCCTATATCAAGATCTCTATAATTAACATACACTTCCCTTGGATGTTTTGTAGCATAGGGAGCCATGTAGTTGTAAAATTTCCTGATCCAGTCCATATGCTTTTCCATATTCTTGTCTCCATCAGCCCATCCATCATAGTACAGAATTATGAAGAGAGTTCCTTGTCGGTGAGGGAAAGGGGTTCCAGATTCTGCAATCCTGCTCATCATTCCTCCATAGGTAGTCCAAAACATGAGGGGGGCATCTTCCTGCAGGAAAATTTTCCATATTGCATCGAGGGAATTTTCTGGGATTACTTGCCTGACAAAATCTGATTTTCCTTTGAAGTAAGCCTTCGATGTGGGTTTTCCTTGCAGCAGAATATCAGGAGATGTTCCATTGGGGTAGCCAGCAAGGTAAAGAACAGATTTGATCCAGCTAGTTTCAAAACAGTCCTTTCTTGTCAAACCCAACGCAGGATAGCTTTGCTCCATAACCTCGAGAAGTCTATCAGCGCCCCCAAGGAAGAGGGCATTGTCAGAAGTTGTTACAGTTCGGTGACCAGGAACACTTCCATTGCCTTGTTGAATAAGAACTCTGATGAAGAGATCCTCATCAATATTTGTTGCTACCTGCTGCCACCTATGAAGACGCTTGTTTGCTCCTGGTTCCAGGCTCTTGGTTACTGTAAACACAGTCACAGTTTGTGGAACAGGAACCAGCTTGATCTTCCACCATAGAATAACTCCAAAGCTGCCTCCACCACCACGGCCCAAAATAGGTCTTCTCCCATGGCTTCCCTGTCAAGAGTCCTGCCGTTGGCGTCGACAATTCGAGCATCCAGGACATTGTCAGCACTAATGCCAAACTTTCTGACCAAGGAACCATATGCACCTCCTGTTATATGCCCACCAACACCCAAGCTTGTACAAAGGCCTGCAGGGAAGCCATGCACTGTACTTTTCTCTGAAATCCTGTAATAGACTTCACCGATTGTGGCACCAGCTTGAATCCACGCGGTGTTCTGTGCAATATCAACAGCGATTGCGCGGAGTTTGACCAAGTCTAGGATCATGAACGACTTCTCAATAAGAGAAACAAAAGAGCCCTTCATAGTCATGCCCTCCACTGCGGACTCTCATATGTCTGCCAAGTTGTTTTGCAAAAACCACAGCGGCTTGGACTTGAGAGTCATGGAATGGAGTGAATATGAAATCTGGTTTTGGCACTGATGGCAACAAGTACCTTAGATTTTGAGCAGTGGACTCAAGGACAGAAGTGTAGGAACCATCGCTAGGAGTGTAGACTGCATTTGGAAATTGATTTGGGATTTGAGAATGGAGTGTTAGGCAATGGTTGAAAGCTTCATGAATTGGAACTGAAGTGGTGAGTGGAATTGAGAGCAGAACCAAAAAACTTGCTAAGAAGGACATCAGAGACCGCATGATGCTTTATTTTAAGTTGTCTCTTCACCTGTGTCGAAGGAAATACGGTTTCTCTTGCTTGTTTATACTGCTATACTGGTTGCTAATGTAAGTTTTCTAGTTGCAATACTTTCAAATATGCTTTTTTAGGTGAGCTCAGGCAAACCTCAAATTAAGTGGCATTTCTTTTTTCCTTTTTTTTTATTCTTGGTTCAGTCGCAGTGGTGTAGTTGAAACGATTACTGTGGGGTTCATTTTTCCAAAAAACAATTCACACGCACCCAGAACGTTGTTAATAAATTTAAGATCTATTTTGAGCATGCTCAAATTTTCTTCTCTGACTGCCATGTGTGCAGTATGATGCTAATATAATACGTAAACGGTCTGATCCTCTCCTAGTAGAGGGGTTCAATGAAATAGTTTGACGCGAGAGACAAAATGCCTTTTACTGGTTTCTTTTTTCAAAAAGAAAAATAAAATAAAAATCCTGCTTATATGATCTTGCAATTGTAACGTGTAAAATTAACAGATTTGGTTCCTTTATATCAACTTTTTTTTTTTTCCCTTTCGTGGTTACAAGGTAAAAGGCGGGAATGATATTCTCTACCTTCATTTGCCAATCCAACTTAAACGAAGAACAAAAAAAACTGGAAGAAGAAAATTGCCAATCAAACTCTCAAAGACCATGACAGTAGCATTGCTTGAAAGCAAGGTGATGAGTGCTGAAGTTTCCAAGCCTAAAAGCTGGCCCACGTACCATTTTTTATTTTTTAGGTTGCCTGCCCAGTATGCAAGGCTTAGCCTTAATTAATCTGGGTCGACCTGGGTCGCGCACCTGGCTATGGCGGATGAGTCTCCCAGCGGGGATAACTGCGTGCACAAGGTCTCAAACTCGGGACCTTGCTTAAGCAATACGAAGCCGCTTACTACTTGGACCAACTTCCATTGGTTATCAATACCAATAATATGATTAAAATAAAAACCCTACCAACTATTTTATGGTTAAGCAAGAGTGTGACATGACAGTAGTTTCATCTCATCCGTTAACCATGTTAGTGTTAGTGTTAGTGACAGTAGGGGCACAAGTCCCAAAGGTATTCTTTTGATTCTGATGATGATTCCGTCTTCCACCACCACCACCACTCTGTTGGCCTCCCAAATCCTGCTCCGATCTTCCTCCTTCTCGCAGACCGCAGAAAAAGCATCCATCACTGTTGCATTTGAGTTCCCACCGTCTCCAAGGGTTCTGCACTTCTGGTAACTTGATACGTACGGTTAGTGGGTAGTTAGAAATTAGTTGCAATTAGTTGTGAAAGTTAGTTGCAACTGCCAAATGAGCAGTTAGGCAACTGAGGGGAGGGAAATCCAGCCATAATAAGCTGTATTTAAAGAAGAGAAAGGCATGCAATGAAGAATGCACTCTTACCTACACTTCCTCTGTTCTGCTCTGTTCTCTTTTTCTCTCTGTTTCCTCTCTTTTCTCTCTTCCCTTCTTCTCCTTCTTCTTAACATAACTCCCCTGCTTCTTGGATTTATTGCAATTGATATTAAAATTATTGATTGACCAATCTGTCATAATATTATAATAATCCAACCACTTTCCATTCAAAATTTGTTAATTATAGTTTTTCGAACCTTCAGATTGCACGTCATTGTCATATCAAATGGGCAGGCATATTATACAAGTTGAATTAATTAATAGGAAATACAGAGAGGAAAGTAAACTCAACTCCATAACTGTGTGATGCACATTTGTGGAAGAAAATGAAACAAAGTAGAAAACGACAAGAGAGACCTGGGAAGGGAAATTTATCGAGTTGCATTTTGATCTCATACTTGATTCACTTTCATAGAAATCAAACGGCCATAAATGATTTCATTGTTTTTCTTGCATTATGGCTTCGGGCCATTTAACAGTACTGCTCCCCTATTTACAATTTAAACGATAGAAGCTGTTTGTTCAAAGCTCAGTAACAAGCCCTCATTTTGACATTTATTTTGAAGAATTGCCATTTATGTGGAATAACTTTTAAGAGAAGTCATTTGTTTTTGGTGAATACTTTGAAAGAAATCTTAAATTCACTAATCTGCACAATATATTTAGCAAGGTCACATGAGTCCGAAATAATTATCTGAGTCACACACAAATTACATGACGATCTCACGCTTTCTCTAGCACTCAATCACAAAAACACACGCATGCAATGAAGCCATTGGCAAGGACTAAGGTGTATTTTTTTACAAAGTAGCTGACATAGAACATAAATATATATAATAATGCATGTACAAGAAGTTTTATTCCTTCGGTCAATAGTTCAACTTGCAACAGATTCAACCTGTCAAATTGATCTTGCATTCTAGCCACAACACGGTAGTTGTACTTGTACCCTTTCGATCTTCTCCTCTTCTTGCCATCTACCATTTCTTATTTGACAATGGAGGGATGCTCTGCTCGTGCCTAAAGAAATTAGATGGATCAACTTTAGTCTTCACCTTTACTAGCCTCATGAAGTTATCCTTGAAATACTTGTAACCCCAAGAGGAAGCCTCTGTAAAGCTTGTGCTATTCTTCTGGTTCTTCCCTAAATCAAGATCTCTGTAATTAACGTATGCTTCCCTTGGGTACTTCAAAGCATAGGGAGCCATGTAGTGGTAAAATTTCCTGACCCAGTCCATATGCTTTGCCATATTCTTGTCTCCATCTGACCATCTATTATAATACTGAATGTTGTAAAGAGTTCCTTGTCTGTGAGGGAAAGGGGTCGCAGATTCTGTGATCCTGCTCATCATTCCTCCATAGGGGGTCCAAATCATCAGGAGGCCATCCTCCTGCAGGAAAATCTTCAATAGTGCATTGAGGGAATTTTCTGGGATTAGTTGCTTGACAAAATCAGATTTTGCTTTGAAGTAAGCCTTGAATAAGGGTTTTCCTTGGAGCAGAACTTCTGGAGGTGTTCCACTGGGGTAATTGGCAAGGAAAATAACAGATTTGATCCAGCTAGTTTCCAAACAGTCCTTTCTTGTCAAACCCAATTCGGGAAAGCTTTGCTCCATAACCTGGAGAAGTCTGTCTGCACCACCAAGGAAGAGAGCATTGTAAAGACTCGTTACAGTTCCATTGCCTGCTTGAATGTAAACTTTGAGGAACAAATCCTCATCAACATTTGGTGCCACTTGCTGCCACCTATAAAGAAGCTTGGTTGCTCCTTGTTCCAAGGTCTTGTTTATGGCAAACACTGTCACAGTTTGTGGCACAGGAACAAGCTTGATCTTCCACCATAGAATAACTCCAAAGCTGCCTCCACCGCTGCCTCTGATGGCCCAAAATAGGTCTTCTCCCATGGCTGCTCTGTCGAGAATCTTGCCATTGGCATCGACAATTCGAGCATCAAGGACATTGTCAGCACCAAGGCCATACTTTCTCAACAGAGAACCATGTGCACCTCCTGTTATGTGCCCACCGACACCCAAGCTTGTCCATATGCCTGCAGGGAAGCCATGAACTGCACTTTTCTCTGCAATTTTGTAATAGACTTCACCAATTGTGGCACCTGCTTGAATCCACGCTGCGTTCTGTGCAATATCAACATTGACCGCACGAAGCTTGACCAAGTCCAGGATCATGAATGGTTTCTCAATAAGAGAAACATAAGAGAGCCCTTCATAGTCATGCCCTCCACTGCGTACCCTCATATGGATGCCAAGCTGTTTTGCACAAACCACTGCTGCTTGGACTTGACAGTCATGGAATGGGGTGAATATTAAATCTGGTTTTGGCACTGAAGGCAGCAGGTACCTTAAGTTTTGAGCAGAGGACTCAAGGACAGAAGTGTAGGAACCATTGCTAGGAGGGTAGACTGCATTTGGAAATTGACTTGGGATTTGAGAATGGAGTGTTAGACAATGGTTGAAAGCTTCATGAATTGGAACTGAAGTAGAGAGTGAAATTGACAACAGAAACACAAAACTTGCTAAAAGGGACCTCCGGGATGGCATGATGCTTTTCAGTTACCTCTTCTCTTGTGTTCAAGAAAACTCGGTTTCTCTGGCTTGTTTATAACACTGCCATACATGTTAATGTCAGTTTTGTAGTTGCAATATATAAGGGTACGTGAGCTAAGGTGTGAATTCATTTTATTTGGCTCAGCAGCAGTGGCGTAGTTGAAAATGTTTAATTTGACTGCGTGGAGCTTCCATTTTTGAAAACCTTCCACACACTCTAACCTTTGTCAAATAAATTCATGATCTATTTTGATCATGCACAAATTTTCTTCCCCATCTGCCATGTTTACAGTATGACGCTAATACAATATATAAGCTGTCTGATCCTCTCGTAGGTGGTTCAATGAACTAGTTTGACACGAGACAAAATGCATTTTACTGGATTCTTCTTTTTTGAAAAATAAAAAATAAAAATTCCTGCTACATGATCCTGCAATTGTAACTAGTAAAGTAAACAGATTTGGTTTCTATAAATCAACATTTTTTTTTCCTTAAGGTAAAAAAAAGGTGGGAATGATGTTCTTTCCCTAGATTTGCCAATCAAGCTCTGAAAGGTAAAGGTAGTCGCTTTGCTTAAATACAAGGTGATGAGTTATCTCATGATTCAAAATTTCAAGTAAACCTCAAATTTTGAATCTAGCTTTGTTATGAACTTACCGTTCTCGATTGATCAATCCCTGCTACCCCTCTGATTTTCCTCTTGTCACAGAATGCAGCAATCATCCATCAACACATTGCATTTGAGTTTCCACAGCCTCCAGGGGTTCCGTTTCGCATTTCTGGTAACTCCCTGCTACTTCAAGCCACAACTCCGATTTCTTTTGAGTTTTCCATTGGAAACTCATTCAAGGATTTGTTTCTCAATTGATATTAAATTATTAATAAAGTAGACTGTCATAATGTCATCCCCATCACTATCCATTCGTAATTATTTATTTAGAGTCTTACAAACATTCAGATTGCACGTCATTGTCGCATCAAATGGGAAGAAAGAGACCCCATTGCTAACAATTATAGTAGGAAAAAATGTGATGCACATTTGTGGCTAATAGTGGAAGCAGAAAAAGTAAATATTAGTGTGCCCGAAATGTTGACTTTTGTGAAATGGATGATGTTATTGCAGTTGAGAGTCGTCTAACAGCTTCTCCCTAGTTTACAACTTGAACACTATAAAAGTATTTGTTTAAAGCTCGGTACCAATTCCCTCATATTGACATTTAACTGTTGGAAGTTGGAACAGAACAATTGACGTTTATGTGGAATAACTTTAAGAGAAGTCATTTCTTTTTGGTCTTAATTCACAAATCTTCACAAATATTTAGCAAGGTCACATGAATCCAAAATAGTTATCTGGTTCAAACACAAGGATCCCACGCTTTTTCTAGCACTCGATCACAAATACATACACATGCAAAGAAGCCAATGGCAAGGAAACTAAGGTGTAATTATTTTAAAAGTAGCTAACATGGAACAATCTTCATTTTTTCTTCGGTTAATAACTCAACTTGCAATAGATTTAACCATACATGTCGCACTGATCTAGAATTCTAGGCTTTGATCTTCTCTTCTTCCCATCTATCCTTTCCTACCAATTGGCAATGGAGGGATACTCTGCTCATGCCTAAAGAAATTAGATGGATCAACTTTAGTCTTTACCTTTACTAGCCTCATGAAGTTATACTTGAAATACTTGTATCCCCAATAGGAAGCCTTTGAAAAGCTGCTGTTCTTCTGGTCCATCCCTATATCAAGATCTCTGTAATTAACATACGCTTCCCTTGGATATTTTGAAGCATAGGGAGCCATGTAGTAGTAAAATTTCCTCATCCAGTACATATGCTTTGCCATACTCCTCTCTCCGTCAAGCCAACCAGTTACATACTGAATTTTGTAAAGAGTTCCTTGTCTGTGAGGGAAAGGGGTCGCAGATTCTGCAATCCTGCTCATCATTCCTCCGTAGGGATTCCAAATCATCAGGGGGCCATCCTCCTGCAGGAAAATCTTCCATAGTGCATTGAGGGAATTTTCTGGGATTACTTGCCTGACAAAATCAGACTTTGCTTTGAAGTAAACCTTGGATGTGGATTTTGCTTGAAGCAGAACTTCTGGAGGAGTTCCGTTGGGATAGCCAGCTATGTAAAGCACAGATTTGATCCAGCTAGTTTCCAAACAGTCCTTTCTTGTCAAACCCAACTCAGGAAAGCTTTGCTGCATAACTTGGAGGAGTCTATCGGCACCACCAAGGAAGAGAGCATTGTAAGAAGTTGTTACAGTTCTGTGACCAGGAACACTTCCATTCCCCGTTTGAATGATAACTCTGATGAAGAGATCCTCATCAATGTTTGGTGCCACCTGCTGCCACCTATAAAGAAGCTTGTTTGCACCTTGTTCCAAACTCTTGGTTACTGTAAACACTGTCACAGTTTGTGGCACCTGGACCAGCTTGATCTTCCACCATAGAATAACTCCAAAGCTGCCTCCACCGCCACCTCTGATGGCCCAAAATAGGTCTTCTCCCATTGCTGCTCTGTCAAGAATCCTGCCATTGGCATCGACAATTCGAGCATCGAGGACATTGTCAGCGCCTAGGCCATACTTTCTCATCATGGAACCATATGCGCCTCCTGTTATGTGCCCACCAACACCTAATGTCGTGCATAGGCCTGCAGGGAAGCCATGAACTGCGCTTTTCTCTGCAATTCTGTAATACACTTCACCAATTGTGGTACCGGCTTGAATCCACGCGGTGTTCTGTGCAATATCAACACTGATTTCACGAAGCTTGACCAAGTCCAGGATCATGAATGGCTTCTCAATCAGAGAAACAAAAGAGAGCCCTTCATAGTCATGCCCTCCGCTGCGGACCCTCATATGTATGCCAAGCTGTTTTGCACAAACCACAGCAGCTTGGACTTGAGAGTCGTGGAAAGGGGTAAAAATGAAATCTGGTTTTGGCACTGAAGGCAACAGGTACCTTAGATTCTGAGCTGTGGACTCAAGGACAGAAGTAAAGGAACCATTGTTAGGTGTGTAGACTGCATTTGGAAATTGATTTGGGGTTTGAGAATGGAGTGTTATGCAATGGTTGAAAGCTTCTTGAGTTGGAACTGAAGTTGTGAGTGAAATTGACAACAGAACCACAAAAATTGCTAAGTAGGACTTAAGAGACTGCATGATGCTTGATATGCAGTTGCTCTTCACTTGTGTTCAATAAAATCCGGTTTATCTGGCTTTTATACACACACATACACACACACACACACACATATACACACACACACACACTCACATACTGCCTCTGCCATACTATACTGGTTGCTAATGTCAGTTTTCTAGTGGCAATATACGTGTATGTGAGCTAATATAAACGTCAGAACGTTATAACAAGTGGTATTCCATTTTATTTGGTTCAGCCGCAGTGGTGTAGTTGAAATTATGGCCATGTGGAATATTTATTATTGAAAACGATTCACACACACACCCAAAACTAAGTCAAATAAACTTGAAGATCTATTTTCATCGTGCGCAAATTTTCTTTTCCGATTGTGGTGTGTAGACCATGTTGCTGGTATGAAAAGAAATATGATCTGATCCTCACTTAGGAGGTTCAATGTGATAGTTTGACACGAGATTATTTAAAATTAAAAAAAAAAAATGAAATCACTTAAGAATTGATTTGATCCGATTGTGATTTGTCCTCCCAACTATGATTTTGTTAAGAATTGAAACTAGGAGTTGTGTGACTCTACCAATTATTACTAATAATTATTCTTTGTAACGAAATCACTTAGGAGCCGTTAAGCGGAAGGGACTCATCATCCCTCAATCCAAATGTCAGGATTTGATCATTAGCTTACTTAAATTTCCCAACCCAACACCTGCTCCACATGCCAATTTTCTATGTCAAGATTCAAAGTTAACCTTAAATTTATCTGTTCAATGACTTAACAACATGTTAGGTAGCATTTTGGAATCAATAAATAATGTGTAACTTTGTTTTTTTTTTGGGGGGGGTGGTGGGGGCGAAGGACCCATAAACTAATGTGTGATTCATTAGACATCAATAATACGTTTAAAATGAAAATCTACAAACTTTATTGAAATACATTATGATAGTGGATGCCAGTCAGCAAATGTTACACAGTAATAGCCATTTGGCTCATTTCTCAACTACTACAGTAATAGCCTTTGAGCTTTGATGGAATGATAACCAGATAGTGTAAAATCTCTATCAGCATGGCAAGGTTTGGAAGAAACTTTTCGGTCTGAAAGAACAAAAACATTAAGATTGCACAAAACAAAGATAACTAGAAACCTTAAGAAACTTAATGTGGAAGTGGTTAAAAGCTTGATAGAAGAAATAAGGTTGGAAAACATTTCTGTGCCAGCGCCATGCATGTTGGCGCAAACCTAAGACTAATACGCATAACCATAATATTGTTAATGCACTACAACACTAATAAACAGTTACGACGCACATGCTGTTATATATGATCTCACACTAAAACTATCTCTCTCGTATTTTCTAAAATTCATCGTCTTATAATTAAAATCTCTCATTTTCTCGAATTTGAAAATTAAAAACCTAAAAATCTTAAGTTGCTGTATCAAAATTAAAATAAAATTTTGCTTGCTTTTCTTCTGGTTAAAGGAACGGAATTAATCCTTTTAGGCCGTGACCCTATCTTTGTTTTGGTCGAACTGTGACCCATGCTTTAGTAAAAGCATAACTAAAAGCTGAATAGGGCCCAATGGACCTAACTGATAACCCCATAACATGCCCAAAAAAAGCCCCCATAATATCATTTATACTTTTTAGTAGTGATATAGCCCGCCAAACAATTATATACTTTCTGTAAATCAAAATAAATGGTGAAGAATAGCGGGAAACCCAACGGCAACATTTGTAATTCGTTTGTTGCCATGGCACACAGCACAAGTTGTGCGCACGTAAGCTGTAATTTTCATTTTTTAAGATAACAAAAGGACTTAAAATAAAAATTGAAGAAGAGTAATTTGTGACTTTCACTAAATGGGAAAAAGAAAAGACAAGGATTGCTGTGATTTGGAGCTTATTTGAAAATGTTAATATGGAAGATGCTCTAAGTATTCATGAAAACTGTGTAAAATTTGCATTTTTTTTAGTAGTCATAATTTTCTAAAAATACAAATGTTTTATTTGAGCAATGCTCGAGCTCCACCGTAATAATTAACTAATCTGATCATCTATCTCTAATGAATTATAATGAGGATATCTCCTATCTATAATCGTAACTAATTATTAATAGAGTTAGTCTTTTGTCCAATGTTTTATTTCACGTCTAAATCATGCGTAACTAATATTTCATCTGTCGTTATGAAATATTAGTTCCTTCTTAACTTCAAAACCCCATTAATTTCATAAATTTGGAGCTTGGGATGAGTTTTCTTGTCAAACCCTAAAATTTTGGATATTGATCAACATTGTTGGCATAATATAATTGGTATGCAAGGTGGAAGAGGTACATTATTTTAATTGAGTCCTAATAACACATGGGAATCATATTAACTTAGAAAAAGAAACCTTTACTACCACAGTTGTTGCTAGAGAAACAACAACACTTGAGTCACACCATCACAAGGCAGCAAACAATTGAGCACTTTATCAAATGTCTTACAACACTAGAATGACTTGAAAAACAAAAACAAAAAAAAAGTAAGAAATCTAATTAAATGGTATCCCTTATTCGTCTAAAGTATCTAATCAGCCCTTAACAGCACAAACAAATTCACAAGATACCAGTCCAAATTTATTCAAGCAGCACAGTGGCTTATTTCCCACATCTTATACAGATCAGAATGGAAGAGGTGGGATGCTCTGCTCGTGCCTGAAGAAATTACCAGGATCCACTTTGGTCTTTATCTGAACCAACCTCTTGAAGTTACCCTTGAAATACCTGTAACCCCAACCACTTGCCTGCTGGTAACTTGTTCTGCTTTTAGCGTTCATCCCCAAATCAAGATCCCTGTAATTCACATATGCCTCCCTTGGTGACTTGGACACATAAGGTCCCATGTAACTGTAAAGCTTCCTTATCCAATCTATATGCTTCCCAGGGTTCTCCTTTCCATCTTGCCACAGAGTCACATACTGGATCTTGTAAAGTGTTCCGTTTCTGTGAGGGAACGGTGTGTAAGACTCTGGGAACTCGCTCATCTTCCCGCCGTAGGGGTTCCAAATCATCAAGGGGCTCTCCTCTTGCATCAACCTCTCCCACAGGCCACGAAGACCTGCAATCGGTATCGGCTCCCTGACGAAATCCGATTTGGCCTTGAAGTAGTTCTTGAATGTTGGCTTCCCCTGAAGCAGGACTTGAGGGGGGGTGTTGTCCGGAAACCCTGCAATGTACATAACCGACTTGATCCAGCTGGTCTCCACGCACTCTTTCGCGGTTAGGCCCAGTTCTGGAAAGCGTCCCTTCATCAACTGCAACAATTCCCTCGCGCCGCCGAGGAACTGACCGTTGTAGGAAGTTGTAACGGTCTTGCGAGTAGTGTTCTTCCCGAGGCTCGCGGGCTGAATCAGGACTCTGATAAAAAGATTCTCGTCGATTTTTGGCGCCACTTCCTGCCACCTGTGAAGAAGCTTGGTACCGCCCTGCTCCAAGCTTCTCGTAACGGTAAAAACGGTTACCGTCGGAGGCACACGAACCAGCTTAATCTTCCACCAGAGCAGAACACCGAAGCTTCCGCCGCCGCCTCCTCTGATCGCCCAAAACAGATCTTCCCCCATGGATTTCCTATCCAGAATTCTCCCATTCGCGTCCACGATTCGAGCGTCGAGGGCATTATCGGCGCCGAGGCCGAATTTCCTCATCATGGAACCGTACGCGCCTCCGGTGATGTGTCCGCCGACGCCTAAGCTCGTGCACAAGCCCGCAGGGAACCCGTGGACCGAGCTCTTCTCGTAGATTCTGTAGTAAGCTTCGCCTATTGTGGCGCCGGCTTGGATCCAAGCCGTTTCGGACTTAATGTCCACGCTGATGGCGCGAAGCTTGGCCAGGTCTACCACTACGAAGGGCGTTTCAATTTCCGAAACGTACGACATCCCTTCGTAGTCGTGGCCCCCGCTTCGCACCCTCAGGTGGATGTTGAGTTTCTTGGTGCAGGTAACCGCCGCTTGCACATGTGAATCCGTGGAGGGTTTGAATATGAATTCTGGTTTTGGCGCCGAAGGCATCAGATACCTAAGGTTCTGTGCCGTGGAGCCGAGGACTGTGGTGAATGAGGCATTGTTTCGGGTGAAGATGGATGCATCGAATGGGAATGCTTTGTCCGAATTCACGTGTAGGCATCGGACGAAAGCTTCTTGAATTGAATCGGAGGTTGTTAGTGAAACTGATAACAGTAGGAGTAGAGTTGCCAAGTGTGACATTAGTGACGACATCATGGCTTAATTTTGTGCTCTAAAGTGTATACTTGGGTTTCTATGCTTTGCGCTGAAGGAGGGTGTCATCAATGTTGTATTTATATTTGAGCTATGGTGCTAATAATACTTGTGCGGTAAGACTAAAGAAATAAAGTTAAAGATGGATGACACGATTGATAACAAGTAAACTCATATTTTAAAAAAATTGAGTATAATTATTGCGGTAAATAATTTGTAAATATTTTTATAAGTTTAAAAGAGGATAGAAACATGTGTTAACTTTGTTAGAATGATCAATATTAAATACACATGAACTTTTATTAAAAAAATTGAAAAAGACGGAAGGCATAAAGATGAGGAGTGTTGGAATTGTTTTGGGGTCATTAATGTTTCTAATCTTAATCATGACAGTGTGGAACATAATCTTTTTTAATTAAATGTACCCTTTGTTAATTCCGTGACCGTCGACCAATTCAACATTCACATTCACATTGTAAACCACTTGAAAAGACTACTCTGCTTCCTTCATTAGTTACCCCCTTAAAAGAATGGTATTGCCCATTAATCATGTGCAAGGCAAAGCAACAATATTCTCCGTTGGCTTGATGAAGAATTGGAGATGGCAGACATATGTCTGCATGCTTGTAGCATTATGTGATCTTGCAGCCAATAAAGTAAATTCTGTATAATTTAATTTGTTTCATTAACTTTTATATTCTCTATCCTATATATGCATCTTCAAATGAAATCTATTTCTGTGCCGTTCCAATGGGGATAATCGTTTGGTCCACATGACTCATCAACTAGTAGTATATTTATTACTTTATCGTGTAACAAGGTTAATGTGATGGCCCATCTTAAGTTTTGTAATACTTATTTGCCAAGAGTTATTAATGTAATAAGGAATTCCCAATCGCCACCATGACTTAGCTCGGGTAGAACCGTAGAAGTCATGATTCAAGTTGTAGGGTAGTTTTTGAAGGTATGCAAAAGTTTTTAAGATGTAGTGTAACTATGGAAAGAAAAAAGAACCTTAATATGGAAATTGCATTTACTGAACATTCGAAACCGCAAAGGTGTAACGGCTTCATCAACAAAATTGAGGAGAAATCCGTGAGGGGCATGATCTTAATTAGGCATGTCATTATTCAAAATGCTGATTTTGTGGAGTACTCTATTTGATTAGTGGGTGCTTCTCCAGCTAGCTAAGACTAAGTTGGCAATCAGATGTTTCCAGATTCAGACATGAATAAATTCTTTCAACTAACTTATAGAATTTAGTTAAATCACTCAATTATTTAATTATTTAATATTTTTGGAGGACACTAGCTAATTTCAAGCCACTGTTACTAGAATAGTAGAATTTATGCCTTCTAGTTCTTTTTTTTTTTTTTTTTTGCTTTGTAACTGATCCATTCTTTTAATACTATATTAAAATCCAAATTAACTCTAACAAATGGAATTAAAAATTTAATACGAGATAAATGGTTGTTATTAAACTTTGAAAGAAAATACATTTTAGACCAAAAAAAATTGATAACATTTTATCAAAAATTAAAAGGGATACAACAGTAACTCCTTTGTCCCTCACATTTGCTCCTTACTGTGCAACCAATCAGACAAAAAGTTAAAAAGGTTAAAGAATGAAGAGCCTTTTTTTTCTTTTTTATGAGCTATGCTTTGTAAATGATTATAGGATATTGGCTTTGACATCTCCTTGCATTAAAGATTAAAAATACTTCAATACTTTATTTTTTAACTTTATTATAAAAATCAATCGTTAAAATCATAAGATTGTTCAACTACTTATAAAAAAATATATCCAAATATTATTTCTCAATAATGAAAAAGAAAAAG
Source organism: Nissolia schottii (assembly GCA_003254905.1). Taxonomy (NCBI): domain Eukaryota; kingdom Viridiplantae; phylum Streptophyta; class Magnoliopsida; order Fabales; family Fabaceae; genus Nissolia; species Nissolia schottii. The sequence goes on from QANU01062782.1 coordinate 933,969, forward strand.
GAGGCGTGGAGTTACCTTAGATAGGATAAATTCACGTAAATTATATTTAGAAAACATAAAACACTTTTAAAGTAAACATTTTTTTTTTTTGGAATTAGCTAATCTACCACTACGGACATTTTTTTACGCGAATGTCAAAGTAAATTTATAAGTCAATTAAAGTCAATCATATTAATGGGTTCTATCAAAAATTATTAGAAATTCTATTTACTCTCTTGTTGTTAAATAACTCTCCTTCCATATTAATCGTTTTAACTTTTTTTTACTTTAAGTTTATTATTGATTCAATATTTAAAAAAAAGAAACCGAATTTTCATTCTTTTGCATATAAAGATTTTAAAACTTGCCTCCGTCGGTGCTACTAGCAATAAATATGTAAAAGGAAACAATAGGGAATAAAAGGTAGTTCAACTTCTTCTTGGGAGTATGGCAGGGCTTGAGGTTCAAAAGGTCCACATGGTACATATTGTCCTCAGATTATAGAGTTGCCAACAGGGCGCTTGATGTATTTTAGGCAGAAATGAGCCGATCCATTTCCTTCCATGCATGTCTATTAAAAATGCAACCACAGACATTCAAAATTGCAATAAATTTACAAGAGTGCACCAACTTATCAGAGTGTTACTAGTTTGTGCAACATATAATTGCATTAGTAATCTAGCACGTGTAAAGCAAATGATGTCTTTGTCATTAAAATTGACCGCGATAAGAGGTTTCACCTGAAAACCGACAATAAATCAATGAAATAAAGATCTTAGAAAAAATGATATAAACGAGAAAATAAAGGCAGGGGGAAGATTAATTAATAATATTACAAATTAATGTAGCTTTTGTTACATCTTTCACTTTCAACTTTCGGGAAATAAAAACAATGAGTCAATGACTATGCTCTATTGTGGCGCCCCTCTTGTCTCGTCTAGATGCTCGCTCGAATTTGATTAGGCTTAATTTAATTCCAAAACGATGACATGTTCTTTCTTTCATTCTTTTTCTTTTGGCTTATAAAATGTTGACGTCTTTCATTAATTAAATCTCTGTTATTCTTTTCTCCTTTTTCTTTATGTACTCAAAGAATAAAGTTATCTTTGATTTGTGTATATTTCCTGCAATATTTTTCTTTTCTGATTCCGCGGCAACATGAAAATGGACAAATTAACAGGGAAAATTGGAAGGTATATATACTTTTAAGGAGTGCACGACGTCAATCTGCCGCAATGCTATTGTAATCATTTTTTATTTTTTATTTTTGTTTTTATTTCCCAATTTGAACCTCGCAAAGGACATCTTGAGATAATTGGAGTAAGTTACATGTTCGATGAATAGCAGTTAGATTTTACATAATAGATTAAGCTAAACAAGAGTCTTAGAAAACTTAAACTTGTTAAGATACTTAAAATAGGATGAAGTGTGATTTTTAATATTTCTATTACATTAAACGCTTCACATTTTTGTTTTTCAATATAAACTTATCTCTTATTAATTCGTTAATAAATGCAAGCACTTGTTAATAAAAATTTTAAATAATTATTTACTTTTAAAATTGTGTCATTAAATACGAGAATAATTCAGTACTCTCTCTATCTATTTTTTGTTGTCTTTTCTCAAATAAAAATTGGTCAAAAATTAATTGTCATTTGATTAGATTAAAGAAATATTAAATGTATTTTTTTACACTTATACTCTTGTTATCTTTCATATTTTCCATAACATTTAATAATTACTATAACACTTAATTATTGCTCAAGGTTGATTTTGTCTATACACACTATATTTTCTCTATTTTAGTGTCAATTAAATGATTTTTTAAACCGTATGTTTTTGTTAAAAAGAAAAAAAAACCAACGGAGGAAGTAATGTATACTTAAATAGCAACTCTCAGCTGAGAAAATATATAGAACACCAATTATTTCTCCTAATATATCTTTATTTAATGAATAGGCGAAAAGCGTAATAAGTAAGAAAATAAATATCATTAAATATGAGGGTAATTTAGTAATATATACTTAAATTTCTTTCTTATAAAAAATTATCTATTCTTAATTCAATTGTATACTTAAAATTAAGCAATTATTTGAAGCTGGAATGAGTATTTATAATAATAGTAGTACTTTGTGTACAATTAAAATTCAGTTAACTCCATTTAATTTTTGTTTTCTCTCTCTCTTTTTTTCACTCCCCCTCACGCATATTTCTTCTTTATTTTTCCTCTTCTCATCCTTTCTCCCTTCAATTTTTTTTCTTTGCAAGATGTTATAAATCTCAGAATTTTTGTTTTGGTAATATTTTTTAGTTCTGGTTGTATAAAAGTTTGTGTATGCTTATTTAAAAGTTTGTGTGTGCAAGTGCCAAAGTTTTATTTTTTTCGTGTTTGTGTTCGTTTTCATTTTTGTTTTATTCTTTGTTTTTGTTTGTTAAAAAGTTTGTGTATTTGTTTTAAAATGGTTGTATATGATAGAAAATGAGTTAACGTGTTTAAAGTGTGAGTGGGGAGCAGAAGAGAAAATGTGATAATTATTTTTCGCAATTTAATGCGGCGTAAATATGATTTTATTTAGTTTTCATATTTAAAAAAATTTGTATGTGTGTCAAATAGTCCTCGTTCGTGGTTATATCTATGTATAAGGTATGTATAACTATGTACATTGGTTGTACTCTATGATAATTATTTTATTTCAGTTGTACACTTAACAATACAGTTATTATAAGCATTGGCATTGAGCTCAAACTTGGGCAACCGATATTCATTTGTCTTGTTGAGAAGGCTAAGTAATTAAATGAAATAATGACGCTTAATTTTTAATAATTAGGCATTATTTATAACTAATTAGTATTCTTCAAATAAATCGAAAACGTTGACCAATTGAATATGGAAGAAGAAAAAGAGTGGCAACAAAGAAGCAAAGCCTAGAGTAATTACAACAAAGAAGCAATGCCTAAAGAACATGGATTGCGTTTCACTGTCTTTCAGGCTTTCAGCATTATTGTCCATCTATATATAGATGTTTCTTTACTTGTTGGGTTTCCCCCTGAATTCTTTGGTAGCAAGTCTCTCTATGCACTTGATTGAACAACAAACGATTAACACACGTTTGGGCAAATCAACAAATGGCTCACAAACTCTACGCGGATATCATGATATGAGCCACTTAATATGGAGGATGAGGAGGAGAATGACGACGAAGACAATGACATCGACATGAATATTGAGGATGTCACCTAATATTTGATATGGTGCCAGTGCCTTCATCTTTGTTTTAATTAGGATAACTTATAATTCGTATTGAGCTATATAGTCGCCTTATAAACATTTAGATGTACACTTTATTCTTAATGACTTTTAAGCTCTACAATTTTGATGTTGGATTATGACTGAATATTGTTATATTATTACATTGACTGTATATAGCTAGATTCAAATGATATAATGAGATTGTTAAATATTGTAAAGCAATTGAATTATTTATGCCATTGCGGACTAATATATTAAAGTGTGATTTAAGCTTCGCAACAAAATTATTCTGTCGCTAATTTTGACACCGATATTTTTTAGGCACGAATTTGGTAATTATGTTGTTGCCACAAAATTTATGTTTATCAGTTGCGAAAAATCCCATTGCTAGTTTGTTATGAACTATAATTTCCGTTGCTGATTAGATTTTGTGACTATCTATGCATTGTGAGAAATTCTATCGCTAAATTGTTTATCGACAGATTTCTATGAATTAGCGAATTAGCGAATTAGCGAATTAGCGACGACAAATTTCTGTCGCTATCAGTGTATTTTTTATTAGTAATTTATTTTCATGTCTTTTTCTTTTGGACGGACATATTTATTGTGAAAGTTATTGTGATTCAAGTACACAGGGTACTAAAAATCCACTTATTTGCCAAAGACAAGTTAGCTCAAAAAGTTTAGAGTCTTATAGAAGAGTTTACTTATATATTATTTCTCAAAAGTAACAATATATTGTGGCAACATTTTATGCACAATCTATCCCAAAAGTAAATGTCTTCTTATAATATATTGAAAGAAAACTCTTCTATAAGTAATTTCCGTTGCTAATTTGTTTATATTTGCACATACTTTATGACAAATTACCTTCAAAAGTATCCAACGGTAATTATGTTAATATTTTAATTCGAATTACCGTCAGCTAGAGTCAACAGAAATTTGATCATATTTGCACATACTTACCGTTGACAAAATCCGATGGTAAGTATATTAATTTTTTAATCCAAATTTCTGTCAGCTAGAATTGACGGAAATTTGATCATATTTGCATATACTTACCGTCAAAAATATTAGTCGATAATTATATTAATTTTTTAATCCGAATTTCCATCGGATACTTGTGTGGGGTGCCGAGCTCCCAGGGCCAACTCTCATTGGCTTAAACCTATCGGCACCACAAAATTTGCACTGAGTGAGAGATGCATCATCGTTACATTACAATATACAACCCGACCGACAACAATCAATTTTCATGGATTTTAAGCCAAGTTTATAAAAGACTTTCTTAGCTTGGTAAATGTTGTTGGAATTTTATTCCCCGGTGGCGTCAGCTCTTTAATGAAATCAAGTCACTGATTGAACAATCTCTCACTTTGACTAGTGTCTGACTTCATAGTTAACAACCTAGTTGCCACAGGTAATCTTGTATGAATGTCTCCTTCCCACACCCAAGTATTTGCTTCCTCAAACAAACTATAGAAATTCTTTGCATCTAGATTGGGTTCCTCATGTAGTAAGTTGTCATGTTGCGGATCAAAATCACCTCCAAAAGCATCGCATACCATTTCTAAATATCTATCCTCATCAATTGTTTGTGGTTCATTGACAGAAGGCTGACTTGAACTACCCACTTCATACTAACACCTACTAAACTGATTCACACCATTTATGTCCACCTCTCCGTGGTTTACTTATATCAATAATGCGACCCAAACCCATTTTTGTAAAGATGCATCCTAACCCTTTCAATGTCTAATACACCGTTTGCAAGAAAAACATGGACATATAACTCTTTGAGCAATCGATTTAATTGTTTCACAGAAGTAATCCACCCCTTCCAAAAATTTTGGCTTTATCACTTCCTGTTTGGTCGTACATCCAAAATCGATTCAATGGAATCATGTTTGCACACTTCTGGCATCTGCATTGCATTAACCAATACAAATTAATGATCATAGTTTTATTTCATTATTGCAACATACATGTTTAATTGCACACAATTATTTCTAAACCGTTCTAAAATAGATTCCTTCCAATCTCCGGAAACAACATGTAATCACTATTGTCAGCACAACAATTCAAACAAGTTCGGAAAGAAACGCTAAGCGTTCATTCACCCAATCCAGCCATACAACTCCAATCCTACAAATCTATCCTAAGAAAACAATTCTCTATCTTACGTATTTTCATAACATACATACCTAAATCTCGATAAAAACTTCGGCCACTCCTTCAATCCACAAAATAAATGCCTTCCCCAATGTACTAAATAAACATATCACCAATCAACAAATTCAATTACAAATTGACATTATTAATGGAATTGAATGAAAAAAATTAAAAAGAGATAAGTAGACAGAAATGGACCTAGCAAGAAGTGGTGGTGGTGGTGGTGGTGATGGATGTGGTGGTGGAGGATATTATGGTGGTGGTGTAAAAGGGTGGTGGTGGAGGAGACTGTAGTGGTGGAACAAATTGTGGTGGTGGTGGCAGTGGGTGATGCTGGTGGTGGAGGAATGAAGAGGAAGGAGGACAAGCCCGACTATAATTGCTTTATCAAAATGCATCATTTAAATAACAAGCTTACCGTCAGATTTGTTCCAAAAATTCCAACGGTACACAAATATAGCGCGAAATTTGGTTAAATTTTGATTTTTGTTACCGTCAAATATTATCGACGGTATGACATCTCGCTCGAGTCATAGCAGATCTCGCGTGGGACACCCTACAAAACCTCAATGTTGCATTTTGAGGTCCAGGATCTTTACTGTCAGAATGATTCAACAGTAGGACATCTTGCGCAAGTAACACTAGATCTCACGTGAGGCACCTAACAGAACCTTAAGTTTTCTCTCGAGTTTGTTAGTCTCGCGTGAGACAACAAACAACTTGCGCGAGATGGTGAGGGTTTATCGTCAAAAATAACCAATGGTAAGACATTACAACATTAAGGTTTAGGGTTTAGGGTTGCAATTGTTACCATTAGAAGAATCTAACGGTAAAGACCTCAAACCCTAAACCCTATCTTTAAAACCCTAAACCATAAATCATACCCCCAAAATCCTAAACCCTATATCCTATCCCAAAACCCTACCCCCAAAATCCTAAACCCTAAATCTTAAACCTTAAACCTTAAACACTAAATCCTAACTCCTAAACCCTAATCCTTATACTTTCTTTTAATTAATCAATAGGGACAAATTTTGATAGTTGCAGAAGAGGAGAATTTTTTTAATGCAAAATTTTTAATTTAATTTATAGTGATCATTAAATTATTAAAGTATACATAAGTTTTACTATTTATTTTAATAATTTAATAGTAAAAACATCCACTCTCACATCAAGGTTACCATCGGATTTGTCTGACGGTAACAACCCCAACTCTACATTACTTCCTCCTTGTGTATTATTAGTGGTTACCAGCTTCTTTTTGACTCTGTTATTCACTATTTTAGTTTAAATATATTGTCATTGTTATGCTTTGTTGTCTTCTTCAATACCATAAATATTATGACAATGACAAAATATTAAATTAAGATAGTGAGTGACAGAGTCAATAAGAAGTGGGTAACTAATAGTAGTATATAACAAGGACTTAATGCATAGCAAACTGATGATAATAAACAAGATTACCTCATTAAACCCTAAACCTTAAACCAACATAAAAGTACTAGCTATTACATAAAAGTCACTACCAGAAAATAGCATATTACTGTCGACCAATTACCGTCGGGTGTGACTGAGGGGTTTTTTATAACCATGATTTTGGACTATGATTTTTGATTTTGGGTAAATTCAATTTCAAAATTTTGCAGGTTTACATGAGGGAATATATATNATATATATATATATATATATATATATATTTGAATGCAGTTTAGGTATTATCACATCACAATAATGTCATGATGAGTCTGCCGTAGCAAGTTAGGCAGAGAATCTATCTATTCTATGTTATGATGTGATAAAATAGGGAGAGTATCTATTTTTCCTTTTGATAAAATTGGGAGTGTATCTTTGCAGATATTTAAAAATTTAGGAGTTAATAAATGTATTAGAAGCATTAATGGTACAATGTAATATTACTAGTAATTTAACAAGTGATAATATTTCTAAAAGGTAATCCAAATTACTTGTAATCTTAGAGACAATGTACCAAATGCATCCTAAATGTGCTTACTTTTTCAAGATATAACTTATAATGTAATAACTTATAATATAAAATATCAATAAAAGTAAGTTATTAATAAATAAAATAGATGGCATTTTGTCCAAAATTGATTGTAGAGGCTGCTAATTTTCTCCAATACTAGTCATTATGACTCCCCCAAGCTGACACCTAACTACCCACCATCTTGGGCTTTGTCATTATTACTCCCCCAAACTGACACCTAACCACCCACCATCTTAGACTTTGTCATTATTACTCCCCCAAGCTAATACTTAATCGTGTCTCGGGGTCATAATATTTGTCAAGAGAAACCACACCCCAATCAAACTCCAGAACAAGATGCTTAACTTGACCCATCACTGACTCAAAGGCCGCATCCACGACCTCCATTGGAAACTTCAGGCAGGCATCATACTCCTTCTTCATCTTGGCAGCCTTAGATGATTTCTCCTCGGTTGTAGCCTTGGCCCTGTCATAATCCGATTCAAACTTCTTCGCCCTCTCCTCTGAAACAGCCAACTACGCCAACAGCCATTGGTGGCGGCAGCGGCGGTGGTGGTGGTGGCGACAGTTCGGTGGTTGTCATCCAGTGGTGGCGGTGGCGCCGGTGAAACAACCGAAGGAGGACCGCGAGAGGACACAAAGGAGGAGGGTGTAAAGTAGAAGTGAGGGAGGGAAAGCCGAAGGACGTCTATCTATATACTCATTACCATCGTATTAATCTGACATTACCGTCGGACAAAACTGACAATAATTACACTAACCACCAGAAAACGTGCGTATGAGAAAACGTGCGGAAAAGTTCAAGGCTGTTACTGTCAGTTTTTTCCAATAGTAACTGGTTCAATGTCACATCGGATTGGGAAATGTGCCTCTTGATATTTGGACCCTTTTATCGTCGGATATTTTTAACAGTATATAAGCCATTCGTATAATGATGCGCCAATTGGCGCCAATTATTACTATCAGATTTTTTCGATAGTAATTGGTTCAATGTCACATTGTATAGGGACATGTACCTCTTGATATTTGGACCCTTTTACTGTTGGATATTTTCAACGGTAATCCATTCGTCTAATGACACTGACGTCAATTATTACTGTCGAATTTATTGTTGGGTTCTTCTTCTTGACGATAAACCAAAATTAACTGGGTTTGCTTTAATTGCATTTACAGGCAGATTTTTTTTTCTAATGGTACCGTCAGGTGGTTTTCCGAAGGTAATTGGCTGACGGTAGTATGCTATTTTCTAGTAGTGACTTCAAAATTCATGCATTTAGAAAGATTTAATATAATCAATATTATTTTTATTTAGATTAAATTAAAAAATAATTGCGAGAAAAAAATACCGAACAAAACAAAACCAATTAGTATTTCTATGTATTTTAATCTAAATTACTAGAATTAGTCTGGTGGTGAGAGATTTGAGTAGTATACATAATTAGGTTCTGGATTTAAACATCATTGTGACCAATGTGATTTTCAAAATACAAAAAAAAAAAAAAACATATATATATTTTTAATCTACCCCCTTTCTACCCACCACATATGAGCTAGACAAAATAAAATTAGTAGTAATTTCCAAGCCTATTCGCTCACTCCTTAAAATCAGGACTAGACAATGTGTATTGTCCATTTTGTTTTAACTTTTACCTCTCGTCGATCTTGTATTGGTACCCCCACATGGGTAGACCCTATTTATTGTGGAAATTGACCAAGATTATATAAAATGTGGAAAATGAAAACTTACCAAAGCACTTGGAAAGTGTCTAGCCACAAAAATAGATTTCAATCATTCATTCAGCTTAAGTTTAGAAGCGCATAATGCGCAGGACCTGCTTTCTCCGTTAGCCAAAGCTCATCAATTTGCGGCTTAAGTTATTCCCCCCAAACCCCACCCAGAAAAAGTAGAAACAAATAAAAGGTCCAATTTGTTTTCTATTTTCACTTTCAACTGATCGAGTACGTAGACTCCGCACTTGCTTTATGTGAAAATTTTCAACTCAAAAATATCATTGTCTAATCAGGCAGCACGCACCTAACCCTAATTACTTTAACTCGCAGTCAAAGTCTTACACCAAGATTTGCTTCTTGGGATTGGCGCACCACATTAGGATCCACTAACTAGTCAGTCTTGGGAAACTTCTGCTACGATATACACAATCACACATACATGGAAGGGTGGAAGGACTTGTAAAATTTAGTGTATATCTTAGTCATGATTTAAATAGCATTGCAGCATTTTTCATCATCAAGTCTCCTACTCTCGAGACTCCTCTTTTGGTTTTTGAACAAGATCCCATTGTACAAGAGGCATGCTTCGCTACTCATTACTTCTACTCCGAAAGAATCTAGATACGAGCGGAATTATTCATTTAATTTATCATTGATTTTTACATCTCAAAATGGTTTAGGTCAGTCACAACAAAATAATCACCATATTAAAGTTTCTAAAATTTGAGAAGTTAAATAAATTCGTGAACTTTCACTAAATTCGAGAGTTTATCAATTTTATTAAAAGTTTATTTAAATTTGTATGAGTTTACTAATAAAATGTAAACTTATTTTATATAATAAAATTTTAAATGGATAAAAATTTAGGAATTAACTCAAAAATTTAACAACTTTAAAATTACTCCTTGAAGTGTGGCACACAAGAAAGTAGGCATCGCGGCTTCAATTTCAGCCAGCCACTGTATGTGATAAGAAACAGTCAGATCATCGTCGTGAGTGGGCGGGCGGTGCATGCCCCAGTGGGAATACATGAAGCCTGCTTAGTGCCAACAAAGTCTGCCCTCCTGTGTGTAAAAACGGCGAGTTTGACTGGGACATCATAATTGGAAAGAGCCACCGAAGAATGGGAAATTGGGCGTATCGTACATTTAACACCATATATATCCAATTTGGTCTTGATCAAAATAATCGTGGATAAAGGTTAGTAGAGTGATAGACAAATCTCATCTCTTTTTAAAAGGTCTCGAGTTTAAGATTAGTAGAAGAGAAAAGCTTGTGTCGTAAGGAGCAATCACAATATATCCTAAACATCTAGAGCCATCTAGACTTCACAAAGCTCAACAAGTAAGGATGCCGACCTCATTGAAATCATTGATTTTTTTAATTATGACATTTAAAAAATATATAATAAATAATAAATCAATGGTTAATAATGTTTAATTAAGAGCACACATAAACCGTGTTCCATAAGCATGCAACACTTTTGATCATTAAGTTTGTGTTTGGTTGCTGAGACAATACTAAAATACAGAGATATGAGGACAGAGACACAAAATACATGACTAAAAGTTAATACTGTATTTTGTTTGGTGATGATATACAATACACAATTTATTATATTTGTATCATGTTTGATTTTGTGGTAACAGGACATAAAAACATGACAAATGACTTAAAATATCATTTGAGTCTCCTTCTCACTCATTCCTAATTTCATTAAAATAGAGGTACATAAAATAAACTAATTTTTTGTCATGAGACACAAATTTTTCTACTTATCTCTATAACCAAATAAAATTTTGTATTCTCATGTTTCTGCATTTATGTCATGTATCGACCACCAAATGCAACCACTTTATTTTCTGATATTTTGATAAGTACTTAATTAAGGATTTTTTTTTTCTTCTAGATTTAATTGTCTTAAAAAATGTGTAAGCAGTGATCCACTCAAGCTATAAGTTAGGGTACTCCGCAAATCTTGCAATCAAACCGTAAAAATCAATATACTAAATTATTATTACATACATTAATTTAGAATTGTACTTAAAAAAGAAAATTGGCACTTAATATGAAACGGATAATATAGAGTAGTTCTTCAATTTAGGCCTATTTCATTTCCTTTTGTTATGATCAAAGATAAGAAAGATATTATACATGCTTTATAGTAGTTGTTTTTCTGATTAATGCTTTGTTGTAGAGTGTAGTTAATTAAATAGTACATCGCTCTTACGTAACAAAAGCCCTTATTTATTACTTCAAAGCAACAGAGTCTCCTCGTGGGGCAAGGGGCCAGGGAGGGGGGAAGGTGGGGGGAGGAAAATATATGCAGATGTACCTTTTCCCTAGCCCAAATCACCGATGATGTCATATGTGATGATTAGCCTAAAAAGATATAAGAATGTTATATTTATAATAACTTTTTAAATAATCTGTGAACAACTCTCTCATAAAATTATAAATTTTATCATAAAAAAGAAAATATAAGTATAGTGAAACTCATATTTTTATGAGAGTTATTCACATGTTATCCAAAAATTATTGTATATGTAACATTGCCCAAAAAGATATAACAAATGTAATTACTTTAAAAACATTATTTTTTATAACGGTCCATATAAGCACGAAGAGTGTTCACGGCTGAATTCGAGTTTCCTTGGGCGTAGGACTAAGTTTGGGATTAAAATTTGATCAACTAAAATATAGAGTTGAGTTTAAAAAACCTTAAGTCCATCCTAACCTGGTCTATGAACACCACTGTTAAGCATAGTGGGGCGTTTGTGACATGAGTTACTCATTAAAACACAACGGCACCTAAGTAAGATAAACGGATGTTAATAGTGTGTGTGACATAGATAAACCAAAGCTAAAAGGTACGCCATCTTTTTCACAAATTCTAACCCTACATAAGGACTCATTTTGGCTTGTCTTACTAAAGAAAAATTACCAAGTTAATTGTCACGGTCACAACAGAAAACTCTAACGTGATATAACATGTTGGATAGAAAAGCTAGGATGCCAAATAACTCAATTAGTAGTTTTCATAAAGCACTAATTAATATTGGATAATGATGTGGGGTTGGCCATATCATTCATGAGTGCCAGCAAATCTTGTAATAATGGTATGATGCAATGGTTGTTAACCCTTGCAGAGCTAACCGTTTAGGCCAAATGGACAAATAGACAAAGAAACTCTGACAAAAGTAAGTATAGCTCTTGATCATGCACACACCTAAAAGGAGATATTGGGCCTATGAGGAACTAGAGAGAATGATTTGTTTCTAAGATTTTATTTGAATGAATTCAGTAGAAGGTGTGAATGTGAGTATGATATCAACCACTGTCTACTAGTATCCACGTAGAAGTGACAAAGTTGAGATATACCGAATAATAGTTTTGAACTTTGAAGAAGCACACGGGATCCATGCATGCATGACCACTAAACCATATATCAAATAATGCCCAATTTCTCCTCCCTTTTTTATTCTTATACTAATCTCTTATTCACTTATTGATTTTGTTTTTTTAAAGTACAGTTACTAAGTACACTTGAAAAGATAATCGTGTGTATAAATCTTATCTTTAACATTTATTTATTCTACCAAAACTACTAACATATTTAATTTTATTAATTAATAGAAAAATAAATATATTTAGTACTTAATTATTTTGCTATCCATGTTTAATCCTTGACAGTCACTTGTGCCTGTCAAGGAATGCTGGTATAAAATAATAAGGATTTAATTGTTAATATCTAATTGATGATTGAGATTATAGAAAAAAAATATAAAGTATATAATAAATTAAGAGGCTGTTGAAATATTTTGTTTTGTTTATTGCTAGTCTTTTGGCGAACTACTGTTTTGTTACCATGTTCCCTTTGGTCTTTGACATATTGTATGCTACGGTTGGGGTGCCCTGATTAGCTAGTGTCTATATGATCCCTACAAGAGAATATACCTTTAATGACGGTTTAAATTACATTTAGCGTCACATTCAAACTACTGCAAAATCGTTTATAGGTGGTTCTCGTTAAAATCCATGGTACCAACGAGAGAGAAGAGAGAATTGAAACTGAATTTACTAAAATAAAATTGAGAGAATGAGAAAAGTTACAAACTACAAATAGTACATGCCTATATATAGGCTCCTAATAACCACTAACCATTAGCTAATTAGCTAAACTATTAGCCTAACTAACTATTACAATTATTAAACACAATTACAATTATCAACTATATCATCTATATATTCTAATAGTTCTAAAGCTGCCGCTTATATGTCCGACCTTGAATGCAGCGGTTTGGCGTGACCACTGGAACAATTGTCAATGTTCTCTGATTTGTGGCAGTTATAGTGGCGGTTGATTTTGCAACGGTTCTAATGATTTAATGTGGTTCAGAAATGCTAAAAAACGCATGAGAAATCCGGTATGTATTTAGCAGCCATCTTGACCTTTAAGTGTTTTTCTTAAGTCATTATTAGCAACACTTTAAAGCATTACCTTCACACCTTTTTTTGTCGCTTAACAACTACATCCAATTTTCAATTGCTGTATCCAAACATTAATTAATTATCATATAATTAATTATACAAAAAATGATTACAAAAATACGCAATTATTAAAATAAGATTAATTTTATGACTTTCCCAAACAAACACAAATATATCCGTTGAATGTTGCTCAATTAATCAAAATATGCTCTTCAAGAATTTGAATTTAAGTTATGATTTTTTTTGGGAGGGGGGGATGTTTTTATGTGAAATTAAAGTCCTAAGTAATCCAAATAAGTGGTAATTGGATTTTGACTTTTGCTCTCAAAGAAGTAATAATAAAATCGAGGCTTAACTTTTTAGGTAAGAGCTACTTGCCTATAATTTTCTTTTTAATTTTATTTTGTTGGATCGGATCGGATTTTAGATTAGAAATAGCAGAATTTATCTTTTGTCGTGGTACCGTGTATATAGATTTGTAGGCTGGAGTCTTCGATAAATTCATAAAAGGAAAGAAAAAACATATCTGGTTAGGTGTTTAAATTTTGTCAGCATTTTACAAACAATATGAATGAACTCCCGTGAAGCTAAAAAAGTGCAGATATCACGGCTGAACATTATGCATCCATAATTTTTACTATTAGTTATCCTTAGATTTACTCCAATAATCAATGTCTAGTCATATTCTTCGATTCAAACTTCTTTAGAAACAGGATCTCTTGGTTCACATAAAAAATGCAATAGGATTGTTTGGTTGACAAATGCATAAGTAAAAACACCTCTTTGCCTCTTTCTTTCTTTTTTTAAGAGGTATAAAATTAGCTAAAAATTATTTCTAAAATATATCTTTTGTGTTTCTCTTTTTTAAAAGAATAAAAATTAATTTAAAAATTATCTCAAAATATAAATAATTTTAAGATTTTTTTGCCTCCATTTATTTTTTTAAACATGTGTCTGTTTCTAATATCTCTAACTCTTCCTAATTGATATGGGAGAGAAATTTTGTTTTTGGTGATATGATGAAAAGAAGTTCTTTAACCAATTCCATACTTTAAGCTAAAATTCCCAAATTAAAATGAGAAAAATGATCCAGTGGATAGAGGCCGGGATTAGTCCATTTCTGTGAATCTGGGCCAAATTCATGTACACTTGGGTATTCTTTTAAGTTTAGAACAATAATAGGTTTGCATGGGCTCAATAATAATTTCTAACTATGCAAGCCCATACTAATTGTAAAAGTTTTTACTAAAAGAGCTTCTATTGCAAGTTGCCAATTAATACTGGACCCAATTCATCAGCCCAATACCAAAGCTGCTGTCTCATAGCACTGAGAGTTATAGCTTCAGTTATGAGCTTCTAAATAAATTAGTTATGACAGCTGTTGAGCTTGTCAGCTGTAATAACAAACAATAGAAGCACGTCACTGTATCTAGAAGCTAATATCTCTATATATAAACAAAAATTCTTATGAAGATTCATATTGAATCATCATTTTGTAGAATGAAGAAAAGTTCATCTCAATTCTCTTTGTTCTCTCTATTCTAGCAAGAAATTCATTATGGTATCATCAACTATAACCGCTTCTACATCTCTCCTACTTTCCTTCCATGGAGCTTCAGATTCTCAAGTTCTTTCATCATTCTTAAGCCATCTTTGAAGCTTCACACGGAACAGATTTATTCAACGTCAAAATTTTGGACTTCTTGAGCTTTGATCTCTCAAGAACTCTTTGAAGTTTCACAAATTGACTCGACTCTTTTCTCTCAAATTTTGTTTTAGAAGTTGCATCAGGGGCTTCTTCATGAGTTTTGCATCAAGAATTAGTTCTGCCAATCAATCCGCAAACTACACATTTGAATCCATGGTTCACCATTGCTCAGATGCAAGAACTGTCGAATCCTTTCTATATTCATCTGAATGAATCTCCTTCTATTGTGATTGTCCAATTTTCACAGTTGGCAGCGATCCATGAAGATGAGTCTGCTAACAAAGAATAAGCTCGGGTTCATGGATGGCACCTATCTTGAGCCTCTAGAAAATGATCCAACCTATCCTTTTTGGCAAAGATGCTACATTCTTATGCTTGCTTGGCTAGTAAGATCCATGTCTCATGATATAGCTCAGAGTGTGCTTTTCATTGATAATGCAAGATTTCTTTGGATTGATTTGCAAGAGCATTTTGCTAATGCTAATATGTTTAGAATCTCTGAGTTGCTTGAATCTGTTTACAATCACAAATAAGGTGATTTATCGTGACTTCTTATTTCACTAGCCTCAAGATTCTTTTAGATGAATACAATCTTTTGAACCCTATTCCTTCTTGTACCTAATGCTCGTTGTTTGTAATGCTCTTCAACAAGTACGGGATCAACGAAATCGGGAGCATGTCATTTGTTTTCTTAAGGGTTTGAATGAAAATTTCTTAGGTGTCTGCTCTCAAATCATGTTAATGACACCGATTCCGAATCTTAATCGAGTTTTTCAATTGGTAGCTCAACAAGAAAGGAGATTCAATTCTGAACTTGGCCATGACCTTAAGAACCCTTAAGCTACAATTGCTCAAAGTTCTGCATATCGCCAATCCAATTCGTACTCCAAGCCTATATATCAACAAGGAGGTATTGGATTTAGTAGTGCTTCTACCGAGATTGTTCCAAAAACTCAATCTCCAAAGCAATGCACAAACTGTGGTAAATTAGGCCACACAAGGGATCAATGTTTAGAAATAATTGGTTATCCATCGAATTATAAGCCTAAAAAGGCCTCTAATTCTCAAAGAAGTGATAACTGTGTCACTAATGATGTTGTTAACTGTGGAGTTGCATCACAGGTTACAACAAACACAACCAAAAGTCCAAACAAATCAAGTCTCAATCCAACATACCATTTCAGTTCCACCAAGTACAATTAATTTTGTAGCTCTATGGATCATAAATATTGGTGCTACTACTCACGTTACTTCATCTTTATCTTCCTATACATCATTTAGACACATATCCCCCATTTAGGTTAATCTTCCCAATGGTACCTCTATTGTTACTTCCATAGCAGGAACAATACATTTTTCTAGTGACTTCATTCTCACTTATGTGTTTTATCTTCCCTACTTTCAATTCAATCTCATCTCAGTAACCAAATTGATCAACCTTCTTCATTGTCAATTAACATTTTATGATATTGGTTGTGTCATTCAGGATTCCAATGCCTTGAGGACGATTAGGCTAGCGAAGGTTGAGGAAAGACTATATTTGCTTCAGAAACTAGAAGCTCCTACACCTACTGTTACCACTTGTAATTTTGTTTCCATTGTACAAATTTCTGATTCTCTTTTATGGCACCTAAGACTAGGCCACCCTTCCTTTGATGTTTTGCATTCTCTGCATTCCCAATTTCCCTACATCAATTGTATCAAACTTAATCCATGTGATGTGTGTCATTATGCTAAACAAAGAAAGCTACCTTTTTCCCTAAGCAAAAGTCCCCGTTCTCATGCTTTTCAATTAGTCCATGCTGATATTTTGGGTCCTCTAGCAATTCCTTCAATCCATGGTCACCACTATTTCGTAACCATAGTGGATGACTACTCTAGACACACTTGACTTTTCCTAATGAAAACAAAATCTAAAGTCAATGCACTAATTAAGTCCTTTTTCCAATTAATCAAAAATCAATTTGACACAACCATCAAATGTATAAGAATTGATAATGGTCAAGAATTCATACTTAAACAGTTCTATGCAGAAAATGGCATAATTCACCAAACCTCATGCGTTGATACACCCCAACAAAATGTCATTGTAGAACGCAAACACCAACATCTCCTCAACATCACTTGGTCCTTACTATTCCAATCTCATCTACCACTATGTTTTTGGTCATATGCAATTGCTCATGCTGCATTCTTCATTAACAAACTTCCTTATCCCATCCCATCCTTCAAGAACACAACCCCTACCAAATGCTACACAACACCAATCCTGACCTCTCAACCTCGAAAGTCTTTGGATCTCTTTGTTTTGCTTCAACCCTCACCCATCATAGAGCTAAACTTGCAGCAAGAGCCAAAAAAATGTATTCTCCTAGGTTACAAATTAGGAACCAAAGGATTCATTCTATTTGATCTCCACACTAGGAAAACTTTTATCTCCAGGCATGTCATCTTCTATGAAAACACCTTTTCTTTCAATAATAGCATCCAACCTCAAAACCCCTCCTCTCACACTCAAAGATTATTTTTTAGCACTTTCCAGTTACCACTAAATTGATCAAATTTTATACTACTACCGAAGAAGAAGAAGAATATCACGGAAATCCTCGTATCGGATATATTTCCACGTAGCAATCATGTTTTTAATGGATTATAAGCGAAAGGCTACAATAAATGATGGATAAAAGCTAAGGAGACAAAGGAACCATTACTACACGCAAGGATCTACTTTATTGAACTACGCAAATTCCACTCTGTAATAACAGGTTATTTAGCACAACAGCAAGGATATCTGAATCCAAGCAATGATGTATTGATTAGTAGGAACAACAAGTGACGAAGTCTAATAAATGACTTAATAGAATCAAATTTGTTTCCGTTGGTTAGGTTCCCTACGCCTTGCTTGCAAGTGTTGGGATATTGGGATACTCTGCTCATTCCAGAAGTAGTTTTCTGGATCAACTCTAGTTTTGACCTTAACCAACCTTTCAAAGTTTTGTTTGAAGTACTTGACACCATAAACCTCCCCATCTTGGTAGCTATCCTTACCATTAGTCTTCATAGTACCAATATCAAGGTCCCTGTAATTCAAGTAGGCACTCCTTGGATTCTTGGACACAAATGGTGTCATGTAACTGTATAACGTCCTAATCTGACCCACAAAATTCTTGTCTGCGGCAGCTCCTGGTTCCTCCCATATCACACTGTACTGAATCTTAGTCATTAACGCCGCATTTAATTACATGGAATAAATCTTAAACAAATATATTTTTAGGATTAATTTTTAACAAAAAAGAATTTTAGAGACAAAATACAAAATTTTAATTTTTCAAGGACTAAAAAATATTTAATTTTTTTTTTCACCACTAATCCACTTCCATCTAATTGATTCGAATAGTGTTCATAGAATAGTGCGAGTTGAAGTAATCCCTACAGTTCAATCTTTTATAGTTCTCTTTATGTGTGCACTGTCTTAGAGGGAGGAGGGTCTCTAATTTATAAACAGATGATTTGATTATATGTACATTTTTATTATTAATGAAGTCACGTTGAAAAAAGAAAAATCAATTATAAGAATATGCACATAATCAAATTTACATGTGTGTGTGGTGCAACCTGCTGCCACTGCACAACGACATCAGTGCACATATTATTTTCCAGTGGCATTGTTTCCTGGAGAGGCTTTCATTAATGGGTATGGGCCTTGTTACGACAATTTTATATGTGCCTATTAATTATATGAGTCCTGCTACACATACACAAAAAAAATACACCATACATACACTCTATACTTATATATATAAAGTTTATGTTTTAACGTCTGTAATATTTGTGCACTTAATTAAGTATAATTGAAAATATCTATAAGTTTGTAATGTTTATGCACTCATGAGAATCAAGTTTGTGCATTATTAATGGTGTATGCATAGGTGTATAAAATTATATGTACATCTAACATTTTTGTAATTGTATTTGTTAGTCAAGAGATGATCATAATTTAGAGTGGCCTTGTAATGGGAGTTTTGCCCTATATAATTCAGTTTATTATCAAATTTTAAGACATCTTAAAATGTTTGGGATGGTATCACCAAATGGAATAACTTCAGTAGGCAGTACTACATTCACTGTAACAATAAGGAAGGAACAAAAGAAAGTGGAATGGAAGAAATAACCAGAAAGGGCAAAGAAGAGATAAAAGAAAGTGGAATGGAAGGTAGTGCAGCCACTAAGCCACAACCGTGCAACAATCAAAAGGGGAAAACGGTTATGCAGCAAGGCCACGTAGCTGTGAGAAAGGCTGAGAGGAGAGGCAACCAAATACAAAATGGGAAAGCTTCATACTGGGCAAGGGCATGAGCTTAGTGAGTACACTTTTCCCTCTGCCTTGTTCTCCTCTGTTCATCACCTTCACTACTGACTTACTTCTCTACAGGTGAGCACAATCTTCCCCAGCTTGACAGCTGGCACAACCACGCTTGACCGTCCTTCATCCCCTCGGGTGAGCTCGTTGGGGAGGTGGTCAATCAAGGTGATCGGCAACTCTTGTCCCTGTGCTAGGCATAGCAGCTTCTTCCCCTGTTCCCAACCGATCTTCAGTCTCCCTGTTTTCAGAGGATAGTTACTGTTCAATTGATTTCTCTTGCGCTCTGGTCCGTAGTTGAGCTGTTACTAGAGTTTGACACCACCTCTGTTATACTTCCAAGTTTATTACCGTTACATTCACTGTCTGTCTTTTTTCATCAACTGGAACCATTGTTTATGTGATCTCCACTGACCTAGTTAGTGGCATGGATATTTTCGATGGCACAAATTTCTTGGCAGAAATAGCTTACTATCGGATTTTAAACAAATACCAGCAAAGCCGAGTTTCTTGATTGGAAATTTCGATCTACATATTTTGTTTAGAATAAAACTACACCAACTATTCTAAGGCCATGCGTGATTACAATAATCCTATAAAGAATTCTAAGATGAGCAACCATACCACATTTACCATCAGTTTCCTATATAGGCTGGAGTGTAACAATTGGCCAGCACCAGAGTCTAATCCTGCAATCAGCAAAGACAAGACATTCAAACATGAGTCCTGCATCCTATAATTCGGGTTGATAGACTATTAGACATCAAACTGTTAAGATTTGGTAAGAAAAAGGTTTTATTAGTTCTCTTCTGTTTGTCCAAAGTACATTGCGGGCAGAAATAAAATCACTGAAGGGCTTTCGTGAATTTGGATTAGCAAATTGTCCTGCTTAAGCAGTCCCGGTAATGTAGGCCATATTGAACTAAAAATTCAAGCTATCCCTATGCCAGGTTAATTAAGTGAGAAACACCCATGTACTCATAAAGTATTACACTCTCGCTAATTGACTCCTGATCTCAATGAGTAATTACTTCATGGCTGTGAAAACTGCATGTTCAACCTTATTCATGGTATAACTGGAAAAGATAAAAGGTTAAAAAATATAAGACTAGATTTCAGATGTATTTTCCTCCATATTTTCACTCTTACCAATTGATTTCTAAAACTTTCTAGCTCACAACAACCAAATAAAATGCCACATCTTCATTATGAAGAAAAGAATAGAAAAGGACGGAGTCACAGAGCTATAAACGCAGCCTGAAGGTTCCATATTTTTTTTTTCTTCTAATTCTTGCACTAACAAAGTTTTCCCAAGACAAATAATCCCAATGATTGGATCCAGTCAGATGCTTCTTAAAGTCACATGTGCACAATAAACAAAATCACGTGAAATAGTAAAGACAAAATAAATAATAAATCAGAGAGTTGAAGGATTTATTCCAGAAAATTGCACATAAAAAATTTAGAGACGAGTTGCTAAGCATGAAAAGGCACAAATCCTCCTATAAGTCAGGAATACTACGTTCTACATTGAATATGATGGATAATTTCTACCAGACCAGGGCAACCGACATTCACATTAGCTCTATGAATATTGTTGGAAAGATATTTTATACGAAATGAATATAAAATACTTTGATAGAATACCTACTTAGCTCAACACAACGGATTTCTTGATTTATTAATTAGGGAGGGGAGGTTGCCTTATTCCAAGGTCAAGGCATCCCACAAAACAACGGAGGATTTGTCGAATTACTAAAATTCCATACTATTATTATATTCAAATTATTTACCAAAACAGTATGGAACTATTAGGCCAAGCTATCACAAAGGGACAAACAAGTGCATCAATTCAATAATATGTTTCATTGGATTACTTACTTGGATGAGTGGGAATGCTCTGTTCATTCCTGAAAAAGTTTTCCGGATCAACTGAAGTCTTGATCTTCACCAACCTCTCAAAATTATTATCGAAGTACTTGACTCCATAAACCACTCCTTCATCATAGCTATTCTTTCTAAAATTGTTGGTACCGATATCAAGGTCCCTGTAATTCAAGAAGGCCCTTCTTGGACTATTGGACACAAATGGGGTCATGTAACTGTAAAGCCTTGTAGCCTGATCTGTAAAATTCTTTGCTACAGCAACTCCGGATTGGTCCCAATTCACCGAGTACTGAATCTTGAACAGGTTCCCTGCACGGTGAGGAAATGGAGTAGCATCAGATGGGATCTCACTCATTTTCCCACCATAAGGATTGAAAACAAATCCTGTTTTTCCCAACTCAATCATCTCCTTCCATATCCCTTCCAACCCCTCTCTTGTAATCAATTTCTGCACATAATCGGATTTCCTCTTGAGGAAACTCGCCGAGTTGACGTTCCGGTCAAGCAATGCCTCAGGTTTTGTGCCGTTGTCAAAATTAGCCCACCAAAGCACGGAATCAATCCAGCTCATTTCAGAACAGTTTTCCTTCTTTAACCCAAGCACAGGGAACTCCTTCCCCAACAGCGTGACAAGTTCATCAGCCCCTCCAAGAAACAAGGCCATAACAGTGGCCTTGATGGTTTTCTGCCCCTTCACAACCTTGGAACTCACAGGCTGCAACAGCAGCCTCATGAAAAGCCCGTCATCCGTGTGGGGGGCAACCTGCTGCCACTGGAAAACAAGCTCAGTGGCATTCTCTTCCAAATACCTTTCAACACTAAAAACAGTAACAATTTCTGGCACACGAACCAACTTAACAGTGTATGATAATATGACCCCAAAACTTGCTCCTCCACCTCCTCTAATTGCCCAGAAAAGGTCTTCCCCCATAGCCTCCTTGTTAAGAATCCTACCACTGGTATCAACAATTTCAGCATCAACAACGTGATCAACAGATAGCCCATGTTTTCTGATCATGTTACCATACCCTCCTCCACTCAAGTGGCCACCAATTCCAACAGTGGGACAAACCCCTGCAGGAAAGCCATGAACTTTACTCTTCTCCGCAATCCTATAGTACACTTCTCCGAGAGTGGCACCGGCTTGGACCACAGCAACCTCATTTTGCACATCCACAGTGATATTGCGGAGATTGAACATGTCAAGGATAATGAAGGGTTCATCATTGGAGGAGAAATACGAGATACCCTCGTAGTCATGGCCGCCACTCCTGATTTTGAGTTGAAGACCAATGGCTTTGGCACAGATGACAGCACCCTGGACATGGGATGGTTGCAGAGGAGTGACAACAAGTAAGGGCTTTGGTGTTGAGGTGGTGTTGAACCGGGCGTTGCGGATGTAGGCTTGGAGAACGGAAGAAAAGGAAGGGTTGGATTGAGCAAAGACTATATTGGAGAGTTGGGGTGAAGAGTTTGTGCGGTTTGTAAGGCACTGGAGGAAAGGGGTATAGACTGATTCTGCTGTTTGGGCTGCCACCGAAGTAGATACATGATGAAAAAGAGCAGGGAGAAGAGGGAGGAGGATAAAAATGACAGAAGAATGGGTCAAAGAAGATGATTTTCTCATTGGCTTGTTGACTAGGTGTGAGTCGGTGTGGAGAAGTGTAGTGGAGTGTGATTACGGTTTTATATAGTTACTTCTGGAAAAGACATGCTTTTTATTTCCCAAGAATCAACTTTTGAAGACAACGTGAGAATTGTCTGTCATAAGCAGTTCTCGAACCAAATCTTAGGTAAACTGAGATTCGAAGACAACTTATTCTTTTTTTAGGAAAAAAATAAGGTGATTTATTAGTTATTTTACGGATAAATATTAATATTTAATTTATTTATTTTAAATAATTTTTATAATTAAATTTATTAATTTTTATTATTATGTCATGTTTTATATGATTGTAATAAATTTTTTATTAGTTAAATCATTAAAATAATTAACTTATAAGAAATTTAAAAATTTTTAGATTATTTAAGTTGCACCTCTTTAAAAAATATTATATTAAAAAATATCAATTTATTATATTAAATCATATAATTCATCAATATATTATACTAGATCATTAAATAATAACAAAAATTAATAAATTTAATTATAAAATTATTTAAAATAAATAAATTAAATATTACAAGATATTTATCCGTAAGATAATTAATAATTAAAAAAAATACTGATTAGAAGATAACGTGATGTCAGACCAACGTGTAGGACTCACATCTCATGAGGTTCTACTTAAGTAATAATTATCCATGCTCTTCAATTGCATTGCCTTCACATCTCTTTCAATCCAGCAGGAGCCATGAATGAATGATTGTGAAAGAACTTTGATTGTGAAAGAACTTTCTTTAGGGCCCGTTCTATCCAGGCGTGCCAAAGACAATTGGTTCCTATTTTTTTCACCTATAAAACAGAAGATTTGTGCATCTTATTTTTGACTTTTTTTTTAATATTTAAACTAAATTGAATGCAGTTTATACAAATTAGTGTATTGACCAATATTTTTTACTGAAATAAAATAAATAATAATAACAAATATATATATATATATCTTCTTTTATATTTATTTTAATTTTTAAATAAATAATTTACAAAAAAAATTAGATATTGAACAAAGAAAACTCCTTTATATGATAATAATATATACAGTAAAACAGCTATAATTGACTCCTGACGAGAAAGCTATGGTGCATCATGCTCCAACTTTTAGAATAATTCAATCATTATAAATAATGTTTCAAAAAATTAATGGATTTCGCCCATCTAAAGTAAGTGGTTTAGTAAGCAGAGTAGGAGGTTTTTACCCATCTAAAGAGTAGGAGGATATGTCCTCTAACAAAGATGGCATTGCTGCAAGCTTCATTTCCCCATAAATATTAGCTGATGGAAGATTTAACCATGTTGCTTTGAGCACAATGGCAGTCATAGATTCTATCTAGGTCTTATGCGCTTCTATTCAGCTACCAATAGTCACCACATGAGCAGATCCCATCTCGAAAATGATGGTATCGGATAGGGTCTCTAATTACAATGTGTCGCTGCTCTAACTTTGCTATAAGTTTTGCAAATATGTGACAATCTCCACATATCCTTAGGTTCTTCCATATTCTAATAGTTTTCTCCTTTGGAAAGCTTATCATACCAAAAACAATTGCCAGTTTCTCACTGTGGTATCGAAGGGAGTCTTCTCTCTGTTCCCCTTCAAGATCTTGCAGGACAAAATTTGTGTCAGGAACATAACCCACACCAGTTAGTCTACAAATAAACTGGTTCAACTGTCTGTTGATCTCATCTATTTGAGGATGTGATTTATCTCCCAAAATAAAAGCATGTACTTTGCTATTGACTTCAGTCCAGCTACATCCAGGTTCTTTCCTTATGCCCTTTAGTCTCATAGTCCTCCGAACTTCTGCAACATCGTTCCACCTTTCTGAATTTGCATAAATATTAGATAACAAAACATAAGCTCCTGTGTCCTCTGGATCCAACTTTAGAAGCTCTTTAGCAGCATATGTGGCTAAATCCACATTCCGGTGAGCTCTGCATGCATAAAGCAAAGTCCTCCATGCTACAATATCTGGCTCACATTCCATTTTGTTAATTAGCTTAACCATTTCATCGAGCTTCCCAGCTCTTCCAAGAAGATCAAGTATGCAACTATAGTGCTCTCTCCCAGGCTCTATCCCATAAAGGTTCTTCATAGATCGAAAATAGTACCAGCCTTCATTTACCAGCCCCGCATGACTACAAGCGAACAGAACCCCAAGAATTGTGATGTAGTTTGGTTTTGGCCCCATGGCTTTCATGGAGTCAAACAAATTGAGTGCCTCCATGCTGAAGCCATTTTGGGCTAACCCTGCAATCATGGTGCTCCAAGAGATAACGTCCTTCTTGGCCATCCGATTGAAAATGAGCTTAGCATCTTCCACACTACCACACTTACAGTACATATCTAAGAGTGCATTGCTAAGGATAAGATCCTGGTCATACTTCAGCACATGTACATGCGCCTGCCTCCCTAACTCCAACAATGACAAACCAGTACAAGCTCTCAAAACGCTCGTGAGCGTTTGCTGCGAGGCCAGGAAGCCGGCCCTCCTCATGCTCTTGTACAGATTCAAGGCCTCATCCCCATCACTGTGCTGAGCAAAAGCAGCAATGATGGAGCTCCAGACAACCGAGTCCCCTGTCGCCATCTCATGAAAAACATTCAGAGCTTCCAACAACTCCCCCAATTTCGAGTAAACATCAATAAGGGCACTCCGGACGAAGACATCAGACTCCAATCCCACTCTGAGTATGCTAGAATGCAGCTGTTTGAGGTCAGTTAGCCTCTCACACGATCTCAAAACAGAGGAGAAAGTAAACATGTTAGGCATGACACCTTCCCTACGCATAGCAATCAAGAGCCTCATGGCCCTGCCATTGAGCTTGGCATGAGAGTAAGCTGTTATCAAAGTCGTCCAGGAAACAACGTTTCGTTGAGGCATTTCGTCGAACAGCTTCAGCGCCTCTTCCAAGAGGTCGAATTTCACGTACATGTTGAGGAGGGTGTTGATCAAGAAGGTGTTCGGCGGGTACCCAGGGGAGAAGACGTGGCGGTGGACGCGCCTGCCTTCGCTGACGGCCCCACGCGCCAGGCAGCACTTGATGAGCTCGGTGTAGGTGACGTCATCGGCCCTCACCCCGCCCCTCTCCATGGCGTCCAAGGCGCACATGGCTCTGGGAAGGTCCCTCTGGTAGCAGAGGGCGGCGAAGTCGTTGAGCAGTGACGGAGTTTCATCGCGCGGGGACGCGAGAGATGAACCGCCACAAAGGGAGCGAGTTCGCAGCAACTGGAAGTGCTTTGAAACTGCTTTCATCAGTTCAGCAAAAAGACAGTAAAGTGATGTGTTTTCCCACTTTGTTTCAAATCTTAGCACGTGGATTTTTTTAGAGGAGGAAAACCCTAATATTGTTTGGACTAAAGTTTGTTATTCTTACTTTAGTGTATCTTTTAATTTAAAAAGTGAATGATAGATTAGTCTTTGAATTTTTGAAAATGTTTGACTTGTTACACTAAGTAACTCCGGAACATTCATAGTGTTATCTTAAATAGTTAACGATCAATCTACCTATTTTCTCTTGAGACATGAGATAGGAATTAATGAGTACAAAGTTGCAAAGTCTTAGGACTAACCTCTCTGTTTTTTAAGTTTAGGAATAACTAGATCATAGGTGTAAAGTCCAATGACCAAATATGATATTAACTCGTGTAAAGTCGAATGACCAAATATGATATTAACTCTTTTGAGTAACACAAAAAGGTAATCCTAATATATGATTAATGTTTTAAGATTAATTTTAATGTACTGAAAGTGCAAAAAAAATTTACACAATTTACCAATCAATTCATTTCGTTTGGATGACTTTTCAAGGAGTGGATGTGAAAATCAACAATACTTATGAATTTGTTAATATTCGATTAACTGACAATGTAAAACTATTTAATCCTTTCAATGCGTTCCAATTAAATCCTAATGTTTTTCCCATAACTTTTATTGACACCATTTTGGAACCTTGAGAAAAATCATGTTCCTATAAATGAAGATTTTTAATTATGTTATTAACAAATTTACCTATTACAAATCATGTGTTAATATTAAAAAATAATGTTGAGTGCGACAAACATTTACATAAAAATAATACAACTTCTATTCGTTTATTTATTTATTTATTTCTCTTTCCTTTATTTCGTCAAACTAAAATAATTGTAAGCTATTGGTCCACACATTGTTCATGTGATTATTTATTGTGTTGTATAGCTTGACTTATTAATATTCAATAATTCTAATTATCTTACATATTCATTTGCTTAAGAAATTTCGTACTCATTATTGGTCAAGTTTTCAATTGTTTTACTAATAAATTTGGTGACTCAACTTTTAAAACCAAAAACATATGTTATGATCAAAGAAAGGAAAGCAAAAAATCTTGTCTAAGATTTTCAATGAATTAAAATAAACTGTTACTTTTCTTAATGTAGTAATCCACTGCCTAATGGCATTACCAGATGAAGTTCTTATTCTATACATCAACCTTGCCTCTAAGAAAGCTGACAATATAAATTAACAATTCCCTTCATCAGCTAAAATACAAATGAATAGCTCAAATTTTCTGACAAACTTCTACTTGAGTCTGAACCATTACATACATGTTGACATGCTTCTAAATACCTTCGTCTACAAAAACAAGACTTCTATTGTATAACTCTTTTTGGCTTCTTCTATTCTGACATTATATTTGTCCAAGATGCAAGTGAAGGGATGCTCTGTTCATATCTGAAAAAATTGCCCGGATCAACCTTGGTCTTCACCTCCACCAACCTATCAAAGTTTCTCTTGAAATACTTGTTGCCCCAAACACTAGCTTCTGCATAACTAGCATTCCCATCTCCATTGACACCTATGTCAACATCTCTGTAGTTCAAATACGAACTTCTAGGTGACTTTGACACATAAGGGGTCATGTAATCATAGAGCCTCCTAATCTGGTCCAAACGCTGGTTTGCAACATCGTCACCCTCTTCTTTCCAACTCACAGAATACTGAATCTTATAAATGTTACCGGCTCTGTGCGGAAAAGGTGTTTCCGTCTCAGAAATCTCACTCATTCTCCCACCATAAGGATTGAATGTCAGAGCAAGCTTTTCTAGCTCCATCATTTTCTTCCATATACCTTCAAGGCCAGTTTTCGAAATAGGCTCCTGCACATAATCCGATTTCCTCTTCAAGAATTTCTCTGAAGCAGGCACCCTTTCAAGCAAAACATCAACCGAAGTTCCAACTTTATAATTATACCAAAACAACACCGAATCAATCCAACTCATCTCAATGCACTGTTCACCAACCAAACCCAGTTCAGGGAACCTCTCACGCATTACATCAAGCAGCTCCTCTGCATTCCCAAGAAACAGAGCATTGAACTTAGCCCTCACCGTCTTCTGACCCTTTCTCTTCACGGCACTAACAACCACTCTGATAAACAAGCCATCGTGAATCTTATCAGCAACATGCTGCCACCGATGAACAATTTCAGTAGCACCTTCTTCCAACGTCTTCTCGACTCTAAAAACAGTCACAACCTCTTGCAAAGGAACCAGCTTTATCTTCCAAGAAACAACGACCCCAAAGCTAGCACCCCCGCCACCCCTAATAGCCCAGAAAAGATCTTCCCCCATTGATTCTCTATCCATGACCCTTCCATCAGCGTCCACAATTTTAGCATCCAGAACGTTATCAACGGAGAGGCCAAACCTTCTCATCAAGTTGCCATAACCGCCGCCGCTGAAGTGTCCCCCAACGCCCACGGTGGGGCACACCCCAGCCGGAAACCCATGGACCTTACTCTTCTCTGCAATCCTGTAGTAAAGCTCCCCAACTGTGGCACCCGAATCGACCCACGCGGTTTCGCCTTCCAAATTGATCGCCACTGATCTCAGCATGAACATGTCCAGAATGATGAATGGGACCTTTGACACGTACGATAGGCCGTCGTAGTCGTGGCCGCCGCTTCTGATTCTGATTTCGAGGCCGAACTTCTTGCAGCAGATAATTGATGCCTGTATGTGGGACACGTGTGTTGGGGTGACGATGAAGGAAGGTTTTGGAGTTGTAGGGGAGCTGAATCTGAGGTTTCTGATGTAGGACACAAGGATTGGTGGGTATGAAGGGGTGTTGGGGAAGTAGGTGACTGCAGAGATTGGGTTGGAAGGTTCGGAGTGGTGAGATAGGCAGTGGAGAAAGGTTTGTTGGAGAGGGTCTGAGGCTGCCATTGTGATTTGGATTAGGAATAGGAAGGTTGGGACAAGGAGTAGGAATGCAGAAGCAGTAGACATTAAAATGGGTGGATTGCTTCAGAGGTGTGAGTGAGACAGAGGGATACTATGAATGACACAAAGGCCGAGTGATTGGGAATAGCAAATAATACAGCAGTTTCCTAGATCTAAACCTTTCGCTGTTAACATGGAAGTTTCCTTAAGACTTTACGTTCTTGCATTTAAGAATTTGGTTAGACTTCTAATCGGTCTCCTTTTCATTGTATCTGTGGTTATCATCTTTCTTTTCACACCTTTTTTTTTTTTTGTTTTCTCTTTCGATTCACGAAGATTCACACATGCGAGTCGGGTGACTAATCTCGTATTGGCGTGTGTGTATATTAAAGGGTGGAACATTTAGTTTGGAAATAAATCAGTGCAACCACGAGGACCTAAACCACAAATGATAAAATAAAAACATGAGATAAATTATTTTAAGAAACGATAAATCGAGATATCTATGTTCAAGATCTAATAAATTTAAATTTTTTTATTCAATAAATACTTAAACAATAAAAAAAGAAAAAAAAACAATAAGACTACCACTAAAAAACAATAATAATAGCCCTCTCTAATATTCACAAACAAAGAATAAAAGATTAAATATCTTTCTTTCAATTCTTTGAGTATTACATTAGGTTTTTCTTTTTTGGTCATAAATAATTTTACAAGAGGATTGGTTACTAGTCCAAAACTGCGTTAATACCATATTTTTTTTGGGTGCATAATAATTTTAGACACTGTTATAGTATTTTTGACATATGGGAATGAATGTATTAATAACTAGGAGTTTTAGTTTTTTTTCTTATTTCTTTTTTACGAGAACTAGAAATTTTAGTTAGGGAATCTTTTCACCGGGTTAGTAATTTATGTTTGAGATTTATTACTAGCACATAATTTTGAAATTAATTCTCTTATAATCAAAATCACCGGAAATGTAACTAAAATTACCGACTAGTTATAGCACGTTCTTAGAGGAAAAATTGCTATAGAAAAACCTTAAATTAACTCCAGAATTTGGGGGCAACGGTGCAGTGTTAACCTTGTTCAGAGAAGCTTCCCCAAACAAAACACAAGTATTGGTAGAGAAGAAACGGAAAAATTGCTATAGAAAAACCTTAAATTAACTCCTTGCATGACATGGCAGCATATATGCAATGGCCCAGACACTCCACGGAAAGAACAAATAAATAACAAAGAAAAGAAAAGTCGTGTGTGTTTCCCACAATAATAGAAGAGCTAAACGATAAAACTGAGCGACATTGCATAATTTTTCAATTGCATAAATGAAAAACAAAATTAGGATTAGAACATCCTATTTTCTTTTCCTCCAAGTTTTTAGCTTGAGAAAGCAATAGCACATAGCAAAATAAAATAACAAAGTAAACTAATTAATTGCCAATAACATTGATTACATGGAA
Organism: Nissolia schottii; assembly: GCA_003254905.1. Taxonomy (NCBI): domain Eukaryota; kingdom Viridiplantae; phylum Streptophyta; class Magnoliopsida; order Fabales; family Fabaceae; genus Nissolia; species Nissolia schottii. Next base: position 964,880 of record QANU01062782.1, read on the forward strand.
TGCAAAGCAGTCCATACACACACACACATATATATATGATAAGGATACATTGCCAAAGGATCATGGTTGCCCTTGAATAAGGCTTTCCAGCTTACATCTATGACCTAACTTGTAGTAGGACTAACAAGAGGAGCACCATCGATCCTCTCTCTTGCTCCCTTGGCCAAGCTCATCATCCATCGTTGATGCAAACGCCTTCCCGGGATCCGAACTCGAGACTCATTTCGACATGGGGGCAGTAAGAGATGAGGCTGAAATGCTTGCAGATGAGAGCAACTAGAAGCTGAAAACTATGGTGAATGAGGCATTTGATGGTGCTCAACTCAAAGTGAGGGAAAACACGTAGCTCTTGTTGGTGGCTTTTGTAGGTGAAAGGGGGAAAGTGGAAGAAAGGATCTTCTCGGCATATGCCCGGACACAACTTTGTGTTTTGCTTTTCCTTGCAATTCACTTTGATAAGCTTTTTCTAGCAAATAATCATGTGTCACATTTTTAATTTATGGAATCTACATCACTGATATATGTATATATATTCCGCGTGCATTTTTTAATTGGTGGACCATGGAGTGGGGGCAAAAGTTTAATATCTCTCACCAATATGCTCTTCTTTCTTTTCATGTGAAACTGAAATAGTGTTGAGTTCTGTTGACTAAAAATAAGAAGAAAAATTGGATATGGTTTTTTTTTTATTTTATATTATTAGAAGATGGATTCTTTTTTTTTTTTTCTGGTTACATTATTCTTTTTATTGGGAACATATTAGAAGTTTGGATATACAATCATACGAGTTTGAATAGGCGTACGACACCCCGGATCAATTATTTTATATTATGAATGCGTGAATAATTGTAGTTTGAATATTTAATTGAAAGAGTTAATGATTGGTGTTGGCTAATTGTAAATGAGTAAAATTTTAAGGGTTAAATTAAAAGATTTAGAGATTTGAGATGTTTACTTGCAACTTAGTGAAAGTTTATGGGGGTATTGATGCTATTTAGCCAAAATAAAGATAATTTAAGAGCTAATAGTTCAAATAACATTTATCTCAATATTGTGTCAAGGAATCGTGTGTTTAAATCTCTTATAAGATATATAATGTGTCTAATATCTTAAATAAGGAAAAAAAATAGTAATTATATGTAATAAAATTAAAATCAAATTTAAATATTTTATTTATGTTTAAATACTACGTTTTATTTTAAGTTTGTGAATAAATCAATAATGGAAATAACCACCACTGACACTTTTCTTTTGGTCAACACTCATGCAAAACTGGAAACCCTGTAATAGAACTAGTTTCGAATTCAAATGGACTTGTGGTATTTAAATTAGTATGCCATTAAATTGGCTTTAGTCCAAACAGAGCTTACCCAAATTCACATTCTCAGAACAGATACCCAATTACGAATGTGTTGACCAAAAAGTTTGCTATGAACAAAAAAAAAAAGGCAAATAAATTACCAATGACGGTTAAAAGGCTCAGGTCATAGGATTTAAGCATCAGTTTGGATATATAAATTAAAATGAAATTTTTACAAAATAAATTTTTAAAAAATAATTTACGAATAAGTTATTTTGTATTTAAAAATATAATAAATTTTTTTTGTTTTAAATATTTTAAAAGGTATTTTTTGATAAGTATGATATTTTAATTTTTCAAAAATCACTACAATTAACTTTTTAAAAATACTAAGTTGTATAGTCAAACGTGTTAAAAATTAAAAATACAATTTCTAACTTTTGAAAATATAAAAAAAAATGAAAAGTTATGTTATGTTATTCAATCCAGCCTTAGCTGGTTTAAACACATACGCTTCCATGTATGGAGGTACTCTTCTTAACCGATCTATATGCTCTGGAGCTTCTTTGGTTGAAACTAAATCAAGAGAGTAATAGATTCCATACAAGATCTCCTTCCTATGTGGAAACGCAGTTTCTGATTCTGAAATTTTTTACTCATTAATTCTTCCACCATGCGGTGCAAAGGACAACCGTGGCAACGCGGACTTGTCCAAAAGCAGCATCTTCCAAAGCCCTTCTAACCCTTCCAATGAAACCGGTTCCTTCACGCAATCGGACTTCACCTTGAAGCTCGGTGATATTATGTCTCTATCCTCCAAGATCCAATAGGGAGCATCCACCGAGTAACCTGTGAAGCAAAGAACAGATGCAGTCCAACTCATCTCAGAGTAATGGTGGGGCTCCAAACCCAACTACTGGAAACTCTCCGTCATCACGTGGTGGAGATTCTTGGCTGGACCAAGATACAATCCCGTGAAAGCAATTGTAACGGTTTTATTTCCACCGTGGTTAGAAGAAGAAGAAGAAGAAGATGAATTCACAACTTGTGCAACTGTGTGAAGAAAAAGCTCTGGAGGGAGATCGTGGCCAATACACTGCCACTTGAGGAAAAGTCCATTGGCACCTTGTTCCAGCTAGCGTTCTTGATATATCAAACATTGTGACTGTTGAGGGAACTAGTACAAGTTTGATTTTCCATGCAACAATGACACCGAAGCTTGAACCTCCCCCTCCTCTTATAGCCCAAATCAGATCTTCCCCCATTGAAGTTCTTTTCAGTATGTTACCATTAGCATCTATGATCTGGGCATCAATTACATTGTCGGCAGAGAGACCGTATTTTCTGAAAATGGTGTCGTAGCCACCATCGCTGAAGTGTCCTCGGACGCCAACTGTGGGGCAATTACCTGTTTGAACCCATGCGTTTTGGTCCTTCATGTCAACGGTTATGGAACTAAGGTTGATGTGCCAATGACAAGGAATGGGACATCAGAGACATGGAAGGTCTTCATACTCATGTCCTCCACTTCAAATTCTTACTTAGAGGTCGTGTTTCTTTGAGCATTGCAGTGTTAATTGGATGTTATCAGTGTTTGATCACAGAGATAGAGAGAAGCATTTTAGGAATGTATTGCATAATGAATTCCTTGAAGAGTGTTTACACATATTACAGTTTATATAGCTACTTCTATGTGTGCTCTCAATAGGCACGTGCTCAATGAGTTGGATTAGCTATAACAAACTATAACCAACCTAACATATTGTTATTACTCGTTAACTGTGCTATTCTTATACTATTCCCTTATACCTCCAACCCCGCTTCAAACTGAGAGGTGAAGATGCAATTGCAGCTGAAACACGAAGAATATCAACTGTCTGTTCATGAAAGGGAATGTGAGTAACAACAATTTGCTTGTGAACCATGTTTTCTCGAACAAAATGGAGACCCAGTTCAAAATGCTTGGACCGTTGATAAAGTATAGGATTGGCAGTCGTATGCACAACACTGAGGTTATCACTGTAGATGTTAGGAATCCGTGTAAGTGGAATATGCAACTCAGATAACAGATAACGAAGCCAAGTTAACTCAGTTATAGCAGATGCAAGACTCCTGTACTTTGCTTCAGTACTACTTCTAGAAACTGAAGCTTACTTCTTAGAGATCTAAGAGATGATGTTGTTTCCAAGGAATGTACAGCAACCTGTTGTAGTCATCTGTCATCAGGATTAGAGTCCCAATCTGCATCACAAAATGCATACAAGTCGAGACTATAGGAAAGGCTAATGATGATGCCAAGATCCTGAGTGCCTTTAAGATATCTGAGAATTCACTTCATAGCCTTCCAATGGCTCAATAAGGGTTGATGCATAAACTGGTAGACCTTGTTAACTGAGTAAGAGATTTCAGGTCTTGTTATTGTTGCATATTGCAAAGCCCCCACAACTGATCTGTAGAGGGTGGGATCATAAAAGAAATCAGTGCCATGTTTGGATAATTTGAGCCTTGAAGCCATCGGGGTTGGGGAGTCTTTGCAATCCACCATTGAAGCCTTTGCAAAAAGATCAGTGATGTACCTTGATTGAGACAGATGAAGACTGCCTGAGGTCAAAAACTTTACTTCCATGCCAAGAAAATACTGAAGGTTGCCAAGATCCTTTAAGGAGAAAGTATTGTTGAGAGAGGAGATCAATTTCTAAACAGTAGTGTATGAATTTCCTATGGTTATCACATCATCAACATAAACCAGAACATAAAGAGTGAACTGATCTGTGACTTGAATGAACAATGAAGAATCACACTTAGTAGACTTGAATCCAAATGAGAGGAGAGCATTATGAAGTTTTTCAAACTACACTTGAGGCACCTGCTTTAAGCCATATAAGGTTTTATTCAATTTGTACACCAATTGATTGTTTTGAGCTTTAAATCCAGTAGGTTGTTGTATATACACAATTTCATCAATATCACCATTCAAAAAGGCATTATTGAAGTCTATTTGCCTCAAAGGCCACTTTCTAAAAGCAACAATAGTAAGAATAACCCTTGTAGTTAAAGGTTTGACAATTGGACTGAAAGTTTCATGGAAATCAAACCCCTCTTGTTGGTGAAAGCCTTTGGCCACTAACCTAGCCTTGTATTTGTTAAGACTACCATCTGAGTTATAGTTGACCTGAAACACCCATTTACAACCAATTGGTTCTCTATTGGGTGGAAGAGGAACCAATATCCAAGTGTTATTCTTGATTATTAATGTTGCATACTCCTCTGTCATGGCCTTAAACCAATTTGGATCTTGCAAGGCTTGCTTCACTGTTGGTGAATCCAAAGAAGCAGTGAGAGCCTTAGGCTTGGTGATGTTGTTCTTGGCTCTTGTTATCATATGATGAATGTTGTGTGCTATTTTGGAGACTGTTTGAATGGTATAAGATGATTGAGACACCACAGTATCAAGAAGAGAGGAGCTGGGGGGAAGATGTTGTAGAAGTTGTTGTGAGTGGATAATGTTGTGTTGATGAGGAGGTCCTGATTGGAGAACTCTATTGAGACCTGTTAAGACAAACAGACTGTGCAGGAAATGTTTGGGATGCAAAAAGTATACATGGATGTATATGCAATACGATCATTCAAGTCTACAGCTTTTGTGCTCAAGGGAAAAGAGTTCACAATATCAGATGAGCTTGATTGAGGAATATGAGACCATGTAGGAAAGAGCCTCATAAAAAACATGCCTAAAAAGATAAAGTTTTCTTGATGGAGAGAGACATTTATAGCCAGTGTCATTATTGCAATAGCCAAGAAAGATGCATTGTTCAGACCTTAGAGATAATTTATGTCTCTGATATGGTCTAAAATGAGGATAGAAAGCACACCCAAAATCCTGAGGAATGTGTAATATGGTGGTTTATTGAAGAGTTTTTGGTAAGGAGAGATGTTATTAAGGATAGGAGTAGTCATCAAATTGATCAAGTGAACAGAAGTAAGAAAAGCTTCTTCCCAAAAATGCATAGGAAGATAGGCATTAGCTAACAAAGTAAGACATGTTTCTACAATGTGTTTATGCTTTCTCTCTACTCTACCATGTTGTTCATGTATATAAGGACAAGCTAATCTGTGAGCTATACCACACTCAGTGAGAAAAGAAGTGAATGCTAGGTATTCTTTTGCATTATCAGTTTGAATGGCTTTGATTTTGTGAACTAGCTGATTATATATCAAAGTCTTGAACTGTTTAAAAATTGATAGAGCTTGAGATTTATGGTTAAGTGTGTAAATCCAGTGTGCTCGCTATATGCATCTATGAAGCTAATGTAATAATGTGTGCCAGAGTTAGTAGCAAAGGGTGTTGGACCCCAAATATCAGTGTATAACGGTTCAAGTGGCATAGTATAAGTAGATTGAGATAAGGCAAAAGGTAATTTATGCGATTTTCGAAGCCAACAAGATTTGCAAACATTAGAAATTTTATTCTCACTAGATTGTATATTATAGAATTTAAGTATTTGATGAATAATTTTGCTAGATGGATGCCCCAACCTAGCATGCCACAAAAGAAAGGTGTTATCTTTTTTAACATGGCCTAGCCTATGAGTGTGATAGGCTATCAATGCTCTAAAAGCACTTATTCTACTTGCAAAATTAGAAACATTGCTACTGGTGCATAAAGAAGTTGTTGCAGTAACTTCCAGATCATGAAAGGCATATAAGCCATCTTTAATAGAACTTTGGAGAAGAGTCTCCTTGGTGGCCTATGATTTGACATAGCAAGCATCAGAATGAAACTCGAAGAAAACATTATTCTCAAGATCAAATTGAGAAACACTAATTAAATTCTTGGTCAAATTAGGCACAGTGCAACAAATTTTGCAGAAAAAAAGTTGTATTGTAAGACTTAGAATAAAGATTTGAATGACCTTGGTGCAATATACGCATACATGTGTCATTGCCAATCTGAACCTGTTCATTCCCTTCGTAGTCACTCCTTGTGCTGAGAGTAGTTAGATCAGGAGTTAGGTGATGTGAACCTCCAGAGTCGGGATACCAAAGTGGATTGTAAGCTTGTGATGAGGCATGGACCAGAACTAGCGCACGCGAAGTGTTTGCTATTGGAGGCTGACGCTGAGAAATCGGAGTAGCAATCAGTACTTGATGCTGCGATGAACCTCCATTTTGGCCATACTGAGGAGGCTAATAGAACGGATTGAATTGGTGATGACATTCATGAACTGTATAACCAAATTTGCAATAGAGTTGGCACTGAGCATGGTTTTTGTTGCTGGAAATGGATCTTCTGCCACCATAGCCACCTCTTCCAGATCTACTAACTCAACCACCATGATTAGAGTATCATCTTCCTCAAGAGCCCCAAAAATCAGATCCATAGTTAGATCCAGATCCGCTACCATGATTATAGTGCTGATGTGGACCTTGAGAGTAATGCGCTTGGATCTACGCACTAGATCCGTTTCCAGCGATTTCCAGTTGATGATACTTTTTTATTTTAGATTCAACAACTAAGAGAAAAGCCTCAATCTCTTTAACTGAGTACGGATTAGTATGGGAAATGATAGAAGTAATTATCAGCATGTAACCAGAGGGCAAACCATCAAGAATCGCGGCAATATGCTCTTTAACCTTAATCTTGGCTCCAACAACAATAAGATGGTCAATTAATTTCTTGATCTCAAGCAAATACTTGTTTATTGAGTTGCCCTTGCGAATGCTTTACAATTGTTCTTTCAGTTGTTAGATCTTTGCTTGCGTTTGTGAAGCAAATTTTTTTTCAATTCTTTCCCAAACTTGATACGCGAAGGAACAACCTACCATTTGCACTATGAAGTGAATTCAGACAGCGAAGCAAGAATCCATGAAAGAAGAACATTATCTTGTTCTCAATTTAAGAACTCAGGACTTTGAATACTAGCTTCTGCATCGGCTTCATTGAGATGCATCTGTGGGATTCGTTTCTTGAGCAAGTGATGTTGAAGATGATTCTCTTTGATAGCTGCGAGAGCTTCTTGTTTCCACAACAAATAGTTGTCATCAGTTAGCTTGTAAGAAATTGGAGACGAAAACGTTTTAGAAACGAATGCAGAAGAGGAAGCGGTGGAAAATTCTAGCGAAGAACTTGCTTCTGCCATGGATCGAATTTTGGAGCTCTATGATACAATATCAGTGTTTGATCAGAGAGAGAGAAGCATTTGAGGAATATCATAATGAATTCCTTGAGGAGTGTTTACGCAGATTATAGTTTATATAACTATTTCTATTTGTCCTCTCAATAGGCATATGCTCAGTAAGGTAGATTAGCTATAACAAACTATAACCAATTCCTAACATCTTGTGATTGCTCGTCTACTGTGCTACTCTTATACTATTCCCTTATCGATGTGGAATAGGTTTCGTGGAGTGGCAATAAGGTTTGGTTTTTGGGAGGGAATTAGCTAAGAATTTGGCGTTTCTTATGGAAGAGTCTAGAATCAGTTTATAAGAGGAACTGCTTTTGGTGAATACTAGTGTCTTTTGCTTATATTTCCAAACGGCCGAGAACTCTAGTATTTATAGCCAACTCATGCTGTTGTTAATAGTGGTATATTTCAGAGTGAGTTTTTTTACAAAGAAAAATTGTGAAAAATTTTGATAAATATTTTTAGTACCAACTTCCTAAAATAACAAGATTTGAGTCAAAGATTTGACAAGTTAGTCAAGGATAGCATTTAACACATGGGGAGATGTGTTGATTGTACTCAGGTTAGTCAAAGGATTTACTTAGTAGTGAAATTCATAATTAATTTATGCATTTATTTTCCTAATTATATATTTTAGATTTACATTTTCAAAAATTAATAGTTCTCCTTCCATTAAAGAATAATAACCATTTAAAAAAAATTGTTTGTTCTGTATTATATTATTTTAAAATTTCAATAAAGATTAATTATTGTATAATAATATATTTTATCATTTGTATTTTAATGAATATACATGATTTGTATACAATATTTATATATATAGTCATTCAATTATCTCTATAGTCATGTTATTAGTACAACATGAACAAAAAAAAGTCATGACATCAAAATTATTTGACATTTATTAATTAATAGCTGCCTTAAAATTAGTTATATAAATGAGAAAGTATAATTGGTTAACAATGTCAAAACAATTTACATTAACAATGTATAAAAACTAAGTCAACTTCCTGCAAAAAAGATAGTGTAATTTTTAACTTAATACCATTAGTTTTTGAGAAAAAAAATTACAAAAGACTAAAATGGTTATTTAACTAAGAAATGACCAAAGTGGTCAAGGGTTGGGAGAGAGATAGCTCTTGAGAGCATTAAAAAGAAAAGCTTTTATTCAAAGCTATGTTAATTCGTGTAAAGGCAGGTAAAGGATTGTTTTCAAAATTAGGTCTGCCCACGGATTAGGTCGACTAGCAAAAATCATAAAATCTATTCAATTTGATGTATATGGATCAAGTTGGGTCAGTTAACACACAAGAAGACAGTTTAGAACTGCATTTTGCGGCGGTTAGAACCACCACTAAAAACATTTTGCAACAATTGGCCAATCGCTACAATTCTGTGCATAGGGTTCAACAATCACAAGAATAACCGCTGCTACGTATATCCTATAATTTATTTTAAACCGCTCCTATGTTTAAGTTTCAATTTTTTTTATTTTGTACGTGGAAACTAATTAATATTACAAATTACCAACTATTTTAATATTTATTTTCTCTTCCTTTAAAAAACTCTATTGTTATTTATTTAATCCTTCAAAACAATTTAATCATAAGAGTAATAATAATAATCAAATAAGTTAATTAGTTACTACTACATCTCAGTGATCACTGATTAAATAACCGTGCACTGAATCAATAAAATAAAAGTACCTCAATCCTCTAACAAACTACAATCCCCTGCTGCAAAGGCATATGCTATGCTATAATAAACAATGTAAATCAAATATTCTAAGTCTATCCACATTGTTGCTACTCTTAATCCTTGTTACCATACATTATCAAAACATTCAGAAAAATTTCATGAACTCACTGAGTATGAGTGCTCCTCCTTCACAAGAAACTCTTCTAATGACCAAAGCCTCTCTTTTTTCAATGATCCATAAAAGGCTTCAAACTTTGTCGTGTTCTAAGCCAATGACAGAAATCCTGACACCTCAAGAAATCTTGTGGGCCATCCTTGTCATATTCCTATTTTCAACTGCAAAATAAATGTGTGAGCTGTGAAGTTTCCATCACAATTTATCAAAGCAAAGTAACAGTGGCATGATAAGAACATCATATCAGAGAGAGAGAAGTTTCATGGAACAAGAAAAGTGTGACCAAAAAGTAGTATTATTGACAATTCTTCCATCACAATTGGCTCCAAAGCACAAACTAAAAACAAAATCGAAGTGACTACTAAGAACTTTACCCATATACTACTAAACCCGCACTGCACAAGTTAAAATGGCATCAGTTTTTGCATCTTTTGAACATGTGCATTGCATAAGGAAATTATTATAATGCAGAAGATTTGATTAACAAAGATATCAACCTATCATTGATTGGAGACATGAAGAGAGAAATAACTCTATAAAACAAGTCAAAGAAAAAAAATCAGCAATGTAATCATGCGCAGAATCATTGAAAAATTGTCCTAACCTCACATAACCATAACAGCAACTTTGAATATTCATAAATTTTCCAGATTACTAAATGCATTTTTCCATTATGGTTTGCACACCCCAAACCATAGTTTGTAGTATGAAAAGTGCAAACTAAACCAAACATGATATAAACTGTTGGAATGAGGAAAGGAAGGACAAACCCTAAAGGCTAGACGACATGCTTGAAGAACTAGCCTCCATCTCCTAGTTCTCTGCCTGAATCAAAGTAGTTTGTGGCCTCTTCAAGTTCAGTGTAGCTGAAGAATTGAAGTCCAGAGTATTTTCCTTCGGCAATAATAGATATAAAAGGCAATGCCTACTGCAACTGCGTTGACCACACCAGCAGCAACGCCTAAAAGGAATCATTGGATTTTCAATTAATACAATGTTTATATCAAATAAATATAACGCATGGAAATAGCTGTATATGAAGTTATTGCAAGATTCAATAAGATCCAATAAATGCCAACCAAGACTCAATGTTTCATAACTCATAAGCATGTTTGCAGATCATATTTTTCTTTTTCTGTGCTCTTAAAACAAAAAATGTAGAAAACTGTGGGATAAAATAATAATTGGACATCATTCTTGAATACTTTCTTGGTCTCTGATAAGATGAATGGTAAAATAAAATGATAGGGGAGCTGCATGAGGGCACTCTGCAAGCACATTAAATTAAAACGTGGAAATGTAAAAGTAAAAAAGTAAGGAATCATGATCTCAGGTTAGAAAGAGTTTAAAAATCATGGAAAATCACACTCGATATAAATCATTCACACACCTTATCCGTTTATTAATTAAATACCACACTATCGTTTTTCTATTTTCATATACAGCTATTTTCAATAACACATTTCTTATTCACCATTAACACAAGCACTTAAATACTGTGTTTTCAAGGAGTGTATAAGATTGTGGACTAATCCTAGCTTAGAAGGCTGCCTTAAGAAATTCATATACATATGGAAGAAAATCTCTTTAAACCACACTCTTTAATAGGATTTTGGAATTTGATGAACCAAGGCTTTGCTAAAGAAGGGAACGCAAGTTAAATAAAATCTTCCTGGTGTGGTAAACCTTAATGTCGTTAACTAAAGAAAATCAGAAAAGTTAATTGTGAGAGACTAGAGATACATGAGATAGAAACCCAACCTTGAGTACAACTTAGATTTGAGGCATTCCATTGATAGTTTGAATCACAAAGGCACCTTTTACTCCCTTCAATAGTTGAACTGCATCTTGAATGGGCCAACCATTGCAGTCTCTAGGTTCATTACAGGATGGTTCTGGTGCTGGTAGCCAACTAACCTCTATTTCGTTGTCTTTAAAGCACCAGTTGGTGACACTAAATGGAGAACCAGGCTTCTCATTTTGATAGTTGGAATCATAGTGATATGCATCAATCATTCTGATGTAAAGTTCTGATATTCCATTTAATCTCCCCATCACTGAATAACATCAATAAAATAAGTACAATTTACATGTGAAAAGTAACAAATACTAAATTGGAGGATCCTCAAAAGTAAGAAAAAGAAAATTGGTAACATTAAGGAGTATAATTAAGGGCATGTGCTAGTTTGAGAAGAAATTGTTACTAAATCTTGTGCACTTGTTTGTTTTCATATTCTTCTGATAATGTTTGTATAGAGGATAGTGTAATTGAAATGGGATTTGATGCAATTGCCCTCAAAAGTGGGTGGGATGAGTATGGCATTGCCTATGGCAGGCCAACCAAGAATGTACACATCCGAAGGATGCATCCCTGAGCTTCCTCCGGCACCACTCTCGCGTTTGGCAGTGACATGTCCGTCGGCATTTCCAACGTTCTCGTGGAGCACGCGCATCTCCACAACTCGAAAAGCGGCATTGAGTTCAGAACCACAAGGGGAAGAGGAGGTTACATGAAGGAAATTGTGATATCAAACGTAGAAATGGAGTGTCTACACAGCAATTGCAGCAAAGGGTCGTTGTGGGACCCACCCTGATGACAAATTTGACCCCAATGCCCTCCCAGTGTTGGATCACATTGTTCTGCAGGACATGATTGGAACAAACATCACCATTGCTGGAAGCCTTGCTGGACTAGAAGAATCTCCATTCACCAACATATGCCTTTCAAACATAAACTTCACACTGAATTCAGTTTCTCCATTCACTGTGAAATGCTCAAATGTCTCTGGATTTTCAGATTCTGTTTTCCCCAAGCCTTGTCCTGACCTTGAGACACCTTCAGATTCCTCCTCATCATATTTCAACATTCTTCCCAGTATCAAAGGAAGAGCTACATTCATGTGATTAATTATTATCTCTAGCAACACAAGGTTCGCAGAAAAAGTGAATGGCCACTCTAAGGTTTACTTCCATTTCACAGAAATTGTAACTAGGATAGTTTCTAACTAATCTCTAACAAGAAAAATTGATACTTAAAACATTTAATAATATAAAAAATCTCAAATCAGGTCAAACATAATTAACATTAATCCAAGTACTGTTAATTCCACTGTGACACAAGAATAGAAGAGATGTCAGTTTGGTGACAGAGATGTTAACAAGATCAACAAGTCAATAAATCACTGGAAAAAGGAAACATTCAATCAATTTAATGATCTTAATGTGAAACATATTATATACCTTGCTATTACCAATATGCAAATATCCATTTGGTTCAGGTGGAAAGCGAGTCAAAACATTCCCACCTGTTGCTTTCAAGTGTTTGTCAAGAAGTTCCCTGGTATTGCAGCATCTCAAAATACTGCAAAACAGGAAGAATGATTAGCAAAACAGGTACAGCTGAAAATAAAGCAACAGGAAAAAAGCACAGAAGAAATATATCTTAAAAGATGTCCAAATAGCTCCCTGCTTGAGCTACTATCTCAGTCAAATTGGGTTGCACTTTACAACCAAACACTAGAGAATCTTAGATAACAAACAGCAGCAAAAAAAAAAAAAATTATTAACTCAAATTCAAACAAATTAAAGCCTCCAAGTCCAACTGTGCAGGATACGAGGAACTACATGAAAGCAATGATCAATGAATAACTCAAGATAATCCTAAATGGACCAATTCCTCAAGAGAAAGAATTAAAACTGCTCCATCTAATGCATCAATTGTTCCTGCTTAATTGGTTGCTGGTGCTGCTACCAACATTTCCCAAACCCTCCCACCCTAACAAAAATCCCAACTGAGAAACAGAGATAAGCAGCATTTGTGATTTCACCAAAACCAAAACCACCCTCCACCATCACTTCCCCACCACCAGCCACAACCACCACGCAAAACCAAGTCCTTCCACACACTCGAAGAGCTAGACGCGAAGCTAAACCCAAAGTCCGAGCCCTTTTGTTGATCAAAGAATTCAGGATTGTTGATCAAAGAAAGAAGAACCCTAAATCTAAACAGATAGAATCATCTTCCAAATAAGCGAAATTTAAATTGCATCCACCAAATTAATCAGAAAAAAAGGGGAAAAAAAAACTCTATCGGAAATACCTTGCAAAGAGAGAAGAGCCGCCGAAGAGAGAAGAGCCGCGTCGTCATCGAAGAAATAACTCAGCTACGTCGTTGAGTGACCGAAGAAGAGAGTGAGAGATCGAGTTCGTCGTTTTGAGAGAGAGAGACGAGAAGTGAGACGACGGAGAGGGAGAAGTGAATTGATTTTTATTATTATTTTTCTTAGCTTTTGAACTGCAGCGGTTTTCTATGAAAGCGGCTGCAAGTTCAAGTATATTGCAGCGGTTCCTCGAAATTGCCCCATAATCTTACACTGTAGCAGATTATTCTAACTGCTGCTAAATATGTTTTTGTTGTAGTGGTAGGTTAGCGGGTCGAATAACCCGAAACAAGTAGGAACACTATGGGCGGGTGGCGGATTCAAATTTTTTGAATCTGCCTTACTCGACCTAACCGATTAAATTAAAAAAAAATAGAGTGACCTGAGAGTCTCTCATCTCTCTCAATTTCTCATCCATTTTTTCATTTCTCTAAGTTCTCTTATCTCACCGACTCCCTCAGTTCTCTCATCTCTCTCACCATGACATCTCTCTCAGTTTTCTTTTCTCATCTCTCTCAATTCTCACTGACACACACCATGACTCCCTCTCAATTCTCTCATCTCCCTCAGACCCGTCGTTTCTCCCTCACCCCCTCCCGTCGCTGACGTGTACATAGCCACCGTATGCTCAGCCTCCCACCGCTTGTGCCTTGTGGTGATTAAGAGTCATTGACTCAAGTCTTCCCCGAGTTCCCTTTCCCTCCCTATAATTTTTATTTTTGTTAGGGTTTTGATTTTTTTATTTTTATAAAATTGGCGAGTTACTGATTTTGATTTGTTAAGATTGTTTATTTTTTTAATTTAGTGTAATGTTTAAATTCTTGATTCTGTAAAACATATTTTTGATTGTGAAAACTCTAGGATTTTTCTTGTTAAATTATTGATTCTTGATGGCTAATTGCTGTTTTCATTATGTTTATTTCTTCAATGAGGCAGTGGTGTCACTACATTCCCAGATGCAACACTAGTCCCTGCCACCATTGATGATGATGCTTCGCCGAGTATTACAGTTTCAGTTGAAAGAAAGTGATCTCATTCAAAAGGGTCTTCAAATATCTAGCTCTGACGACCAAAATAAATACTCTTATTTGGTGCTTTAATTTGTTGCCACATGATCATTATTTCCATAGTGTGAAACTGGACTTTCTATTTCGTGTGTCACTTTTGCATTTTGAGAGAACATATCATATTACCATGACATTATGTATGTTGGATTTTCAAGTTTTAACTTGTTTTGGATGAACATCAATATTTCCTTTGGAGATTACATACACATATATTTGCTTTTTATCTGGAGTTAATTGAATGAATTATGGGACAGGTTTCTTAAAAAAAAACTTAAAAATAAACAGTTAACCGTCAATTTGATCTAATCCAACCCATTTACTATCGGATAGAGTCGGATCGGATAACCAGGTCGAAAAGTAGCAATCCAATTCAACCGATCCGCCTATCAGATTAGTCAGTTAGATAGTCTTTTTGGTCAAGTCAGACCTAATCCAACTTGTGAGCAACGCTGACAAAAATAATAAAGACAAGCTATATTACCGCGTCTGGTTTAACTCATGAAAAGCTTTAAATCATATTTTTAGCAGAAGGTTTCTCCTATAAATTTTGCATAGTCCATGATTTTGAGATTTTAATGATTAAATTAAACACTGTTAGAAGTTTGCTGCACATTTTATGGCAAAGTAACAAAGCTTCATTTGACACTTTACCTATTTGTCTGTGTTTTCATAACGAACAAATAATTTTTTATCCGTCTAATTGATATTTAAACAGTTCTTCGTCTTAACTTATTATTGCACAATAAATGGAAGTGTACACACACACCTATATTTTTTTTGATGAAGTAATGTTAAGGGTCCATAAATTGAGGGGGGAAATAACGAGTATTCTGAAAAAAAATCCTTTTCGGCCAGCTGTTTTCTAATAGCAAAATCATTTTTGTTGTTTTGCCTTTGCTCCAATCCCAACAATATTTTTCCGGAACCTCAAGCCAATCCTTTTGATTAGAGTAAACCTGCCTATGTTTTGATGACAAAATCCGTGAAATTAGTCATTAAAATTTTTAATTACTTAATTTCATTTTTTATGTTGACGAACGTCAGTTAAATTAATCTTTGACATTAATTCTTCATATGATCTCCATTATCAAAAGCTGACGTGGCATGTTAAGTGTCATGACAATGTGGATGATTGCGTGGTATATCTAGGAATGTCATATTAATTTCTTAATTTTTTAAAATACGTCAATTTAATTCTCAACATTTTTAATATCTATCAATTTCATCTCTACAATATTTAAATTACATCAAATTGCCCCCAAATTGACCCCATATTATTGATCCCGTATTCCCCAAATTAAAATCTTAGTTTTCTTAATTAACCTCTAATAAATTAATGAAATACTAATTAGTCTTTAATTAGGTGATTAGAGGTTAATTAGGTTAGTTAGATTTAATTTGGGGTATGTGGGGTTAATTAAGGTCACAAAGACTAATTTGATGTAATTTGAATATTATAGTGACAAAAATTGATAGATTTCAAAATAATCAACAACTAAATTGATAGATTTAAAAAATAACTCAATGGGTAATGTAACGTTATTGGATAACATGTCATGCAAGCATCCACATGACATATGACATGGCCAAGTCACATGGCACATTTCATGCTAGTGAGGTTAGATGGAAAGTCAATGTCAATAACAAACTTGACCAATGTTTGTCAACGTTAGAGACAAAATTGGACAATTTAAAATCTTGAGAAGGAATTTGATCGATTTTGTAAAAGAAGATGACAAATCTGCTGGTTTTCTCTTACCTTTTGGATTAGAGTAATAGTATCTCTACTTGAATTAAAAGCGCACAATTATTTTCTATAATTCAGTAATTGCAACGAAATAACATAAGCATGCTTGCAAACTTCAGTAACTTAATGATGAAGAATCCTAATATGGCTCTATAATGGTGGAATGCTCTGTTCATTCCTGAAAAAATTGTGAGGATCAACTCTAGCCTTCACTCGTGCAAGCCTCTCAAAATTATTGTTGAAATATTTCAAACCCCAAGACTTGGCTTCATCATAGCTTATGTTAGCACCGTTCACACCCAAATCAAGGTCTCTGTAATTCAAATAAGCTCGCCTTGGCAACTTTGACACATACGGTGCTAAGTATGCATATAGCCTCCTTATCCATTCTACATGCTCTGCCGCTTCTTCGTTAGAACCAAAACTAACTGAATATTGGATTCCGTACAAATTCCCCTTTCTATGCGGAAACGGGGTTTCTGATTCCGAAATTTGATTCATTATTCCACCGTAAGGTGAGAATATCATGAATGGCGACTTCTCCAAAAGCAGCATCTTCCATAGCCCTTCTAACCCTCCCAATGGAATCGGTTCCGTAACGTAATCAGATTTCGCTTTGAAACTGGGCGATGTTGTGTTTCTATCAAGCAACACTTGCAAGGAATTGTTGACTGAATAGCCTGCAAAGTACAGAACCGATTGAATCCAACTCATTTGAGTGAGATTGTTTCGCGTCAAACCAAATTCAGGAAAAATGCGTTGCATAAGAGGAAGGAGGTTCTTGGAATCCCCAAGATACAACCCTGTGAATGAGACGGCAACGGTTTTTCGAGGAGAATTGGCTGAATTGGTAACTCCGACAACCGTGTGAAGAAAAAGCTCCGCGGGAAGCTTGGGAGCAACGGTTTGCCACTTGTGGAAAAGCTTGGTGGCATTTTGTTCCAGTGTTCTCGAGATATCGAACATTGTGACAGTTGAGGGAACTGGTACAAGCTTGATTTTCCATGAGGTGATGACGCCGAAGCTTGAACCCCCGCCTCCTCTTATGGCCCAAAACAGATCTTCCCCCATCGATGCTCTGTTCAGTATGTTCCCATCAGCATCTATGATCTGAGCATCGATTACGTTATCGGAAGCAAGTCCATGTTTTCTGAAAATGGTGCCGAATCCGCCTCCGCTCAAGTGCCCTCCGACGCCAATTGTGAGGCAACTCCCCGCCGGGAAGGCGTGGACGTGGCTTCGCTTTGCAATTGCGTAGTAGAGTTCTCCCAGAGTGGCACCTGATTGAACCCATGCGGTTCGGTCTTTCAAGTCAACGGTTATGGCCCTGAGGTTGGAAAGGTCAAAGATGATGAATGGGATGTGTGAAACGTATGAGAGGCCCTCGTAGTCATGGCCCCCGCTTCGAATTCTTACTTGGAGGCTGTATTTCTTTGAGCAGTGGAGTGCTAGTTGGATGTGGAAGAGGTTGTGTGGAGTGACAATAAGGTTCGGTTTGGGGACTGAACTGGCTAAGAATCTGGAGTTTCTTATGGAAGAGTCCAGAATTGGTTCGTAGGAAGTGCTGTTTCTGGTGAAGACTATTCCTGAAGCTGTGTTGTTTCTTAGACCTGACTGAAAACATTGGAGGAAGCGTTCATTAAGGCCGGATGAAGCAGAATTTGCAGGGAAAATTGATGAGATGAAAACGGTGACTGATAGGAGGAGAAGTTGTTTTACATTTGAATAGGCCATTTTTCTCTCCTTACTTCATCGGAATGAGAACTCTCCTATTTGTAGGGACGACTCATTGACTAAAATACTGAAGGAAATTAGTTTGTGTGATTATCTTTTGTTTTCAACCAAAACTTTTCAAAAATCTATTTACCATGGATCTTTCGTTTTAATCTTCTTGTTTTCCCCGTCGAATTTCCCTTCTAATGCGTCTAGCTATTCAACGTTGAAAATGTTAAAAAAGCATGTTTATCTTGGCCTAACTCATTTATGGGTCACCGCATTAGTATTTCTTCCAACTAGTTTCATAGGAATTGACTTACGACACCTCGGTCAATTATTTTATATTGCGTGAGCAATTGTTTCAACCATTTAAAAAAATTATAAAGATCATTTTGACCATTTTAGATGAAGTCTTAAGATTTCTAGAATAACTTTATTAATTATCTATGGTTAGCGTATTCGATTCATATCTCTTAAACATGTGATTAGGGGTGAAAGTATGTCAGGGTCTACGGCCAGGCCTTGTTGATTTAAGAAAAAGGTCAGACCCAGACATTTTTCAAAGTTTGTTTCAATAAAGAGGCTGGGCTCAGGCTATTACGAAAGTCTGTTAAGCCTGTTAGGTCAGCTTATTTATAAATATGTTCATATGAATTTTACTATATAAAAAAAATAACTTACATTACCTTTACTTAAATTCAAACTAAAGACAATCATCGTATCAAGTCAATGTCTTAACCACTAAACTAATATCACTTTTTGTAATATTTTATGTAATCATATTTATTAATATAATTTAGGTAATGTTTCGGGCTTAAATCGTGGAAGGTATTTAAATATTATTGATCTTGTATGTTTCAGGCTTAAATCCTGAAAGATGGTTGATTATTATTATTGAATGTTGTATTATTGATTGTGTAATAGGCCACAGGCAATAACAAGTCACATTAACGTCGTAATAACGGACCAAACAATATATTTTTGATAATAAAAAAATATACACAGGCCTATCAGGCTCCAGGCCTCCCAAACTGGTCAGGCCAAGCTAAAAAAATTGTCTTTGATAGTTAACAGGTCAGACACAAGTCAAAAACTAATAAGACAGATCCGACCTGTTAAAGGCATGGCCTGACTTATTCCCATCTTTACATGTGATCTAAAGTTTGATTATAACATTTATACGTATTTATATGTATGGAAAACATTATAAGAATAAGGTTTTTCATTCGATATCCATGTTTTTATAAGAGTATCAATATTTTATTATATTTCAACAATCATGATTTAATTTCAAATTTAAAATAGTAAGTATTTAGAGTTAATAAAATACATGATTAATTCTTAATTAGATATAAATAATCATAAAATAGCAATACCCTTAAATTTAATAAAATATCATAACAATACCCTAAGAATAATATTTTTTAAGTATTCAACTCTATTCTTGCAAAATTAGTCTGTAACTTATCTTGGAATAATATAGCCTGAAAGAAAGAAAAAACTTTATTGGCCATCCTTTTCCATCAATGTCTTAGTACGCCTCAGCGAGTCATATAAGAAAAGTCGCCGAGGCTTGTTGAGTGCCATATAATTGATCCACTAATTTTATTTTCCATGACTTGTTGGTTTGAGATGACTTTGTTTGCCTCATTTTAGGACTGCGCCATACGTCAGGGGCACAANAAGAAGTTCATTGAAGATAAAATCCTAAGCCAACATGGGGATCGATACCCCGCATTTCCATTATCAAAATGGACATGTTTTGTTGTAAATAATTTAATATATGAAACTTTAATAGTATAAAGTATAATAATTGTGTAATGAAAAAATAATTCTTTATTTATAATAAAATGACAGTCTAAATGTTTAATAATATAAGTAAAATAAAAGTATTTTGAAATTATATATATATATATAATTAATTTTCAAATGGCCTTCTTTTTAATTTTATCTTTGGCTTTTCATTTGGCAGCTTAATTTTTTTATTTGTGCTTTTCTTTTTCATTTATCATCTTTATCTTGTGATTCCTTTTCCTTAATCATTGCAAGAATATTGACTCGATGTTATTGATGATGTTAAATAAGGATCTTACATTATGTTTGAGCTAAATGTTAGAGTTAAAGGGTTGTTGTTTGATATTAGATTGATCATCAAATAATTTGCTAATCGAGCAAAATGTTTCAAAGTTAGAGACAAACTTCTAAAAAATTCATGGAATTGAGAACTAATATCACATGACATCATGTGTGTAATTTTATAGAACAATGAGCACTACTTGAATATACCACATGCTATGAAGTTATGGGAAAATGAATAGGAAGAGAAATTGAAAGATAGGAATATATGTTACATGAAATGCTTGGTTCATTGTTAAATCAATAGCAAATGCAACAAACTATTGGATTATATTAACAACAGATATAATCAAAGGTAAAGTTTCAATATATCAAATATTAGAAGAAATAAGCACACTGAAACAATTTAATTTGGATATTTGTACCACACCATATATATTTTGATGTTTAGAATAATTTATCTAAGACGTATAGGATTGGATTATGCATATTACACCATAATATTATGAATAAGAGATTCAAAAGGTATCCTTGAAGAAGTTATGAAGGTCTTTTGAGATTTCATTAGTGTGTCTTGTGATTTATGATGTTGCAATTTGAGATTTTAGATTCTTGTTTAGGAAGAACTTGTGTGTTCTATTTTAAATTGCTTAGAAAAGTCTAAATACACGTGTTTCATGTATAAATAAAAGATATTAAAAACTAATTGAATGTGCTGTAAAATATTAGAAAATTGTAAATTGAATTAAACCTATTATCACATCAGTTACTTATCTGATCAAAAGTGTAGATGTTAGAGAAGATGAAGAGTAAAGATTATAAACATCTAA